>OY282643.1:134922414-135522414 GCA_958299015.1 Tetanocera ferruginea
CTGTACACGAGAAACTTCCCGTAGTCCCACAAAAAATAGTCTAGTGGAGTCAAATCGCATGATTTTGACGGACATTGGACTACTCCAAAACTTGAGATTAATTCCTCACCAAACTCACATCTCAATTGGTCGATGATTTCACGTGCTGTTTGGCATGTGGCACTGTCTTGTGCGAAGAAAGCTCCAACGAGGGAAGAAAGTTCAAATAATATAAGTTATCAAAGTTCGTGCCACACGAATAAAAATGCGAAATTTTTGAGCAGTGTTTTTAAGTTGAATATTAATATTTCCTTAAATATCTTTATATATAAAAGACAAGCGACCTGCTCCGTGCTCTATATCGCTTAAACTGTTATAGTTGTTATGGCTATGTATAGGCTAAACATGTTAGCCTGGACCAGAACCTGCTTTTCTATTGCAGTGCTTTTTATAAGAATTTTTAGCCTGAAAGTATGCACACACAATTTATTTGATATTTATCAGTAAGGACACAACATTTAAGGCGAATGAAAAATATCATATCGTTTGCTACTTAATTATTTTGAATACGACCCGTCGTATGACGGGCTTCTATACAAGTTTAGATAATATTTTAGGATATATTATTTTTTTTAAATGTGTCATAAGTGACATTTTTCGAAAATGTATTAATTTTGGTTAATATATTTTATAAAACGTCTAATAAAATCAACAACATTTTTTAATATAATTGTTCATGCAATGTTTGAACGACATTTATTTTGAGAAGCTGTTTTATTTATTTCTAGTATTTAAAGTACTTCGCTTTATCATTTCCTTCAATATCAATGAAATGTAGAATCGTCAAGTTTTTAACTCGAAGTTTTTTAAATTGATAAAATTTAAAAATATTTATTATTTAAATATTAAATAGTTCGTGTTCTAGTTTTATTAAATGCACTCTTTGATTAAAAAATATGTTTCAACTCTAAATTCTATCAGTTCAAGTATTAAAAATTTTTTATATTTATTTCAATTCAAATAAGGGCATAAATCGTTCTTATTAACAACTAGCTTAAAAAATTACAAAATATCGATTTTTGTATAACTCGCATCTTAACTCCTTGCTGAGCCCTCTTTGCTGTTATGTTCCTGACTCAATAAGTTAAATATTCTGCTGCCTGGATCATGAGGAATGTAACATATTTTTTGTTTTTTCCGTGTTTCTCCGTCCTGCTCTTTCTTACGGTTAGATTTCTAAGAACAAAAATTACCTCAAGTGGATTCATGTCAAAACCACTCCAGTGTTGCAACAGAACTTACAGCCGAACGAGACGAAAACAGAAAACATATGGAAAAAATTTCCAGAAACTCAAGTAAAACTTCCAGCAACCTTCGTTGTGACTTTTCGTTTAAATTACTGTAGAAATTTAACGAAGGCAGCTGTAAAGAGCTGTAAAAAAGCAAAACACGAGAGAGAGCAAGAGAAATAAAATTTAGAGCAAGAACAGAAAAAGTGTTTTCAATGACATAAAGCAGAGCAAAACTTGAACCTTTCGTTAAGTTAGTTGATGGTGTAGATGTGGGAGAGACGTAAGAGGGAAGCAGTGGTTCAGTGAAACAGAGGGTGCGTGTTTTGGGGCATGCAGGCTATACAATATATAAACACACTTGAAGATACAAATGGACAGACAAATGTTCATTATTGAAGTCAAGTGTTAAGAAACAAGTCAGAAAGTGCGTTTATTTTTAGATACCTAAATAAGTTAAATATAAATACTTAAATACTTAAGAAAAATATTGAAAACAAATTATAGGTTATGAAACAGGTCTAAATAGAGAAATTATTTATATTCAATTATTGAAAGTAGTTTTTTTATTTTTTTAAATAAAGAACTTGTATTTCAAAGAAGCAGCGGTAATTGTATATTAAATTAAATGATTTTATTAACTATTTTGAATGTAAATTAATATTGATTTATTTTTCACTTTCAACTAAATGAACATTTTCTTTTTAATTGTTTTGCAGAAATCGTGATAGCCGGTGGGCGCCTTACAAAGATGGCGCCTCGGATATAGTTAATACTTAATGTAGCAGGCGACATCCATGTGCCTCATGTGAGTCATGCAAATCATAAAGCATACAAAAAGCAACATTTAACCAACTATCCAACTTTTTGCGTTTTTCTAGGCCTTGGAAATCTGAGGCTCTCATCGTTGGCCGCATAGACAATGACAGAAGATTCCGACTCGATATCTGAGGAAGAACGCAGTTTGTTCCGTCCCTTCACCCGCGAATCATTGGTGCAAATAGAAAATCGTATTGCCGCAGAAAATGAAAAACAAAAGGAGCTGGAAAGAAAGAGAGCCGAGGGAGAGGTGGTAATTATTTTATATTCATATCAATGTGCTGTAAAAATACTAACAACAAAACGTCTCTCTGTCCTGCTCAAATACTAATACTCTATATAAGAAACATACCTACTACCTATATATATATATATGTACATTAATATATATGTAAATCCATTTGTGTACATGATTTTATATGTTTTTTTTCCACATACATAATTTAGTTTATAATAATCACCATATTAATCAAACGCGTACCATTTAAACCCCCTCTTCCCGTACTATTTTCTTGAACACAACCCGTTTAATGCATTTACAATGTCCGTAAAAAAAAAAACAAAAAAACTCTCAAGTAGTTAAACTCTATAACGTATCGCTCTATTCTTCTGCGTTCTGTACTATCCTCTCTAAAACTATGCTAGCTCTTCTTGTAAGCATTGCAAAGTATTAAGTACGGTTTTTTTAAAGAAATAGTTTAGTTCTATTTGAAATTAACACTTACCTAATGTTAAACCTCTAAAAAGATGCTGCTCCTAAGTTATACAAGTAATGTAACAAGTGAGAAGTGCTCTCTATTATTTGCTTTCAAAACAGCTGTTATTTTTAATTCGTCATGGTCATGGCTTGTATGCTTTATGATCAGCATTTTTTTCTGCCAGACGGTTTTCTGCCATTTGAGTTCTGAAATATTTTTGTAATTATTTGATCTCTTTCGTTTAGTTTTTAAATTTTTCTTTTTTTAAATCAGTATTAAAATTTTTACTAAAGTAGTTTGCGAATTTTACGATTTCTAAATTAATTGTTGAAAATTCAAAAGGCACAAAATTTTAAATTTCAATACTTTTTATACAACAACAAAATTCTTTCTTTTCGTAAAATTAATTTGTGGTATTTTTTCCACAATTCGTTACATATAATCCTGCCCTCTTGCATCCAAGTAAATTGAGTTTTCTTTTAAATACTGATTTTGTTAATCTGACTAACATTCTTATTGGCTGTAATAAAAAAAAAAAAAACAGAAACCATCAGTATTTATATGTATATTGATTTGTTTGTACTTTATGTGTTTTTTATAATTTCATTTATAAATGTAACTACTGTACATATATTTTTATTCATAGAAAAGATACATATGTATGTCTTGTAAACGTATTCGTATTCCTAATCATAAACG
The DNA here is from genome assembly GCA_958299015.1 of Tetanocera ferruginea. Classification (NCBI taxonomy): domain Eukaryota; kingdom Metazoa; phylum Arthropoda; class Insecta; order Diptera; family Sciomyzidae; genus Tetanocera; species Tetanocera ferruginea. Next base: position 134,925,899 of record OY282643.1, read on the forward strand.
TATTCGTAAAAGTGTTGATTGCTTTTTGCTCTATGTTTTCAGTAAAGAAAAAGTTGACAAACAAAAAAAGAAGCTAAATTAATTAATCAAACAAATACTTGTAAATATGTCGTAAATATGTGTTTTTTCTATGTGTTGTTAAAATTGATATGTATAAAAAAACAAGTATTGGCTATATTTAATCTTAATATTTACAACTAGTCATAGCCGCGAGATATCCTTAGTTTGAAAATTAATTCATTTTTATTCCAAGTATAAAGAAAAATTACTGTTTTTTCTTGATTTTAACATGTTTTAGAACACTGTAGTTCTGAACTAGTTTTATTTAAATTAGTTTTATTTTTTTTTTAAATATTAAGATTCCAACTCTAGCAGTAGAGCAGCAATTAGGACATTTTTTTTATAAATATTTTTTATATCAACACTTTTTTCAAATACCTAAAGAAATATAGATAGATATTTCAACAAACGAATATATTTGAGAGGTTTTTGAGAGAAATCAACAAGAGCAAAAAAACAAAAAAAAAAAAAAAACATTAAAAAAAAATCACAGTCATCAGCTGTATATTTATGTATAGAATCTGCTTAGAAATGTTCATTATTTTGCGAAAAAAAATTACTCAAAAAGGAAGAAAATGTCTGTTATTGACAAACTTATGCTTGAAATTTGAAAACTTGCTGAAAAACCTGATTTTTAGTAAAAATTCAACTACCAAAAATATTACTCAAAAACGAAGAAAATGTCTGTTATTGACAAACTTATGCTTGAAGTTTGGAAAATTTCTGTTAAACCTGATTTTTAGTACGACCTCTTAACCTTTTCTAAAAAAATTTTAAAAAAATCTCAAAAATAACTTACCTCATAAGCTTTAAAACACTCTAGGGACAACCCAGTGCCCAACTCTAAATAAGGTCATCTAATTTATACTGATACCTATCAGCTTCAGTTGTACTTCTCGAAAAATGATGGTATTTTAATCCACATATAATCTAAATTTCTATAAGAACTTTTTTCTATAAGTTCTATTGGAAAGAAAAATAATAGCTACGATATCATTATATGTTCATGAAAATTTATTAAATAGAAAATGGTGTTAACTGCGATTGCAGGCTTGCTTGAACATTCCCTTAATATGAATATTATAGCAAAAATTACGTTTAATAAAAATTGGGGTATTCTTGAACATACTTTTATTGTAGTCAAAACCTTGCAAAAACGTACGATTTCTAAAAATTTCAAAGCTTGATTTCGTAGTACAAAACATAATTTTCCTTTGGATATCAGCACTTTGATAAAATTGTTTCAAATTTTACACTTTTTATCAGTGTGCCCAAAACCTCTGAAACTCTGTTGAAAATTATTCCAAATCGCAGTGAACATGCGTGAAAGTATTTGGATTTCCACCTTGAACACCTCGATCACAAACAATGACTGTAACAGTATATGTACTCTAGGTGTGGAATAGTGTACGAATTTTCGATTTTGATACACAGGAGCCCTAAAGTTTGTTAGGTTTGACAAAAAAATGCTATTGAAAAAAAAAATTCGGGCTGGCGTGGGGTCAAGTGGTATCGCATCGGGGTTAAAGCTTGGTAAAATATGAAAAAATTAGACAAAAATCTCCATAACTAACCAAGTATTGGCCCTAGAGGGGTAACCATGTTCGACTGACTCCCATTTAATTTTCTTCCCCAACATGTCTTGGGAACATACCTACCCCTTATCACTACTCCCTAAGGCGGCTCCCATACAAAATTCAATTTTAAGGAAATTTGACGCCACCGCTCTCAGGATGCGCCTAGAAGGGTAAAATGCGAGACTGACCCCCATTGATTTTTTCTTTCCAACATTTTATCCGAACATACTTACCCTCTATTTCAGACCCTTAAGGGGCTTCTATACAAATTTTATATTTTTCCAGGGTACCTCCCAGGGTGCCTTCCAAAAAGAAATGAGAGACCGACCTATATAAACTTTTTTCTTAAAATTTTTTTTAGCATACCTTACCCCTTTCTCCACCGTAAATAAGAATTAAGAAATTAATCTAACGCCTATTTTGATAGCGTCGTTGATAACGTGTAGATTACGTAATATTTCTTACACTTGTTGGTAATCTTTGTGCACAGTCTTTTTTCGTGCCGGAAAAATGTTGCTGTCTCAGGTGTGACGTAATGGCAGAAATCTTTTTTTCAATTCTTGATTCACTTTGAGTAATCGTGGCACCGCTTTAAGCACAACTTTCTCTTGTTCAAATTGTTGGTCTTTATCCTTAGACACCACATTTTAAAATGCCTTTATCCTCAAAATTTAAACTTGGGCTTTATGTTTTTCTAGCTAATTTGGTCTTTCTTTTATTACTTTCAAACTACCAACGCTGTCTATTCGTTCGTGCAGGTATTCCTGGCACTACCCTCATGATATACCTCTTAATTAATAAGTACTCGAGTGGTAAGCGTACTTAACTCCCAACCCTGAGGTCCCGAGTTTGAATCCTGGCAAATCTACCGTCATACGATCTTACCTTTCTCCAATTCTTCCCTTATTTCTAATCAACTGAAATTCGAAATGCATCAATATATAGGACTTTGAATATGGTAGTTGATGGTAGAGACGTTCCTGGATGTGTTAACTTAATAACTTGAATTAACTGAGATAAAAGTATGTATAACACTTACGTCAGATTCAAATTTGTATGATTTTATAGCTTTCCGCCATAGCAAACTTCACTGAATGGGTTTGACACATGAAATCCTTGGTTTAACGCTTAAAAAAATAAATACATTTCAATTTATGACTAGAATTTTTTTATAAATTACACCGACCTATATAAACTAGAAAGAATAGGGTTTTCCAATAAGAGGTGCTTTTTTGATATTCAAAGAAAAATGCCATTTTTTGAGATAAAAGATTGGATGTTTATTTCATAAATAAAGAGGAAGGTAAGCGAACACGCTTTCAGGACCATATCCTTTTCATGAAATTTTCCATAGCAAAATCGCAAAATGGCTGCCCTATGTCCTCGATAGACTCACGAGTTTCTTTGCGTTCTTAAATCGACGCTGGGCTGTTGGCGTAGACCTTATCTTTCACGTGGCCCCAAAGGAAGAAGTCTCAAGGTGTTAAATCACAAGATCTCGGTGGCCAATTGTGATCACCTCTTCGAGAGATAACATGATCCGCAAACTTTTCCCGTAAAAGATCAATGGTTTCGTTGCTTGTGAGACACGTAGCGTCGTCTAGTTGAAAGTGAACGTTGTCCAGATCAATACCATCCAACTCCGGCCATAAAAAAATCATTAATCATCTCTCGATAGCGCAATCCATTCACCGTAACTGTTAATCCAACCTCATTTTCAAAAAAGTAAGGTCCAATGACCCAAACAGTCACACGTTGAGAATGGAGAAGCTTCTCAACAATAACTCTTGGGTTTGGTTGTTGATGTTCGGCCGGCATGAGTTCTTGTGTTGACTGAACTTTATAAACCTTGAGACCCAAGTCTTTATGCAAAATTTGGTGTAATGACGTTTGTGGAATGCCTAATTCCAAAAAACGACGAGGAATGGATAAACCTGGGTTTTCTTCAACACTTTGGGCTACAGCAGCAATATTCTCAGCTGTTCTTGAGCGACGTGCACGGGTTTTTTCTGCACATCACTAACTTGTCCCAACAGGCCATGGTCCCACAACCATTATTTTCGAGCTATCGTAATGAAGTCGATATCTATGCTCTTCTCTAAGAAATTAAGGTGAAGTTAAAAAAATGAGCTTATTCGAATGAATACCAAGCCTACCTCCCATACAAAGTATGAATACAAGCCTACCAAACCTACCAAGCCTACCTTCCATTTCAAAACGCCTACTGTATGAATAAAACGAATGACTTACAAAATTTAAGTAAAATTTAAGAAAATGTACAGATAAACTTTATTCCCAAAAAGACACACTGACTTTCAAATTTTGAAAAATCAAATAAAAACCTAATCTACCTCCCATACAAAATGACATCATCAAAACGAAAAAAAACTGTTAAAAATTAAAAATTAAAAAAAAAAAAAATCAACTTAATGCCTTGAAATTCATTATATAAACTTTAATTTTGTAATGTGTACGCTGAGTGTGAAATCACCACCCCCCCCCCCCCCCCCCCCCCTTATTCCATACAAAGTGACGTTATCAAAATAGCAAAACTTTATAAGTTCATCAAAAATTAATGCCTTGGCTTGATAGCTCACTCATAAGACTTGATATTTAAAACGTTTTTCTGACTTGAGACTTGGTGAAATTGCATAAAAATTATTCCTCACCAGGATTACCAGATGGTATGCCAGAGGACTACATATCTTTCTTTTTCATTAAAAATTAAATGATCTCCATTTAGTTCCAAATGTTCTCCTTTTTAACAAGTGACAAAATCATTTTTTATATTTTGAAGTAATTTTTCCATTTCTTGGAGGAACACTTATATATTCAGTGTTTGTTTTTACTTATCCGTATCCAGTTTTTAAAATTTTATGCTTTCAATTTACAATTTATGCTTTGCCAGAGAGCAACTCTATTTTCTTTTGAATTTACTTTTTATTATTGAACTATATAATGTTCATCTATGTGTTCTCCGTTTTCATCATCTCTAGAACAAATGTCCTCCTTTTTCTCATCCATTGTCTGCTCTAGCCAATTATTGATGTGGTAGCCCTATCGTTCACACAAAGTGACGTCATAAAAATATTCGCGCCTCTGAGTGAATCAACCTATTTGAAGATAATTCCTTAATGGCTTTTTTATATGCGTCAGTATTGCTACATGCAAAATTTAAGTGGAAAAGGATAAGCTCATACCGTTATTTTTATATATTTGGTACATATCAAAATATATATTTTTTTTTTATTTTTTTTTTGTTTGGTTTCGCCAAGGAAGGATTGTGGAATCTGCAGTGTACCATATGTACTAAAAATTATTCAATTTTTACAAAAATTCAAAATAAATATTAAGTCATTAGTATAAAAAAAAATGCAGTTCAACTTCCGTTCAAGCCTGTCTGACATCATAATTTTCAGCCTGCAGAGCTTTTGGATTCTCTACTGGCTTCTGCCAACCATTTCTTAAACTGCAACCCTCAAAAAATCTCTCAAAAAACTCTCAAAATTCATTGTTGAAAACTTCTAAGTCTTACGAAACGACCACAAGCAGTGTAAATAAATTTAGCCCATAACTCTTTGCATTCTTGCTCGCGTTTTCACACTTTAAAATTTAGATACGTTAGTTAGTTTGCGACCCTTTTAATAAAAAAGAAAACCGATAATTTAATATTTACAACAAAAAAAAAAAATATATAGAATTCATTTACATTTTTTAGCTTCACGTTTAAAATTTCGAAAATCATTTACCATTTGACATTAACTGTGAATATTTAACATAACGACATTCAAATTTGAATCAACATTTTTTTTAACTTAATAGTTAACTATAGTCTATATTAAAAAAAAAAAAAAAAAAACTAACTCATGCATATTTTTGTGAAGATAATGGTGAGACAATTTAACATAATAAATTTTTTCACTTTTTTTTTGTTTGTTTATTTTCTTTGTTTCTTTCTCTTTTCTTGTGCAACTCACACAACGTCTTGCAACTTCGCAACTGCGCAATAAAAAAAAAATTTGAAACACGTTCTTGTTTAAATTTTAAACTTAACAATTAACGTCATTATGATTTTGTTTGTCAAACGTCTCGACGTCGTCCAACATCAAACGTCGTCGTCGTCGTCGTTGTCGTCGTCATCGTCTTAAATCACCAAAAATCGCAAAATCGTCACATTAATAACTGTTTTTAACGAATTTATTAAATAATTTGTCGTTTCCAAACGTAACATAAACAAAATCGTTAAAATCTTCTTTCAGCCGCAATATGGTCGCAAGAAAAAACAAAAAGAAGTAAGATTTTTCAGAATTAGCACACATTTCTCTAAATATATGCCTAAATAAATATATATATTTTTTTTTTCTATAAAACTTAGAACTATGTCAAAAGAAGCCTTTTGAACTTTATTGTTTTATTTTGTTTTGTACTTGATTTGTTTTCAATGATTATCATCTAGTTTAATATAACTACTACTACTACATAAACAATATATAAGAGAATTTTGCAATATTTTTGATACTAATTTTTTCACATTTTTTGAATAATAATTATAAGAGAATTGCTTGGATTTTATTATTAAGCTTAAAAAGTTTGCGTAAACTTTTGCAAAAATAGCTTTTAAGCTTAGCTTAACTGAGTTTAAATATTTAAATAATAAATATAAGAGCGAAGGATATTGTAAATAGCTTTTAAGGCCATAGCAGCTTTTTGATATTATTTTTTTAAATTTTATTTTTTTTTTTTTTTTTGGGTTTTTCTTAAAATACAACAGCAGAATATTTAATGAAATCACGCTAAACGAAAGACACAGTGCAGCAAACGTTAAAAAAATAAAAATTCAAAATTCAGTGCAGCTCTGCTAAAAAAAGTGCTGCCACAGCGTTTTACTCGCTTTTGAATTAATAAAGACTGTCCATTGAAATGATTTGTTTTCTTTTTCTTATTATTATTTTATGATGCTATTGATTTGTTTGTTTGCTGTTATTTTTCAAAATTTAGTTTTGCTCTTATTTCTACTTATTTTCAATAATTCTGTAATTAATACCTAAGTAAAAGTAGTTAATGAAGTTTACAAAAATAACAATATTTTGACAATTTTCATGCAATTTAAAGCACGTTATCTTCAAAGATTTTCTATCTTTTTCCTCATCAGCACTTCCGCTTGCTATGTTTGACACGTTTTAATAAAACGTGCGCCTTAAACAAAATTGTACCAACCAAACAAACATGGCCTCATATCCGGTCGTGTTTGCCAGCACTTTTCTTACGTGTCTCTTTATTGCTGTCACACACATATACACACACACAAACACTCACTCACACACACTGACGTGTATATCTACTCGCCAACTTAAGCAGAACCAAGCCAAAAACACTTTTTTATGACATTCACTGCGCTTGGTTTGTCCGCATAACGGCAACAGCAACTAGGTTTCGGTGTCAATTTTTAAAAGTGCCAAAATGGCGCTACACTGTGTTAGTGTGAGTGTATGCAATATGCCTTAGTGTAGAACATAGTAGAACTTATAAGTTCGTACATGTGTCTCTTCCTCTCTCTGTCTCTCTCTCTCTCTCTATCTCTTTCTTAATGTCTCATAATTTATTTAAATAACTTGCTGGTTGTTGTGTTGTTGTTGTTGTTGTCATTGTGTTTCTGTTTTTCGTTTGTATCTTAAGTAGTATGTGTCAAACGTCAAAATGCGTCTTGTGCATACAAAAAAAAAATAAAAAAAATAAATTATTCTTTTACTTATTTTAACTAGCATTGGAAATATACTTTTGCTTCTCACTGTTTTAACTGCTAGTTTACGTTGCTCTCTTTCAAAACTTTGTTTTACTCAAACACAAGCTTTTTTATTTAAAATAAATATTTAATGAATAGCTTTAAAATAAGCTGACAGGCAGTTTTGACAGAACCTTGCTAAGAAATAGTTAAGAAAAATGATATAAAAGGCAAAGCAGCAACAGTAATACGCAAAATAGTTTTACGTAGGTCAAAAATAACTAGAGGCTATCGAGTAAAATCTAGAGTTTAGACAGAACATGTTGAGTTTTCTTCTGACCATACTATGCAGATGTCTGATGATTTATGGACACTTGCACAACGGCAGCGCCCTCTGCAGTTCTTTCTACCAATCACTGTCAGCAAAACAAGAGCAGCACAGCACAGCACAGCACATCGCAAAAGGACATGCAAGTCAAACAGGATACCCACACGACATACATAACACCACATGATAAAAACTTACTAGCATCAAGGGCTGCAGAGCGGCCTGCATTAAAACTAAAATTTATTGAAGAAATAACAGACAATAAAAAAAAATGCAGAAGTCATAAGTTATAACACTAAAGTAAGCAAATAATACAAAAAAGGTTCTAGTGTAGTAAATGTAACAGAGTGAGTAAAAACCTACAGAGGAGTTTATAGGACAATACTTTTTAGTTTAAGTTTTGTTTGAGTTGTAGTGAACTTGTTTGTAGTTTCTTTAGTTTTCTAAAATATGCCCAGCTGCGGCACATTCAGTGTTTAAAAATTTAAATATTATTTTTCACTTACTTTCTATACTAACACATACAACTAATGCAGTCCAACCCACGCCACCCACTAGCAAATGACTAGCAACAAGCTTATTCAACGTTGTTGACCCAGTTAATAGAAAATAAATAAGAAACAACGTAAAATAAAACAAAGCAAACACGTTACCAATAAAAGTAATACAAGGCTAGTGGGCGAAAGAGGAGCCTGGGTATGGGATGAAATGCAAACTGTGGCTAGCATAATCAGCTCTAGTTGTCGGTCGGTCTTTACTTTCGTTAAGTTAATTGATGTTGTTTGTCTGTCTATCTATTTGTTGCTCTCTTTCCAAATCCGTTTGAAACACAAAAATGTGAATTCATGGATTCGTTTTTATATAGATTCAACAAGATATCGCCTTACATGATGAAAAAGAATCAATCTTGTAAACAGCGACTTAATAACAGAACGATTATTCATCATTATTTTTATTATTTTTTTTTTTATAATGCAAAAAGTTAATAGTTTTCTTGAAAATTTAAAAAAAAAATTTTTTCTATGTGGCGCTTTAAGTATTTTAAGTATAGAAAAAAACTCAAATTAATTATATGATTCATGCCGTGTGCAACGTGAACTGTGAAATTTACCAGGGCTGCACAATTTTCTTGAACATTTTAGTTAAATTTTTACTGTATGACGCTTTAAGCATTTCAATTGCAGTTAACTGTATGAAACCACCTCTAACATGAACTATAAAATTAACCAGGGCTGCACAATATGAGCCTTTTGCCATTTCCTTAAATAAAAGTTGTTTTTTATGTGGCACTTTTAGCATTTTAAGCATCGAAAAAATTTAAATTAATTATAGTAAACCTGCCACGTGCCACGTAAACTGTGAAATTTACCAGGGCTGCACGGTTTTTTTGAAAATTGTAATTAAATTTTAACTATATGACGCTTTAAGTATCGAAAAAACTCAAATTAATTATATGAAACCTGCCATGTGCCACGTGAACAGTAAAATTTATCAGGGCTGCACAGTTTTCTTGAAAATTTCAATTAAATGTTTACTATATGGCGCTTTAAGCATTTCAAAAATTGAAAGAAATCAAGTTCACTGTTTGAAACCACCGCCAACATGTACTACAAAATTTACCAGGGCTGCACAGTAATGATTATTTTGTCCTTTTCCCAATATTTTCCACATGAAAAAATTATATGAATAGCCAACAAAGAAGCGAAATAAATTACTTTGGGAAATGAACTCGTTACACTTCGTCATACAACAATTATGAATACAACAATTCTTCATATCGCACACTAAATACAAAACAGTCACAACTCAAAAAACATGACTTTTCAGGAGAAGCGAAAAATAAAACCCTTTGGTTGATACTACAGAAGAAAAGCAATTTTCATTTAAACACACAAACTTCATTCGTCCAGTTAATGAAGAAACTAATGCAAAAGACAGTGAGATATGTGTTTTGTTAATTGATTTATAACAAAAAGTCGGTATAAAAAATTTTGAGTTGTGACTGTTTTGTATTTAGTGTGCGATATCATTAGTTTCTTGATTTTAAAAATAAAAATATTTTTTGTTGGCTTAAGTAATATAAGGGTGAGACCCTCTGATTTCGGCAGAATCATATTATATTTTCGCATCACGAAATGGATCGCTTGAAAAACTTTTTGAAATTTTAAAAGAATGTAAAATTTCGGTGGAAATAATACAACAACCAATGCATTGGTGAGTGAGTACTTCGACGCACAGTACTTCGTTCTAGAGACAAAAATCAAAAAGTTTGTTACTTTCAAATAAAGAAACATTCATATTATTTTAAAAGTTAAACGTTTGCTTTAATAAATTAAACACGTCTTTTAAAAAAAATTATATTTCTATAAAAAATATAAAAAAATGTAAAAAAAGGTTTTATGCAAAAAATTTGATTTTTTTGGCTAGAAAAGGGGTTCAGGAGAACCAGAACCACTTCATAGGTATATCTCCGATCCAGAAAAAAAAAAATGATGCAGAAATAGTTTTTAAGAGTCACTCTAACTTTTGAGTTGGTGTCCGTCGAAATCTAAATGTCGAACCAGCTTACTAAACATGCATTTTGAATTTTGCTCTCTGCAAAGAGGTAACAGGTAAAAATGCTTCAACTATAAATATCCAGCAAAAAAGTAAATGTTTTATTATTTTCAAGTCGTCTAAGTTAAGATTTTTTTTTAATTGTAAAATAAATAAAATTAAAAAAAAAGTTGTGCAACTTCAAAGCTAAAACTTTTTCATGCATAAAACTAAAAACTTGCAATTTTTCTAAGACATTTAAAAAAAAGCAAAAACTTAAGAATCAGAAAAAGTTTAATTTAATTTAACATAGTATAGACTCTTACCTAATTGGAAGATGAAAAATATACTCCAATTTTGTTCAACTTTTAGAAATATTTAATATTTTCAAAGGTTTTAAGACGCCTATTTGCACAGATGTTCGTTTTAGTTTTGTCTAAGCTTCCAAGGGAGATACTCCTGCAGTCTAACAGATTTGTCTTATTTTCAGTACACATCTATTACAGTATTTGTCTACCCAGTATTTTTTTTTTTAGCCTTCTCACTAAGTTTTCTTAAGATCGGTCACCTTTTTTATTTACTTCTCATTCAAGATAGGTCCAAGAGAGGTTATCGAGAAACTAACCGATTACGACAAATTTCTGAACATATTTATTATTTTATTTTTATATCATTCTGAACGAGTTTGGTTAAGAACGGCCAAGAACTTCCCATAAATAAAATGTTAAAAATTAATATATGTACCCTCAGGGATTGATCGATTTAGAATATATCAATATTTAGAAAATCGATTTTCAGAACGTATCAAGTGCTTAATTTTTGTATTTCTAGTATAGCATGAACATCTCCTACAAAATCGTATCAAAAATTAATATAGGTCTGAGCGAGGTTTCTCTAGGTATCTCTAGGTTAACTCCAAACTATGTCAGATTAGCCTATATCCCGCCTATCTTTGGCGCAGAATCGTACTGTTCAAAGGACAATCATATTATTTCCCAATGATAAATTGATAATTTATTTGGCACCATGAAGCAAGTATTTTTTGAAGTGAAACTTCTTTAACCGCGTATACAGCAATACGGCGAATAAAACGAGGAGCAAAACCGATGTAACGCAATCCTAATGAAACGTAAAATATTCTCAGAACTTATCAGTAGACTTGGAAAGTTCACGAACGAACTAGTTGAAAGATTCGTACGTTGATTTGCGTTATTTAAGTTCAATTGCAAAAATAGTTTAGTTTAGAAATTTTTCAAAATTAACGAGAAAAAAACTAATCCAACAATGGTTTGAGTCCGAACCAACAGACCTAACGAGCTCATTCACAATGGTTGGAGTATGTAATTTTTCAAGTGATACTTATTAAAGTAAATACGGTGAATTGAAACAGGGAGTAAAATCGAACTACAGGGGTTAAACCTTAAAAGGTTTAGCGTTTTTGCTTCTATTGTCGAGTATAAAGCACTTTAAAATCGTGATTGCATTGGATTACAGTTAAATGCAACCACATAGAATCCGCTCTTAGTCATGCTCAAAGTTGACTCGTCTGATTGAAATCAAGTTTATATCGTTTCCTACCCTTCCAAACACCTCTAAACAGTTGAGAAAACAGTATTTTCTTCACAAAAAATTAACAGTGTTAAAATAACATGTGTTTCTGTTATTTTCTTTCCCTTTTGTTTCCCACCACCAATTCGCCGCAAATTGCCATTTTTCTATTAAAAATCTTTGGATTAAGTTTTTTACAAGAAATAAAAGATATTGTATGATGGATAAAGTGTGATTAGTTGACGGTTAAATACATTTCAATTTTTCAAAATTGTATTAAAACAGATTTCATCTCTATCCGTTATAAAATGGGACTTTTTTTAGTTAGACGAGGATATGCCGAAAACAAGAGAAAATAAACAAATTATTGTTCAAAACTAGTCAGACAGCCTTATTCTGGTGGTTGGCAATTGTAATTTTATTAACAAGGTAATCTTTTATATTCTTTTTATATGTGAAGTTGAAAATCCATTTCTGATATTGATAATTATTGTGAAATACTGAGCTTTCAATTTCATTTAAAAATAAGGAATTTTCGCGCTTGTCAATAAATTTGCAATTGTCAATCTCCAGAATACCGCTGTTAAAATCTTTTCAGTTTTACTTAAACTTTCATCAAAAATATTGCTCAGGCTCAATAACTCTTTAAAAAAAAATTAGAATTTCGAGTGACCAACACTTCTGAATGGTCTTCGTACAAATTTTGTTGCATACATCTACCGTTACTTTTATTAATTAAATAAAAAAAAAAAAAAAAAAAAAAAAAAACAAATTGGCCATTTCAGCCCTTGAAAGGACTTTGACCGAGCTTCTTATGATCAATTGTGTTGTGTGTGTTATTAAATGTTTGCACACAATTGACCGAGAACTGGACCTACATGTTTAATGCCGACTCCGAACGGCTAAAGTTCATGTTCTCAAGGAGCTTTACATGGCATTGTTTACTCTCTGAGGTTTGCCATTGTCTGCAGAGAGGTGGTGACCGATCAGAAAAAATTTTTATTGAAAAAAACTTTTCGCCGCGGCTGGGGATCGAACCCGGGCTCCGAGCATGCCAGGCCACACACTTAACCTGCATGCCACGGTCACCACTTAATTAAATAAATAAAATAAATAAATAAATTAATAAAATAAATAAATAAATTAATTAAATAAAGTTTCAATTATTTGGGGAATTCCATCAAAATAGTTGATTGCTGTGGCCATTAATCATAGTCATTAGTTGTGTGTGTCAGCGCCATTTTTGTTAGCTTAAGTAAATTAAATTAATTTGAATTTTTTTTGTTTTTTTTGTGTGTGTGTTTTAATTCTTATCTTGATACAATATCTCTCTAGTTTAATAAGCAAACAAACAAATTTGCGCTGCGTCGCCTGTCTAATGACGACTGTTTGCGACTTATGCCAGTTCAACGAACGCATCACTTTTGGTCTGCTCTGGCGCGTCGCACACTGCTTCGTGCCATAATCAAATGCCAGCAAATTAAAAAAAAAAATTATTCACTTTGTAAAGGTTAAGCAACCACCAATATGATTATGCAACTGCGTGATTATAGCACATTTTAAATAATTATATATTATTTAAGGCCAAATATTGTAACCTCAACGTATGCTGAGATCTCAGAAATGTTTTCAAAAGTAAAGATATAGCTGAACAAATGATAAAGAAAAAATTTTGTACATAAAATCTTTTGCTTGAAGCTTGTATAAAACAAGTAGAAAATAAATAAATTTGTATGCAAAAAATCGTAAAAGGCCTTCTTTTATCAATGATAGAAACAATTTAATGCATTTTATGTTCAATTTAAGCAATATTTTTCTTAAAGAATTAAATCAATCGTCAAATAAAAAAAAAACAACTGGCAAATTTGTATATAATTTATTTTTACAACAAAAACAACTTTTACTGAATTAATTGAGAACATATGAAACATCTATTCCTTCTTTGAAACAAGATTTTAAACACAAATTTTAAACTAGCGATTAATATTTGCTCATATCTATTGAGTTATTTAAATGAGCTGTTAAGCCTAGTGCTCTGTTCAGTTTCATGTGAAATTTCATTCGAATTTTCATACAAAAAACGATAGCTGTGATATCTATGTGAAAATTTTCACAGCATGTACATCAAAGTAGTACTCTGTTTCGCTGTGAATTATGCTCGCAACATTTATCATGACTTTCTATAATTTTACAATTTCTTCGCAACAAAATATTTGTCAGATATTTGTCAAAATTTCACGCAATTGAACAGAGTACTAAACTTAACTTTCTCAAATTTTTCAATTTCTTTGCAACAAAATATTTGTCAGAATTTTCACCAAACAAAAAAAATAATGCAAAACGCAACAAAATATTTGTCAGAATTTTCACGCAACGAAAATTTAATGTTGCCGGCGAAATTTCACGCAAACGAACAGAGTACTAGGCTTAAAGCATAACTTTCTCACATTTTATAATTTCTACGCACAAAATATTTGTCAGAATTTTCACGCAACAAAGTATTAATGTTGCGAGCGAAATTTCACCAAACGAACAGAGTACTAGGCTTAAGGCAAAAATGAAATGAGTGAAATAAATTAAAAAATGCCGGAATGAATATTTTAAATTTCAAATCGTTTTCTTTTGATGTTGAGGTGATAATTTTGCCTTAAAAGCAATCCTGAAATCTCACGTAAACTCCTTGAAATTTTTTTTTTAATTCTTCTATATCTTTTAACGCTATAAGAAACAATCTCCTATAATAGTCGTAAGCCACAGATTCAATTCCGGCAAAATTTATTCAAAATATACATACACTCAGAAAACATGTTCTCAGAATATAACAAAAAATTCATCATATTAAGAAAAAAATGGTATAGACTTTGCTCTAGAGAATGCTTTTCTCTAAATTTGATCCTAAAAATTCACTAAAAATGTTAAAAAGCTTCCATGAAAAGGAGAAATATACAAAAATATATCGCTTTTAGAGAAGAAGACTTATTTATTTTTGAGAAAAGATTTATTTTTATTGAAGAAAATAATTCACATGGTGAATTCTTTATCAAAATATGGGAAAAATTTTCATTTTCAATACATTTATCTCTATAAATGAGAATTTTTTTTGTCCGAGAATCATTATTAGAGATATTGAAATATTTCCATTTCCCGCAAGTGAAGAAATATTTCTTCAAAAATGTGAAAATTGATTCTTATTGAAAAAAAATTTATTCGAAAAAGAGAAATTTGCTATTTTCGAAAATAGAGAAATTTTTTATCGAAGAATGATAGGTTTTTTCTGATGTTTTGAAGGTATTTTACCAATATTAATTCATCTTTACAATGTCGAATACTCTACTATAATTTTAATATTTTGGTTTGAGACTTTTTTCTTTCACTATTTGTTAAATTTAAATTTGTTTGAAAAATAGAAGTATACTCAGAAACCGTTAAGTCTTTTGAGAGACATACAGACGAAATGACATTTTAATGACTACTTCTTAAATTTTTGTTCATCGTTTGCTTGGATACGCATCACTGTGCGTCGTGTTGTTCGTGTAGCTCGTTAGACAAATGTGCCCGGCCACACCCAGAGTCAACAGCAAATATATTGTTGAAACAAAATAAAAAAACCGACGCATACAATTAGAAAAGTAATCCAAATAATGCTTTGAGAGACCAGTTTTACGCCGGATATGCTGCGTAGTTTATTCTAGATACTTTGTTTGTTTTATGCAAAGCATATAATTTAATATTTGATGAGCGCTGAGTTTCGTCAAAGCGCTGAGCTGCTATTTTTGTGGCTCCTACGTGACCATATCCTTAAGCTTGTTTTTGTTGTTGTTGTTGTTCTTGTTGCTGTGCGCTTACCTTGGGCTGCATTAGAATAATCAATATGAAATTGTTGCTGAAGTGCTTCATAATGAAACGATTGATGTTGCCGCAGGAACAAAAAATTTATTAGCCAATAGCAAGCAGCTCAAGAGCGTCAGCACCTGCAGGCTAGGCACTAGTCAAAGTGGAAGGTCAAAGAAACGCTTACGTATCAGTAAAGACGATGATGTTGATAAAGCAGCAGCAGCAAAGCAAGTCTAAAGGATTAAATTCCATGTCGACTGCCTGCAGCCTTAAATATTATTTACATTTTTTTAAAATTTAAGATTTTTTCTAAAAAGAAAAACACTGAATGTGCCCCATAGCTATTACAAGGCTACTTTTAAAAAAATTATAAACATAGAAATATATATTATTTAAAAACCTCAAAAATAATTCAAATAAGTTTCAAGTGTAGCTTACTTTAACCAAAAATTTTGCTTTCAACAAACAGCCTTGGATTTTTTTTTTTTTTGTTATGTTGCAAATATGCTTTATTTACTGCTTAACTTTTATGCAAACTTTAAACATATCTACTAATATTTTTCTATGTGTGTTTTTTCTTGTAGCATAGCAAGCAGCTTATATACATCCCTAAATGTTTCTTTTTTGTTCTTTTGTTTTTTTTGTTTTCCTAAAAACCTATTTTAAACTACTTGATAAACTTAAGCATTAAATAAACAAAAACAATTTAATTTATTTCTGTTTTAAATTTCACCAAAATTTTTTAATCAGACGCGCAGCAAAAATTAATACAAATTATATAAAATAAAACAAAAATCAGGCCTAAAAATTTAAACAACAATTTTTAAAAAAAAAACACTCTTAATTTAAGTACAAAACTTTATGCTTCATTGTTTTCGTTGTGCTGCACACATCTATGCAAGTTTTACTAACTTTTTTCTCATCTATGTCTTTTTTGCGATTGTTTCTGTGTCTGCGTTTCCTGCTTCGAACTACACCAAATGGAAATGTGCTTCATGCAAACACAACTTTTTTGACAACAACCAACTAATCTAATGCTCCGCATGAACATAGATCCGATATGATGACGAGGACGAGGATGAAGGTCCACAACCGGATCCTACACTTGAACAGGGTGTGCCCATACCTGTTCGACTGCAGGGCAGCTTCCCGCCGGAATTGGCCTCCACTCCTCTCGAGGATATCGATCCTTTCTACAGTAATATACTAGTAAGTAAAGAAATTATTTATTTATATCGACCACGATGTTTATTTTACTTAAAAATTAAATTTAACAGTTTGGCAACATTACGTTATTTTTAACCTATTCGGGTTTTCATATCATACCCTAGCGAAAAAAACTGTCATTAGAAGAAAACCATAAAAGAATTTGACTTAATTTTTATTTTATAGCTTCTTAAAAGTGTATTTTTAAATAAAATATGAGTTTTAAGGCAAAAAAATGTTATTTATTAAGTTTAAAAAGACATCGTTGAAACAAAAAAAAAATTCAAAACACAAAAATAGTGTCGTGTAAACAATGCCAGATTGCCGTATAAGGGTTAATGTTTCAAATATTGTTAATACAGATGATAACAATCATTCTTTAAAAAAAAAATACCTTACAAAATGCCTTAAGATACTTACCTTCAGGTTCTCCTTCAGCACTTTATTGAAAGCATAGACGATATTTTTATAAAGGAATTCTTCTTCAGTACTCCATTAACCCAAATAGACGGTAAACAGTTTTTGAAAAATTCGTTTACAGTTACATATATTTCTGAATAGACGTATTGCTACGATGCAAATAAAAAAAAAAAAAAAAACAAAACAAATTGGCCATTTCAGCCCTTGAAAGGACTTTGACCGAGCTTCTTAGGATCGATTGTGTTGTGTGTGTTATTAAATTTTTGCACACAATTGACCGAGAACTGGACCTACATGTTTTATGCCGACTCCGAACGGCTAAAGTTCATGTTCTCAAGAAGCTTTACATGGCATTATTTACTCTCTGAGGTTTGCCATTGTCTGCAGAGAGGTAGTGACCGATCAGAAAAATTTTTTATTGAAAAAACTTTTCGCCACGGCTGGGGATCGAACCCGGGCTCCGAGCATGCTAAGCCACACACTTAACCTGCATGCCACGGTCACCACGATGCAAATGAAGTAATTTAAAATTGAGTTAATATTTTCAAAAATTAAGCTTGTTTTTTCTGAAAAATTAGTAAAGACGATTATTTTAAAATGTATTTTGAAAATGAAATTAGTTTTTTTGAGCATTTATTTTTTTGTAAAAAAAGATTTTCTTTACTTTAAATAAAACACCTAAAAGCTCAAAAATTTGCGAGTTTTGATATACTTTAACAAAAAAAAAAGGATTCTTAGATTTTAGCGAAACTTTTTTGTAATTGTATTTGAAATATTAACCTTTGATTTCCAAAATATTATCTGCCCCTTTTCACTAACAAGAAAGTTATAGAAGTTTAAAAAAGTGACTTTTTGCGAAAAATTATCAATTTTGTATGGAAAAATATTCAAAATTTTGCAAATTTTAAAAGGAAATTGCGAAGAAAATATGTTTTTTTCTTTACCAATCGGAAAATTAACTGAAGAGGCATTGGAAGCAAGGCACAAGGAGTTTAGAAAAAATCGACTCGAGGATTAAGTCTAATACCGCTTTAATGAAAATATTGTTGTTGACATCTGATCCTATCTAAGCATCCAAAAGAACGATAAAATCAAAATCAAATGTAATTATTGATGAAGAAATTGAGCAGTTTATTATATTAGTTGATGATTTTTATATTCTTTGTAGTGATTCTGGTGAAGAAGTCAGTGGCGATGAAAATCAGCAGCGATATTTGTTTTGCTTTTTTTGCACAGATTAATTTTTTACTTTTTTATTTCACATATTGTTGATAAAAAATAAGTTACCAATTTTATTTTTCTGTTGTAAATAAAATAAAATGTGCCTAAAAGAGGATTTTTTTAATTAACACAAATGAGGATATTTATGAGTAATAGATGTACCTCCCTACAAAATCATGTACAAAATTAATATGGGTCCATGGGAGGTACCCCTAAGGTCATTGTTATTTTAACCATTTTCAGTGTACATCTATTTCTCTAACTGCCTTTTGACCAAATTTTTTTTCAGATCGGAAAAATTATCTATGTTCCTCCCTTACAAAATGATGTAACAATTTGATATACATAGGTCCAAGGGAGGTATCCCTAATGTCATAGCAATTTCAACTATTTTCGGTGTACATCTATTTCTTTAATTCCCAAGCCTTTTGATCAAATATTTTTAAGATGAGCCAAATTTTGTATGTTCCTCCCATAAAAAATTATGTAAAAATTTTATATAGGTCCAATGGAGGTACCCCTTAGGTCTTATCAATTTCTGCCATTTTCAGTACATATCTATTTCTCTAATTGTCTATTATTTTGAAAAAATTTTGTTAAGATCGGCATACTTTTGTATGTACCTCCCATACAAAATGATGTTAAAAACAAGTAAAGAAAGTCTAAAGTCGGTCTAGGCCGACTATGAAATACCCTAAACCCACTTTTCAACAAAAAAAAATTTTTGTAAATATTTTTGTAAATAGGCGTGTCCGTGGGCGGATGAAGCCTATATTTTATATGCATTGAAATGTTGATGAAAAATTAACACATAACAAGTTTTATTCCTGTAGCTCACAGTTAATGCCTTTATTGTGCTTTCGCTATGGGAGGTGGGCGAGTTCATGGACGGATTACTCCCAATTTTTTAACAAACCTTAGTTTTGGTATAAAATACATACATACCAAATTTAATTTCTCTATGACAAACATAACCTTATTAATTGAGTTTTAAACTTTTTGGGTTGTATGGGAGGTAGGCGTGTCCGTAGGCGGATTACGTCCATTTTTCAAAACCATCTTTTTCTTGTCATAAAAAATAGATGTGTAAAATTTTAGCGCTTTAGGTTTAACACAGGCTTATTTATTGCGTTTTCAATTTTTGGGTTGTATGGGAGGTGGGCGTGTCTGTGAGCGAATGACGTGCATTTTTCGAAGACATCTTTGTGTTGGTATAAAACACATAGATATCAAATTTTATTGTTGTAGGTTAACTATGAGCTGAGTTATGCAGTTTTCAATTTTCGCGTTGTATGGTAGGTAGGCGTGTCCGTGGGCGTATGATGTCCATTTTTCAAAAACATCTTTGTTTTGTTATAAAAAACATACGTGCCAAATTTAAGCTCTTTAGGTTAAACACAGGCTTATATATTGCGTTTTCAATTTTGGGCTTGTATAAGAGGTGGGCGTGTCCGTGAGCGGATGACGTCCATTTTTCGAAGACATCTTTGTGTTTACTTAGAACACATACACACCAAATTTTATTGTTATAGGCTTATTATGAGCTGAGTTATGCAGTTTTTAATTCTTGCGTTGTATGGGAGGTAGGCGTGTCCGTGGGCGGATTCCAAAAATATTCAATAGTGCAGATTCTTGGGTGCTTGTGATCGTGTGTACCAAGTTTCATCCAATTATCTACGAATAATTGTCTATCCAATTATACGGACAACACACAGACGGACACGCTCAACTCACGAGGTGACGCTGATCAAGAATATATATACTTTTCTATACCGGACTCGCTTCGTTCTATGCGTTACAAACGTTTGCACAAAGTTAATATACCCTGACCTTTCAGGTTTAGGGTATAATTAATATAGGTCAAAAGTACCCCTAGGTACCCCTAGGAACTGACCAATTTCAACCATTTTTAAAATTTTTCTTAAGTAGTTTAAATTAACAAAGTAAACAAAATTTCATTATCATAGGAGCACTCCTTCTATTTTTGTACCAATTTTGTATGGGATCAATGCACTGTGCGATGCTTCAAATGCTTCTTTTTTTGCAGCCATGTTTCCGTATGGGTGCTTCCGATCTTTTCGGGTAATGAGCTTTTATTGTTCTGAGAAAACTTTTGTTCTAATTTTAGTCAATTAAATTTTTAATTTGCTTCGAGTATAGCCTTGGGTTAAGCCTTGGTTTAAAATCTGTTTAGAGTTGACACACCAACATTTTAATATTTTTCTAGTGAACTCTATTATAACTTTAAAATAAGTTCACGTCAATGTCATATTTCTTTGAATTCAACAATCGTGAACAAAAAAATACACGAACACAGCAAAAAAAATTCTTTCATAGAAGGTCAAGTGGAAGGGAAAGCCGTGAGTACCATACCTGCTTCTTTCATACTCAAAATGCATTCTTTTAACAAATGCATGTCATTGGAAGGAATGCGTTGAATAGTCTTCTCTTAAATTGCTTCTACACGAAGAAAAACAAAAATGGGCTTAAATCAAGCTCAAAGCGTTCGTAACTGAAATCAGATCAATAGAGCTCAAAACCATCTCAAAACAAGCTATTCACGTTTGCAGTTTATGCCAGAATTGGGCTTGAAAATTTGTTTGATAAATACGTCAATTTGTGCTTAATACGTGTAATCTTGTGCTTGTTTGTAAAAAAATAAATTTTTTTGTTTAATTGATATAATTCTCAATTGGTTGTTGTTCCTGTTAGTATAAAATTGCAGTGAATAAATTTATAAATTATATTTTTCTGTCGAAGTTGGATGAAAAATATCTAATTTGGACGATGAAAATATAACTTTTATTTTGTTTGTAATTTTTTTTCTTTATAACTTGAGCTACTTGTACATTTTGTACAAAAGCATAATTCAGCGTTTTAATAGTTTTTGTTTTTATTTATTTTAAAATTTGACATATGTTGATAAAAAATTACAAAATTCCTGAGATTGGGCGTATTAATTTTTTTTTACGATCAATCCATAAGTGGCATGCGTTGAACACAAATGAGCATGTTCTTTGATTTTATAAACAATACCAAAATGACATAAATTGGGCACAAGTGAGCATTTTAATTTTTTGATAAATAACCCAAATATCACGTACATTATTATACACGAATGGAGTGTTAATTTTTTTATAAACAATCACATTAGGGCTTTATATCAAGAACATTATGGTTTAGCTCAGAATCACTTCCAAAATTAATTGGTTTGGCATTCTTTTCAGCTCAAATTTCTCTCCGTGTGGAATTCCTCAATGTAAGATTTCTTTGAGGCATTCAATGAGATTATTCTAGTATGTACTTTCCAGGAAAACTTTCAGAAGGCATTCCTTGATTCAGAAGACTTCAGACAAAATGCCTCTAAGAAAATATTTAACTATTGCCTTGCACAAGCCATGCCTTGAAAGCGTTCTTCGAAGCTATTCAAATAGCCTTTTAGAAGTTTTTGAGAATGCCTCAGAAGCACTTTTCGATAACGCTAAGCAGAAGCACAATTGTACTTTTAGAATGTCTTCTGGAAGCATTGTTTGTAAGAATGCAAGTCAAGTTTGTACAAAAAATTTTGCTGGCATATTCTTAAGTAAAATTTAATATTTTCAAACTTTATGTAACAATTTTTTAAAATAACTCAGCATCGATAAAGAACGGATTATGTTTACCAAAAAATAGCGTCGTTATAAAGTGACGTGAATCAAACACATGCGATATAACTATGGAAATAACAGTATTTCCTGTAATTCAAAACTTTTAACATTTGCCTCACTCTCTCCCAGTAATTCAATGAAATATTTTTGATACTCGAAATGATTTGGAAAAGAAGAAAATCGCAAATAACAATTGAGTCATGCTTGCGTTGAAGCTATTTTTATATGAAATTCAAATGAAAACACATACATACAAACACTCACACACACACACTCAAACACAACCACAATCACAATTATATACACACAAATACACACGCACTAGGCATGATTAATCCACTCATCAGCCTTGAATGTCAGCCATCAGAGGACGAGCACAACGTCGTCCTCATTGGCGCCAAAACTTTTGAGCAGCTTATTTTAATAGTTGACAATAAACATTCCAGCCAACTGTAGGA
The DNA here is from genome assembly GCA_958299015.1 of Tetanocera ferruginea. Lineage (NCBI taxonomy): Eukaryota > Metazoa > Arthropoda > Insecta > Diptera > Sciomyzidae > Tetanocera > Tetanocera ferruginea. The sequence continues at coordinate 134,948,455 of OY282643.1, forward strand.
GGGGGGAAAAGAAAATAAAGATTGTCACAGAATGTGTCAACAAAGCATCGTTTTATGTCCTTGTGCAGCTTTGTGTATTCGTAACAGTCAGTGTATTCGTCATTCAGTAATAATGTATGTATATAAAGAAAACTCCCACACATGAAAGCAAATCGCGAGAAGCATTAATTTTTATGGAATTTTTCTGCTTTGGTGCATATAAAATAGAGAAAGCATTTAACTTAAGATAACAGCGAATATTATAAAATTTACTCGTATAACAGAGTGTACAAATGATAAACATAAATTACATTATTTACTGTTGTTTATTATAGTTTTATAATCATGTTAGTATTGGTGTCGTCTGCGTTACCACAACTTGTAGCGCTTTCTAGGAATTTCGTTAAAATGAACGCAAAAACCACTAAAATCACAAAATTTATACATAATGATTGGCTATTAAAATTGAAGACGACATGATTATGTCACTTTATTGCGGTCGTAAGCTACGAAGAGTGAATAGGGCAGAATAGCGCTGAGATTTTTTTTTTCTCTCATTAAAATGGCATATTTTGGGAAAATAACGGAGTTTTTTGAACTTGATTACATTAAATTTCACTTTTGAACAGCAGATTAATTTTAATGTCGAATTTGATTTAAATCCACAGAATATATTAAGATGATGATTTTATAAAAATTAAAGAATCGCTATGAAAATATAATAAACAAACAATAAAAGCTGATTGGTATTAAATATTATTATATTTATCTTAAAATAAAAGAAAAAATCTACCCAACAATTTGTTTTATTAATAAGTTTTAACGTGTTAATACATTATTTCAAAATAAACCATTCCATTTGTACCGTTAGGAAGCGCCTTACAAATTACATAATAAAAACGTAACTGACTCTGGCCTTAACATTAGTTTCCGAGCGATTATATTCGGACACAATAAGCCGACGAGAACCCTGCTAGGTCTTCATTCGTACACTCTGCTTGCCCAAGGTGTTCAAGAACTATCACTTTTATCGCTCATAGGTCAGACATTCACCGACACGGCCACTGCAAATTTATCTGTTACTTTATTGTTACACAAAATATGAAATTATTTAGCGGGTCTGGTACACTTTATTTTGAAGGTTTTGATGAAAAATCGTGAACCAAGAAATTAATGAAAGTGCATCAAGGTCAAAGTTAAAAAAAATTAAAGGGTCGTAAAAACACATTTTCCCTCAGCTGCCTAGGAGTTGTCCGTAAAAAAACCCAAACGCACACCTATCAAAATTGGTTGAAAAGTATTGAGAATGAAACCTAATAAGCAGTAGAAAAATCAAAATATACACAATAAATTTAAAGATCTGTAAATTAATTCTTTGGTTACAAGCCATTTGAAGTGGAAGTGTCAGTGCATTGTTTTTAAATGGAACTAACCGAGTATCGTGAGGTGATAAAATTCCTTGTTTTGGAAGGTTTATCAACAACAAAAATCCATACAAAAATGTTGGAAAACAAAAAAATGAAAAGGATGCTGTTTCTAGCTGTGCTTCAAAGCGCTTAAGAGCTTAAACGTGAACTTATAAGAGTTGAAAATGAACCACACAGTCCAAAAAGTTTCAAAAACACCAAACATCAGTGCACAAGTATGTGATAATATAGCTTGTGCAGATCAAAGTTTGTCTATGAGTGAAATTTCTGAGACCATTAAGAATCTGACAAGAACGAATACTCTATATTTTGAAAAAAAAACTTAAAAAAAAGCTGTTCAGAATGTTAGTGTCCCATTCGTTTAACAATTCAACGAAAATATATTTCCAAATTATAAGACCAGTTTTATTGCATCAGTGTTTTGGGTTTCGAATGGAATTTTTTCAATTGATTATATTGAAAAAGAAAAAGCAATCAACTCTGACTATTATTCTAACCCTAGAAACCATACCTTATTTTTTATTATTTTTTTATTACCTATTTGGGGTTCTTCTACACCTCACTTACTTAAAAGCGGTATTTCGTTAAATTAAGGAACAAATGATACAAATATATATATTTTCTTATTTATTATGAGTTCATTTTAAAAAAGAATAACAAAAAATCAAGTACAAAAATCACAGTTATAGTGACAAAAATTCATGTTGTAAAAAACCTTCCCACAAAAAATACAGGCACTTTTAATTTGAAATGGGTTTCCTACGCACCCCGAAATGGTTCTAGGGTAAACTCTTATATCAGCTAAATGAAAAAATCGTTGGAATAAGCCTTGTAAGGAAACCTAAATTTTGTCAATTTAGGCTTTACGTTTCCCTCTGAACCACATCTGCACAGAGGGCCCCGTTGAACCTGAACCCATCCTGCAACATATGAACCGCACCTGGACAAAAACCCAGGCTTACCGCGAACCGCCCCTGTTCATAAGCACGCAGCTGTGTGTACCGCAATCAAATAATAACAAAACATACAGCAAGCCAGTGGCATGATCACAGAAGCACAACAACAACATACAAACAACATGCATTCTATGCACCCACAAGAGGCAATAACAAAATACAAAGGGGTCAAAAAACGGCGACTATGACAACAATAACATGCAGGGCAAAAGGTTGCCGCTAGTTTTAGGCAAGCGAAATTCAAGGTCGAGATCAGATAGAAATTCTGTGACACAAACAAGGCCCCGTTGCCCTTTATGGGGATAAAAGGAGTTAGCAAACCAACAGTGGGTCTCTTTTGAAATCAACATGCAAGCAGCGCACATCGGTGAACCAGCAACAGTAAATAAGTGATCAAGTACAGCAGTGGATTCATATCGGAGTGGATTCATATCGGATGACCGAGCATAAAACATCCTAGTGGTATCACGAAAGCTATTTTTCTGTCGACCCGAGTGGTTTCATACCGGACGGTTTCCTTTGAAAGCATCCAAGTGATTCCATTTTTGTTCAACACAAGCTAAACGACATCTACGACCGAATTTTAAATCTGGCCCGAGTGGTTTCATACCGGACGGCCCATCGTAATTTCAAATACACCGTGGGCTGGTGAACGGACTACGAGAGGGAAATCGAGAAGGAAGAGAAAATAATCAATGAAATGTGAATTTTTGTGAAAAAAAAGAACAACATAAAAAGATTTTGAGAGTGAATTTAAAGGAAACTATTTTGTTATTTTTTTTAATTAACACCAGTAAATATTTCGAACCCCGGCTATCCGACGAGCTAACCACGGCTAGAAAGTTCGTTACAACCTTCTGTACAGAAGAAAAGAAGCAATTTTTCTTTAAAACAAGGCACGTGTTCATACAAGAGTTTTGAAGAACTTTCATGAAATAAAGTATGATTTGTTTAATATTAAAACTTTAAACATCCACCGTATTTATTAGATTTGGCATCCAGCGAATAAAAACCTATTCAAAAACTTAAAACAATTTCTTCGTGGAAAGCGTTTTTCGCCATGGAACAGTATATTGCAAATTATTCGAGAATCCTTGGAATAAGTGCACTGAAGTTGATGGTTCAGTGAAATAACGCCCAATGAAATAACGCCCAAAATAAAAAATGACACAACGTCCAAAATTAAAAATTTAATAAAACCCAAAATAAATGCCATAACGCCCAAAATCAAATAACGCCCAAAATATTTTTCAAAGTAAATGGTTTTGGGTCTTATTACATAATGAATAATTGGTATGATAAGTAGTTGGGCATTATTTCGTTTTTGATTTTGGGCGTTGATTCATTATGAAATAAAGCCCTATATAAAAATGACTAACGCCTAAATAAAATTAAACAAAAAGTGTTGATCTTATTTCATAGTGAAATTACGCCCAAATTTGTATGAAAATTTTGTTCGGCATTATTTAATTTTTCATTTTCACTGAACCAAAGTTGATTGAATAGAACTAAATTAAAATATTTTTAATTGTTGCTTGCAATGATTTTCAACCAAACTCTTCATCCTGGTTCGGGGGCTCCCATACAAAATCATCGTTATGAATCATAAACTTCCCTTCTTGTCTTGCTTTACTATGAGTAAATATGAGAGCTACAATTTTTTTACCTGATTATCATGTGCCTATGTGGCATAACGGTAGAGCTTTCGACTCTTAGGTTGCGGTTATAGTGAACGCCGAGTCAGACAGACAGGCAGACAGGCAATGTGAACAAGCGAGATAGATAGATATCTGCATCTCGTTTTTCACACAGCTTTCAGCCTGCCTGCCTGTCTGAATTGCGTTCACTATAAAGGCAGCCTTATGCGATGCTCAGTTGCTATAGTCCGGGTTCAATTCTCGCTAGGGGCAATAATTTTTTAAAAATTTTCATATTAATTGAAAACGTTAGCTAAGCGTCACGAATAAGAGACCTTGAAATTTCACTTGCCGCCAAAGAAGTTTCACTTCAAAAATTTGGTTACACAAGCTTTGTAAGATTTATATAAAAATTTGTTAAATATTGAAATTTTTTAAATTGCCAAATTTATTGATATCAGATCATATTGAGCTTCTTTTAAAATTTTTAGATTATGCATTACACAGTCGCTCTTGTACAAATTATACTTATATAAATTTTCTCTTCGTGTAAGATTATTAATAAAATTAAAATAAAATATATTTAGATTTTTCACAACTTGAAAAACGAAGTTGCATCGTTCAATAGACATTTACATTTGTTGTTCAGCTTTCTATTTGAAATAAAAATCGACTAAAATTTGACCTTTTGCCTTTGTTTTTATCTTTAAAATAGAAAACTACATTAATGTGATAACGATGTAAATTTAAACATAACAATACTACTGCGTTTTGTCAAGTTGTCAAAAACTTAATTATTTAAATGAACTATTTAACAGTACAAAAAAACACAACACCAGTCATTCAAACCTTTGGTTGTGGTACTGTGGTCTGTTGCCTAGTCATTACTTTCTACATTTATCTTGCTTCATAATAATTTTCTTACTTGAATGATTTTTCAATTTCCATACTTTATTTAATATTACTAATTTATTCTCTTCCTCTCTCTCTCTCTCTCTCTCTCGCTCTTTCTCTACTTGCAGACATTCGTAGTTGTAAGCAAAGGAAAAGATATTTTTCGCTTTTCTGCATCCAAAGCAATGTGGTTGCTCGATCCATTCAACCCGATACGTCGTGTAGCCATTTATATTTTAGTACATCCGTTATTTTCGTTATTCATTATTACCACCATTCTTGTTAACTGCATATTGATGATAATGCCGACCACACCGACCGTCGAATCTACAGAGTGAGTACAACAGAATTTTTTAATTAAATAATTTTCAGTTTTTTTGCAATAAATTTTGATTTCTACTTATAAGCTAAATGTTTTCAATATGTTATCTTCTTTATTTTAATGAAAAATGCCTTGTTTTCTCCTAAATAACTATATAAACATATTTAATTATTAATTGAACGTGGTATTGAACATGATTTTAAACTGATTAACCTTATTAAGTATGTTTTTAATATACATATATTTATTTATAACTAATTATAAAGTATAAATTTTATTTTATATATTTTTTTCATAAATGAAACAAACCAAAAACTAATAAATTTTGCGCCAAACTTATTCAGAATTTAAAAGTTTTCAAAGTTAAACTTTCAAAGCAAAACCATTCAACTCATTTCTGCTACTTTTTCTTTAGAATTTCTACTCATATTTAAGGTAAAGCAAGTTTCAATGTTTTACAATACAATTCAACAATAAAATTCTTTTGCAGCGAATTTGTAAATTTTGTAAATTTTTAGTCAAAGCAGCAAATATTAGTGCTTCATACAAACAAACTCTTCATGCATTCATCTCTTAGACGATTTCAATAAAATGCAGTACATTTTATGAAACTGATTTGATACACAAATAAAAAAAAAAACTTCTTGTAAACTTCCATTTTTGAAATTTATTAGAATCAAGTAAAATTCGTACAAATCGTTCGTATAAATAATTTACGCTAAAAATCCGTTCGACTAACGTTGCAATATATATTTCCTTAAAAAAACAATATGATACCTCAAGTAAAAAAAATCTTCTTTCATACCAATGGTTTGTTTAAATTTAGAGCCCTTTTTTTATAATAGTTATTAATTTTTATATATAAGTAGATTTTATAACTTAAACCGAATTTATAGTTTTAACACTACATAGTTGTAGAAGTGTAACTAGAGTTATGTAACTAGTTTCAAAGAAAATACAACTAGTTAGTTGAAAGTTTTCTTTAAATATTTGTGTTTTTTTTTTTTGTTAACTTTATAACATCGCCAATGTAGTATAAATGTATCATTGATAAGCTTAAAAAATATAAATCATTTAGTATAAAATCAAAATATCTCTTCCCGTAACAACTTTAAGCCTTTGAAAAACATGCCATGGCATTAATTTAGAGAATCAACTTAGTTAATATAGTATGTAAAAATGTAGTTAAGTTAAAATATTAACTTTTAGTATTAAGCAAAAAAATATTTGTAGTAAAAAATTCTGTAATATCAACTATATGATAACTTTTAGCAGTATTGACAAGAAATCGCTCTAGTGTGCTTTTGTTTGTTGTACGCCAGTTTTGGTCATTCTTCAAAACTGAATTTTCAAACTTCATATGTGTTTGAAATTTGAATATTTTATGGATTTTATAAAATAAAAATTATATTAAAAAATTTTCCTATAATAATGACACAAAAAAGTAAATTTCGACGTTTATTTTATTAAATTTATGACGTTTATAGCAAGTTCACACTAGAGCAAAGTAACAATATTAGTTGAAACAAATATATTATAATGAATGTAAAAATGTAATGAATAAAAGAAAATATTGTATCTTAGAATTATTTATTGACTTGGACAAAATGTAGCAACAAATAATGTAAAAATTTGAATGGATAAAATTGGTGATAAGTCTTTATATTGTTTTAATAATTTGCTATTAATTAAATTCAACTCATTTCAAACAAAAATTAACTCAACTCAAAAGAGATTTATTACCAACCATATAAGAGTAAAAACTTTTTTAGTAAAAAATTGAAATTGTAAAAAACTTCTGCTAGGCAGTTATTAATTCTTGATAGTTTGTTCTTCCCCCGCCTAGTTCATATTTCCAATCCCCGCTGTAATCATATAAAAAAAAATGAAAAAACCCTAGCAAAAACTCATTAGTTTTGGAAAACATTTTCAAGCCGTAGTCTGTAAAACATTATTAGTACGAAATGAAATGGTCTTGACGCAAGGCACACAACCAAAAACAAAAAAAGGAGTTACGTCATTTTTTTAGCTGATATCAAGAATGTCAACGTAGATTTGGTATCAGAATGAAACACCCTGTTTGCATACAACAAAAGCGAAAAAGAAAAACTAAAAGTGTGCGCTAGTGCGTCAGCAGCAAGAAAGGAACAACAACAGAGCTCAACGCTCAGCTACAGTGATCGAAATACTTTTTTAATATGAATTCTTAAAGCTTTACTTTGATATGGAAAAAGAAGTTGCAGTGTTTACCAGCAATGAATGCAATCGTATCGCTATCTTTAACTTCAAATTTCGTCAGCAAGAACTTGAGAACATCGGAGAAGAGATAAGATGTAGGCTAAATTGGTGCTGTATTTAGGACGCTTCTAGAGTGACCTTCAAGAAAACTGTGTCAACTGTGCATGTGTGTGTGTGGGGTTGTGCATGTGTGGGTATTTTTTGCAGTAGGGTGATTGATTAGGAGCTAGATTGTTCTAGGTGTTTGGTGCCGATATGACTTTGAACTATAGTTCAATAGTACTATAGTACTATAGTATTTCGACAACATTTTTTCTCAAACAAAAAGAGCACAGCAAAAAGAATAGCATGCAAAAAAAGATGAACTGCCGAAAGAAACTATATACGTGTGTTTGTGTTAGAGCGCTTGCTGAAAGGAAACTGGGCTAAGCATAATCCAGGAAACAAAAAAACCCACAATTATTTATCGCTTTATTGAGAACGCTCAAGACGAACAATGTTTGGTCATGTTGGAACTACAAATTAGAAGAGGAAAAACTGTTCAGTTTTACATCGTATAAGGATGCGGCCAGAGTGAATCCAGACGCAGACAGGCAGGCTGAAATCTGTGCGAACAACCGGGAAACAAATATCTATCTTTCTTGCTTGTTCAGTAAGCCTCTGTACGAATGCACTCGTTTTTCTACAACAGTAGATCCAACCGTGCAGAGTTCAGAGCTTAACAGAACACTGTTAGTCAAGCAGAGGTTATCCAATTCATTTAACGGGGCATGACATTGGACTTTTTTGAAATTGACTTTTTTTTATAATTTTGTATTTTAGTAAATATTTTTAAGATTCTAAGAAAAAATTTCATGTGCGACATAACATTCGCGGCAGAGAAAACAGACCTTTTTTAAAAATTCTTAACTCAGTCAAAAGACATTTTTTCAAAATTTATTATTATTATATTATATTTTATATTTTTACAATTATATTCTTGCAGAGAATTGAACAAATTACAAGAAAAAATTAAAAAAATATATTTTTCACTCCAACATGGTTTTATAGAGCTTCAAACTGGCGACAGAGAAAAAAACGGGGCCTCGTGGTTGCAGCGCTGGGAGTCGCAAAAATTGTCCGATCTGGAAAAAAAAAATTACTTTTTTAAATCTTAACAAAATTGGTTATCGTATGACAGGAGCTTTTTTTAAATTTTTGGTGATGTTCCAAATTTGAAAGTGTGTTTTTTCAAAAAAAAATATTGATTTTAAAAATTCATAAAAATTCGAAAAAAAAGAAAAAAGAGCTCGTATGACACGAGCTCTTTTTTTATTTTTTATAGCGAATCAAGTTTAAAAAATAACAAAAAATAAAAAAAAAAAATTCGTCAAAAAATGAGCCCGCTAGTGCCGCAACCAGTACGAAAAACATGGTTTCGAGATAAATGCGTTCAAAGCTTCTGAACAAAGAAAAATAAAAATGATCTCTCACTAATCCGGCTGTAACTTAGAATTTTAAGAAAATTTACTATAATACAAAATAAAAAAAATTTCAAAGATTTCAAAAATCGCCCAATTTCATGTCCCCCCTTAAGAGCAGTTTATGTCTGGTATTGTTGCTGCTTTTGTTTAATTGTTTGCTTAGCAACGCTTAATGCCTAAAAACTAAAGAATACGGCATAACACCAAGCGTTCTGCTGTTGTTACTTCACATAACTTTCCAGTCATTGCATTCTTTTTTGCCGAATCGTGTACAACATTGATTCGGTTTTCGTTTGTTATTGTTCTGCTCAAGCGACGAGTGCTCTCTGCAGTTTTAGGCTGGGTGCATAGTTAACGCCGATTCAGACAGACAGGCAGATAGGCAGGCTGAAATCTGTGTGAACAAACGAGACACAAATATCTATCTATATCGCTTTTTCACACACTCTGCCTGCCTGTCTAAATCGGCCTTTACTATACACGCGGCCCTATGCTTGATTTCATTGATGAAACATACCAAAAGCTTGCACCATAAACGAGTGGCTTGAAACGCAATTCAAGCGCACTCGTGCAGAGGTTTATTGTTCACACAGATTTCAGCCTGCAGCCGAATTCACTCTGGCCGCAATCTAAGCCAATATAAAAGTCAGTAAAGGAGCATGTCAATGTATCAGTTCTTGATATTTTAAACCTGGTTACGAGGTTCTGCAAGAAAGGCCCACTTTAAGCGCAGGCCAGATACAACCATTTAACATGATGTGCCTGAATTCTTATACAAATTTGAAAACATGGGTCACATAGCAGTTCATTTCTATTCACTAATAACGATAAATCTATCGTACACATCTAGATTTTGTTTCGTGAAGTGCTCAAATTATAGAATAGAACCAAGCAAGTAATGTTGCCTTTTATAAACTGAAAAAATTTACGTAATTCTGACCAAAAATTGTAGACATCAGTTGAGTGATTAACGTGATTGTCTGTCAATTCCGGACCGATTTGAGACCCACACCAGCGAAAATGAAAAATTTACCACATGAAAAATTTAAAATTGTCATGACATATCACTTAACATTAGGATGTGCGGCAGCATTAGGATGTAAATGATCCTGCTGGGTCTCACGAGAAAATTGCTGCCATAATAATGCAACTAACCTTAAAGAAATGTTTTCCTTTCCACACCACTTTTTTTTTTGCAAAAAGGCTATGTCAATTGATAATAAAAATGAGGAAGCGTGTGAGTTAATGAGCCGAAGATGACAGAGAAAAACTTAATTGAAGGACATTGCCTTTAAAAAAGTAGTCAGCAAATTTGTTGCAGCCTAACGGGGCGTTATTGTAACACACAAACTCAAGCTTGAATAAGTGTATGTATGTTTTTCCTAAAGTGTGCATGTGTGTGTGTATGTAGACCATGTGTGGGTGTCTCAGGGCTCTAATTAAATTTTCACAAATTGACATTGACAAGCAAACGTTTGTCATTTTTTATACGCCTTAAAAAAAAACCAAACGCTACTTCTGCTACTAGAGATTGAGGCCAAGTGCTGCCCACTACAACGTCTCAGTTATCATCGTATGTTCGTATTCTTGAATTCGATTAAATATAAAAAAAATGAATGTCATCATGATGACGTAGCTGTGAAAGCGTCAACAAGTTCAATGAAATGAATATAAAATGAGGTACAGTATTGTGCAAAATAAATGCAACTTTCCCTTACCTTTTCAAATGGCTCAAAGTCATATATTTTTGCAATTTGCTAAAGAATCTAGGAACTTGACAAATTTCTGTGCCACTGGAAAAAATTGCATTTGACAGAGGCATTCAAAAAAGACATTTTTAAATCCCAGTATAACTTAAATCAAAAAAGTATTTCTAACACATTTGCATACAGACCTCAGCAACTATGTTAAAAATATATGCCTTATGAAACAGATATCTGTCTACTCGGTGAAAGAGAGAAAGATACTTTGGAGCACATTCTTTGTGAATTCGCATTAATAGAATAATTAAACTCTAAGAAAAATAAATTTTTGGTTTCAGATAAAAAAAACAATAATAATAAGTAAATTTTTGAGATCGTGTTTGTTCTTTTGCACTTAAAGTTTTCATGGAATTTTAGTTCAAAGACTTGGTAGTTCACGAACAACCATTTTTTTTATTTAAGAGAATGTCGTTAAGGTTGGGACGGGTTCAATTTTTGGAGTATGGTTTTGAAACGGATGGGAATAAATAAACCAATAAAAAGCTAGGGTCATTGGCTATCATTTTAATGTAGGAAGTTATTTTATATAGTCTTCTGTCAAAATTAAAGCCATTTTAGTGATGATAACGTTTTTGGCCGAAAAAAAAATTTCCATATAAGTTGGGACCCAAACAATTTTTATATAAGAGCATTTAATTATCTGGAAAATTAGTCAAACAAATTAAGTAAAACTGTATATTACCACATGGCAAGTGTACAGCACGTTTGTACGTGTTGCACTCAATCAAATTTAAACTGCTAAGTAAAAATACCAAAATCAGCATTATAATGATCTGTTGAGAAGAAGAACCCAATTATATTTTCCTTGCTTTAATATACTGACAATGAGTCCTTAATAATGATGGCAATATCTTTTAATGTTCGTTAATGTTCGTTCAGATATTTCAGATTCAAAGTAATTCTTGCGCGAAATGCATCTCCGCTAAATTTGCTTATAAAATAGGTTGACAAAGGTACCAGAAAAACTTTCATTCTTCCAGTTAACATACACTCAGAAAAAAGTTTCAAGGTTTGATAAAAAAGGCTCATATTTAGAGTAAAATGGTATAGACTTTGCTCCAGAGAATGCTTTAAATGCTCTAAATGCGATCCTAAAAATAATAAGAAGCTCCTGTGAAAAAGAAAAATATAAAAACATATATCGTTTTTAGAGAAAAAGACTTTTTATTTTACAGAAAACATTTGTTTTATTGAAGAAAATAATTCTCATAGTGATTTTTTTTATCAAAATATAGGAAAATTTTCTCATTTTGAAATTTTTTTTTTTTTGCCCGAGAAAAATACTTATCATTATTAGAGACACGAAATATTTTCATTTCCCACAAGTGAATAAATATTTCTTCGAAAATGAGAAAATTTATTCTAATTGAAGAAAATTTTATTTGAAAAAGAGAAAACTGCTTTTATCGAAAATAGAAAAATTGTTTCTCGGAGAAAGATATGTGTTTTTTTCTGAGTGTACATTATCAATTGATTGGCATACGAAGCAACTCTTTTAACCCTCATCAGAATTTTTGAAAAAATTCAGAATAACCGCTTTTTAGTTATTATCAATATATTTACATTCATGAAATGCTATACAAATATCTTTCAAATGGCATCGCAGTGTGTTGAACTACAAAAAGTACTGTCCCAACTTATGCAGAAACGAAATGAGCAGCCTAACCTTTACAAAGATAGCTATTTCGTAAAAGTTAACAAAAATAATTTCCTCAACACTACAATTTAATTAATCTTTCATACAATGAAATGTATGTATGTATGAAGTGTAATAAAATGTAACACACTTACATGAAATAATGGATATAAATTTAACAAGTTAAAATTTTTTTTTAGCTTTGAACCAAGGATTTCAGGTGTCAAACCTAATCAGTCAAGTCTGCCTTGGTTCGGAAATGAGAAGATAGATAAGTAGGTAAGAAAAGGAAATCAAGAGAACCAAGTGTAGAATGTCATAAGTGTGGTGGAGTGCTAATCAACATGCTAATTTGAATCTGAGGCAAGTGTTATGCTTTTACCTCAGTCAATTCAAGTTGTTAAGCAATCTCTTTTGACAAACATCCCTACCACCAACCAATTCTCAATTTCAGTTGATTAGAAATGAGGAAAGAATTAAAGAAAGGAAAAAGCGTAGGACCATGGCTAGACCAGGATTCGAGCCCGGAACCTGTGGGTTGGCAGTCAAGCACGCTTACTACTCGACTACCGAGGCCCCAAACAATTGTTCTTCGTTTTAATGAACATGAAACGTTAGCTTCTAAACAGACTTTACATTGACGGCCATAAAAAAAGTGATTCCAGTATCCACAATCCTGAAAAATTGGCTGTCCCTCCTAAATCTACGGCGTTCCAACCTAAACGACACTCCTTTATCAAAATAAAATTTTCGGTATACAAAAATTGGATATTCCAAAGTAGGTACTTTTTAAAAAATAAATTCATTACAAATAGCAATCATAGGTCCAATTAAAAATTTTGCGAAAGACTTCAATATAAATCCTTAGATGCGAAATTATATTAAAAGTTAAGAAAAGTTAGTAGAATAGTCAGAGTTGCACCGACTATGAAAAATATGGCAAATGAAATATGAAAAATTTGTTCGTAATAAAAAAAATGACACCATCAGAAATATTCATTCAGGATACTTAAACTATACCTGAGTTTCGTTACAGTCCAACTTACTGCGAAGAAAATAGAGCTCTTTACATGCACTTATTTGATTTATTTTTTTTTAATTTTTAAAGTTTTTCAAAGGGTATATCTGTGCAAACAAAAAACAAAATAAGAAAGAATTTACGTAGCTATTATATTTTTCAGAACAGGTAACTACCAAAAAAGTTGAAAAATTTTCAAGAATAGGTACTGATATCAGAAAAGTGTGCCTTTTGACATGGATTATCACCATAAGAACATGTATGCATCACATAATAAATTAAAAAATCCATCTTGAAATTTTTTTTTTTTTTTGTTGCGTCTTTTTAGTTGTTACAAAAAGTTTACTCGAATTTTGCTACTGTACATTACAATAAAATCTACAACTTCTTTAAATGAATGTGAATGAGTTATTGAGTTTTTGCACAATACTGTACAGATATAAGACGCTAAAAGGGAAATTTCCTTAATATGCTTCGTCAGACATGGATTTTGTTGATGTTTGCTCAAAACAAAATATATATCATTTTGATATTTTTTTTTCATTTTTAACTTGGTATAATTTTAATAAGTAGCATAAGTTTACATATGTACAGGACATTGAAATTACTGTGAACTGTTACAACTCACCAAATGTTAAGGCATAACTCCAAAAAAGGCCTAAATATACAGCATCGACTTTTTTTTTCTGACGTAAATAACAGTACTTTAAGAGTTTTTTTCCCAAAGTTTTAAAAAGTGTCGACCTAAGGGTCTAAAAGAATGAACTAGAAAACTACTTTTTAACTGCAAATAATAATAAAAGATATAAGTAAAATATATTATATTATATATTATAAAATATATTTTATCAGCAATTGAATTTCTACTTTTTTTTGACGAATTATAAAATATTATTTTAAGTAATGAGTAACAGAAAGAAGAAAAATATGTACCGAATAAGCTGCCACTTTTGACTACAATACAAGATCGGCTATACTTTCAATCTAACAAGGATAAATAAAAGAAAAAAAAGTGCACAAGCCGATTTTTAAAATACGACAGTCATGAAAATATACCGCGTTATACACTTCTGCTGGTCAGCACACTCACTGAGTAATTCACTTTTAAGATATGTATTTATATTCTGCCCCAGACAGATCCTTTTAACTTATCATTGATTTGGATATCATTATCGTATTCAGTTCTTGTTAAGTCCTACAAGTTGACTTTTCCTTATATATACCTACATAAGTTGTTTTATGAAAAAAGAAAACCACAAAAGAATGTTACAAAAAACATGTAAATAATAAAAAAAACTGACTAATCAGTCCAAGTTAAGATTTTCTGCAGAGTTATGTTAATTCATATGTATTGTGTTTATTTTTGTAATTTTAACAAAAGTTAAATCAAACTCATGTGTCCACCAGCCCTAAAGTATCTTATGGTTTAAGTTAAAGTATCTAGTGTATTGTATTTGTTAAAGATATTTATTAACTATGCGATAAATTTGAATTGCGTTAAAAGTTGTCATCTTTTGACTAGTTAATGTTTAAGTAAACAAGCAGGATTTGTTGAAGTTCATTTTTGCCAGGAACAAAACATACAAAATCAGTCACTTTATCTCGCTCGCTCAAAATATCAAAAAAAAAAAAAAACAAAAAAACAAAAAAAAAAAAAAAAAACAAAGAAAGAAACAGAATTATAACAAAATTTTTCCATTAATTTTCGCTCTATTTTGGGTTCGATTTAAGTTTTTTTTTTATCGAAGTTTTTTCAAGTCCACAAGTTTTCAATAAACAAAACCACAACAACAAAATTCGTTTTTAGGGTGATATTCACCGGAATCTACACATTTGAATCAGCTGTTAAAGTGATGGCACGAGGTTTCATTTTATGCCCGTTTACGTATCTTAGAGATGCATGGAATTGGCTGGACTTCGTAGTAATAGCTTTAGCGTGAGTTTCTATATATACATATATATATATATATATATAATTATATAAAAAATTAAAAATATATATAATCAAACTTCTATTTATGATTTTGTCATATAGTTTAACATTATTTTTTTAATTTGTTCTTATTTTGTTTTTCATTTCTTTGTACAAGTAAATTGCTTAAACTTATGTATTTGTTAGCTCTTACAACCAACATTCACATAAATGTTGACTCATACATATTTATGCAATCAAAATTTCAAACTATATTCATATTTAAACACATATTTATTATTTCATATTACATTTAGATTTGATGTATTAACAGTAAAAAAAATAAATCCAGTTTATGACACTTTATTAACATTTTGTAGAACATTAATTGAGTTAACTGTAAAACTATATCAATCAATATAAACTGCTACAACAAAAGTATTTCACTTAATGTCTCTAGTTTATTTTAAAAGATTATGTACTATAATTTTAAAAAAAATTTCAATATATTTATTAGCTTAAAAAAAATTAAACAAAACATTTTAATCATTTCAAAATCATATCATTTGCTTTATTATTTATTTAATTTGATTTTTTTTTATTGAATGACAGTTGCTCTGTTTTTTTCAAACAACTGCACGAACATTTTTCGCCAACATCAGCCATAAAAATATTTAACTAATAATAAAAGAAATAAAAATTTTATATTGCCAACACACGCAATTCTTGATGAAATACCGTATTCCAATCGATAAATATTCATAGCTCAAGACGAGCAACAACAAAAACAACAACTTAACTAATACAAACACGCACACTTGACAGCGACAGCGTTACAGTCGAAAAATGACAGAATTTTAATAAAACATGTAACGACTTTGTTTGCTGCACCCCTGCCTAAATACCGCTAAGCTAAGTGTACTACATTATTTTGCATAGCCATCAACATGTTTTCTTTTATTATTTCTGTGCTTTTACAGTGATTATTCTTTACCACTACATAAACACAACAGAACAATGGCGACAGCAACACGACGCCATTTGTCTTGACATTCAGATGTTGCCACTGTTTGTTGTTTCTTGAACTTGTCGTTCGGTGTTGCAAATAAATATTTAATACTAGAACAAATGAACGACCGACAGCAGCGTATTAATCCAGCTGATACTGCAGAGAACTTGGATGTGAATGAGGGTGTGGGTGAGGGTTTGGCTTGACTTAATTTTATGCACTGAATTTTTGAGTTGTTTGATTGTTTTAATCGATGAGCAAATAAATTTAGTGTCCTTTACGGCATGTCTCCATCTATGCCAAGTTTAGTTCTACTAAGCTAAGCAAGTTTGGGTTCTGGTTCCTTTTTAAAATTTTTATCAGTTTATCATGTCAAATCCAAAATGACATAATGATTACCCAGCATTGGAGTTTTCTCCTTAACCTCGAAACGGTCGGGATTTTTTTCTTGCTGATCTATCACAACTTGAATCCGATAAGTAATCTGCAGTGAAGTTGTCCTCACTTTCTGATAAGGTAGACATTCTTTTGCATGTTGATCTTTCTTCTGAAAATTACATTTAAGGCAAAACGTTTTTGAAACCTGTCTAGAAGTATAATTCATATCTACTTTCTATTTACAACTGTTTGTTTCCGATTTATTTACCGTATCCGACGTTTTGATTCTTGCATTTTTTTTGCTATTTTTTTTTTCAAAACTTTACTCAAGATGTTAGACTGTTAGAAAGAAATGATGAAATCAGTTTTCTCTTTCCTTGTCTTCGCCCTCCATTTTAGTTTTTTAACTCGAAGCAGAATGGGAGTTACTTCTTGAAGAAGATTTAGGTTCTAATCGAATTATTACAAATAATCGGCAGGCAAATGAAAAGGGTTTAAAAAAACATTATAAAGGAAAAGAAGATATTTCTTAAGGCATTATGTAAGAAGCTGATTCCATGTCACCAGCAAGTGAAAAATTGTGAAGAGCGATATTCTTTTTCATCATAATATGGCTCTTATTGCATCATTTCAGGTGCAACGGTAGGGAAATATAAAGGAAATATAGGGCCCACTTGTCCATTTTATCTGCAACTATGGTGAGCCTTATAACCACCACTAAAGTGTTTTACTTTACTTTTAATTATTATGTTATTATTATTTAAAATTTAAGTAGAAATGTTAAGTGTTAAGTAGACTTCAAAACTACTGGACCGATTTTTATGAAAAAAATTTTAAAACATCATATTTGTGCTACAGAATTACATAGGCGGACTTTTTTTAAGAAAATTGAACAATAAATATATATAATTAAAGTGTTGAGTTTTTTAGAAAATAACCAACCATGCTTCGCATTGCTTGATCGTTTGCTTTTCACGCGTTTGTGTTACGAGAGTTTCAACTTCAACCCTTTTCATTGTGCTCAGCTAGAAACTGCGACACATTCTTTACACTCTTACTTTAATATAACTTTTTTAGCTAGCATAGAGCAATAAAACAAACAGATAAATTTATAGTTTAATGATAAACTGTGTTAGCGTCGAGCAACGTAAAAAAAAAACAAAACACAAACAAACAAGAGGAGACATTTTTTTATTGATACTTTTATATAAAGTTTTTTGATCTCGCTCTCCAAACTCATTCGAAGAGTTACCAAAAAGTGTTGGGGCACCAGTGATGATATTTGATAATTTTGGAGGGGAGTTTTTTTACTCATCTGAAAGTACTTTTTCGGACGCGAGAGTACCTTTTGTTAATCTTTATATAAATAGGCGTTACACTCAGGGAAAAAATGCTGTTTTCTCAAACAAATTATGGGTTGAAATAACAGATTTCACTGTTAAATACCATCCAACAAATGAAACTTTCAAATCAAAAGTCGGTTGACTGTTATGGAACACGAAACCCGTATAAAAACATATTTATTGAAATTTGATCACTGGTTTGGAAGTTCATGTATGGCCGAGTGTGCTAACGTGTGCGTATAGTACTCGAGTGTCCACGGTTCAAATCCGACAAGGCCAATAAAAATTTTTTTTTTATTTAAAATATTTTTTTAAATAAAAATGAAATTTGCAATTTTTTTTTCAAGATTGTAAGATATTTTGAAGGTTATTTTTGACCAAACAATTAATGAAACAGAATTATTATTATTTTAATTATTAAATTACAATTTTTAATACTTACACAGTTAGGGTTCGAGGCCACGTCTCCCGCGTGACAGTCTAGTGCACATCCACCGAGCTACTGGCAACGATAATACAAATATAGCAAAACACATATAAAAACTATTGCTTAGAAAAAATTGACAATTCAATATAAGCACAAAAATATTTTAACAGATGATTTTAACAGCACAAAAATACTTTGAAACGTTCATTCAACAAAGAAAATTGTTTACTTAAACGCAAAACATTCATTCGAACAGTGTTTTGAAATAACAGCGGCAGACTGTTAATATTACAGTTGATATTTTTCTGAGTGTAAGAACAATTTTCTCTCGTGTTTCTGAACTGATATTGATAATTGTTTTTTTTTAAATGAATCAGAGTGCGGAGAAGAAGTGCACTAAATATTTTATATCTATAATTATAAAAAGGCAAACAAAAAATTGGTCGAATTTCAACCCTAGACGATACTAATATTATTAAATAAGCTTTTGTTTTGTTAAGTTTTGTTATTAATACTTGGAGATCTTTAGTAACAGGATTTTGATACCCAAAAACCTTAAATTTTGTGAGGTTCGACAAAAAATTGCTATTGAAAAAAACAAATTCGGGGTGGCGTGGGGTTTAGTTGTGCCGCATCGGTGTTAAAAATTAGTACGAAGTGGAAAAATTAGACGAAAACCTCCATAACTACCCAAGTGTTGCCCCTAGAGGGGTGAAATGATCGACCGACCCCAATAGATTTTTTCCCCGAAAGTTTTCAGGAACATACCTACCCCAATCTCCACCCCCTGAGGGGGTTCCGAAACAAAATTGATATTTTTAGGAAATTTGACCCCACCGATTCCAGTGTGCATCTAGAAGGGCAAAATGTGTGCCTGACCACCATTGGCTTTTTCTTTCCAACATTTTATCGCAACATATCTACCCTATATTTCCAACCTTTTAAAACTTTTTTTCTAAAATCGGCTTCCATCGCTCCCAGGATGCCTTGAGGCTGAAATGAGAGACCGACGAACATTAACTTTTCTTCTCCAAATTTGTATCGAACATACATCATACCTGTTGTAAATAAGATATAATAAATTTTGTAATTATAATTGTAAGACAATTTCAATCAAATTAATTTCTTTTTGTCATGGGATGGATATGTATTTCTTTTGATTTTCCACGACGACTTGAAGCAAAAATATTCTTTCCTAATAAATATTACGCCACTTTTGGTGGCGTCGTTGACAACGTGTAGATAACGCAATATTTATTGAGCTTGTTGGTAATCTTCACCCTCAGTCCTGGCTTCTGGATCAGTAGCAATCAAATCAGTTGGAAATACGAAGCGTGCTATCTCAGGAATGACGTAATGACTCAAATCTTTTTGTAATTCCTAATTCACTTTCTCCGATGCCAATTGAATCTTTTTTACTTGATTTCACGTACTTGATTTCCGTTGCCACCGATATCCTAGCTATCATCTTCTTCGTCTTCTTCGTTGACATCAACGACATTATCTGCCTCTATAACTTCTATCATCTCGTTCTATTCATCATCACACGACTCGTCCAAGTCCATTTGAAAATTTTTTGATCGAATAACCCAAATAAATACTGTTAAACTTCTCTTTGTGAATGTATTTTAACAGAACAATTTTTTTCGGTTTCAATATTGAGAACAAAATCTTAATCATGCGTGACCTTTATTTTTTTTTATGGTAAGTGTATCCGAAATTACTTTTTTTGGGCAAAAAGTCAAAAACAAATTTTACGTCAAAAACTATCCGATGATGTGCATCGCAAACTCACCACATTACAGTGAGCTATGATCAGTTCGCACATGTTTGAAATGAATGCATAAAGGTCTGTCTGGTTGTCTACAGGTAAAAATATTACTGTTCACCACATATGCCGCACTTACTTTAATATGATTTATTTGGAAATATATTGAGCTGAAGTAATTACAAATTCTACTCTACCGCATAAATTAAAGAAGATATCGTTGCCAAGATAACACACAGTATAGATTATTGTACCATATATATTTTTGTTTTATTAACTTCATTTATTTAAGCATCTTCTTGTTTTAAAAAAGGCCTTAATTTCTGCTGGATATGTTGTACTGAGAGTGAAGATCAGAACATGTAACGATAATAAACAAAATTTGGAGGCATTTGATATATAATACTTATTCTTACACCAGTAAACAAGACACTTTAAAAATCTTAGCAATTATTATAAGACTTGAAGAGGTCAAAGAACCATTTTCTGCAACTTAGGAACTTTATAACATCAGATATTTGTTTTGTTTTACATTTACTCTGAGTAATCTAAAAATTGTGTTCTTTCTTATCACAATTCGATTTACTGAGAATTCACCAAGTGGCGAAATTGAAGAGAGTACTAAACTTTCAATTCCTCTAAGCTTAGCTTCACACAAGTTTTGACAGTAGTATGCTTACCTCAATTGCTCTTAGTCTTATCTCAGTCCAAGATCAAGGGTTAAATAAATGCAAACAATTCACTATAAAATTCTGATTATTTACGATTTTGAAAAGTGCCGCTTTTTCGTAGAAATATTTACAAAAATTATTTTAGTTTTATTTTGAATTTCAATCGGAACGTAATTAATTAATTTTTTAAGATTGTACGAGCTAAGTGGGTGTTTTTATTATAAATAAGAACTTGTTTAATTATAATTAATTAATTATAATTAAATTATTTAATTAAAATCGCTAATTAGCAGCGATAACAATGCGACATCGCAAGCTACGCAGGAGTAACAGGCAGATCAGAAGTATGTTTAAATCCGAACTATTTCATCTATCTGAAAATACACGATATACCACTTTAAAGAATTTAACTAAATAGTAGTTTTGTAAAATATAGATATTTTCGAAATTATTTTATAACTGTAAATATGAAGGTAGTATCGTTTTTGTTTTACTACAAATATTTTTGTTTACACGGTAATGTTTTAAAACCTTTTAAGGTGTCAAAAAATGAAAAGTGCTTCCAGTGTTGTTTTCGGCACATCTATAGTAGCTCACAAAGTTGAAAACAACTACTTTATTCAACAAGAATCTCTCAAATAAATGTGCTGTGCGAAATATTCAGCCCAATCATGAACCATTTTTTCCCAGGAGTTGTAAATGGGAGTTTCCGTTTTTAAGATAAAGTAAAAATACTTTAAGAAAATGTTTAATGCAATTTTGTTCATCAACCGCCAATATTCATGAGTGTAACATAAAAAATGACATATCTTTTTCTGCTATCTTAAAACCGGAAACTCCCATTTACAGCTCCCGGGAGAAAATGTTTCCTGATTGGGCTGATTAAGAATTAATACAATTATTAGCTTTTCCGTGACGTGTCTGATATTTTTCAAAATAGTAATAATAATAAAAAAACATATTTTCATACGGCGTTGCTTCTATAAATACTACCTACTAAAAATAAATGAATATAGAATTTTTATAATATTTTTCTCATACAAATCTTTGACAAAAAATTAGTCGTTATTTTGAATTATTCAAAAATGCATTGATTTTTTGTCGCATGTCATTAAAAAATATCCACCGATTAAAAATATGTTTCCTAAAAAAGTCAACTGTTCCTTGATATGTATAGTTTTTGTGTAACTCCTGAACAAACAAGTTCAATTGACTCATTATTTCTGATGCAGTTGGCATAGCTTGTACCAAAACAGTTGGCAGCTGGCAAACGGAACACATTGACGACAGCAACGACATTACGCCATCCGTCAAAATTTTTTTCCATTTATTTATCATGGAGGTGAGTTTGGTGAATATGGCTTAACGACATTGCTACTCATGTTGATGTCTTCCATAAAGAAATATTTACATTTTGACAGGCAACAATTTTTACTCTTTTCATTGCGAAGAGAGCATTTCAGACGCAGTGTTTAGTTCATAATTTTCTTTATTTGTAGGACGTGTTGAATTATTTTTCTGCTTGTTGTCTTTTATAAAAACAGGAAATATATACACTAGCTTGATATAAAATGTATTGTTATATTGATATAAAATGTTTATGACTTTAATCGCTATTTGTTTCGTCGCTTTCAAAATAACCAAGAGCAGTTGACTCTCTTTTGTCGTGTTGTAAAGTCGTTGCTGTCTTTAATGTGTTCCATGCATATGAATTCTAGAAGAAAAAAAACTTGAAAAAGCTCTCTTTCCTTTCTCACTATAATTTATATACTTCTTATTGGCTGCATTGTGTTTTGATCATTCAGTGCAACCGTGTCTCCGATGATCATCAATGTAGGCGATTCATTGTCATTCAAAGTGATAAGATCACTAGACTTAACTGATTTTGATACGACTATTTTAAACTCTTTGGTTCATGGGTTCTTTAAACTGCTTTGATTTGAAGTTCAGTATTCCCATAAGAGAAAGCTATTATAAGACAACGACAATAAGAAAAAATATTTACAAAAACCTATGACTTTTAGAAATTTCATATGACTCAAACTGACCTTTCACTTAATTATTATACACTTAAACCGTTAACCATTCCTTATTTAGAGCAACTGTCATTAATAATATTTACAATTTTTTCATTTCATTTAATTCTCTGCGAAATAATCGTCTTCTTTTATAAACATTCATTTACAAACCAAAAAAAAAAAAAATCCGAACAAAATCTTATTTGATCTGGATATATCTACTAAAAAAACCTTAACTTTTATGTCTCATTTTGTATTGCCACATCTTCGCAATCGCTGTAGTTATGTGACGATGGGTATAGATTTAGGTAACCTCGCAGCCTTGAGAACGTTTAGGGTGCTGCGAGCGCTTAAAACCGTAGCCATTGTGCCAGGTAAATAAACTAATATTGGCAGTATCTTTGCAGAACAGTTTATCATCGTTAATCGTCTTCTACTTTACTCACACACCTTGTTTGTTTACTTCGTTATCGCATTTTAGGCTTGAAAACCATCGTCGGCGCTGTCATCGAATCGGTTAAGAATCTACGCGATGTGATCATTTTGACCATGTTTTCGCTCTCGGTGTTTGCTTTGATGGGTCTTCAGATCTATATGGGCGTGCTTACACAAAAGTGCATTAAGAAATTCCCCCTTGACGGCTCTTGGGGAAATCTGACCACTGAGAATTGGAACTATCACAATGGCAATAAAACCAACTGGTACACAGAGGATGAGGGTCTGTCGTATCCACTCTGTGGCAATATATCGGGCGCAGGGTGAGTCCAAACGACTCTGAGCAGCATTTTTTAAGCTCTGCCTAATTTCCTTAAATTTGCATGCTCTTCACAGGCAATGCGGTGACGATTATGTTTGCCTACAAGGCTTCGGTCCCAATCCCAACTATGGTTATACCAGTTTCGATTCCTTTGGCTGGGCTTTCCTGTCTGCCTTTCGACTGATGACGCAGGATTTCTGGGAGGACTTGTATCAACTGGTTCTACGTGCCGCTGGACCCTGGCACATGCTGTTTTTTATAGTCATCATCTTCCTAGGTTCATTCTATCTTGTGAATTTGATTTTGGCCATTGTTGCCATGTCTTATGACGAATTGCAAAAGAAGGCCGAAGAAGAGGAGGCTGCTGAGGAGGAGGCGATACGCGTAAGTAGCGGCACAATAGTAAATATTTTCAATTTAAATTTACACACGATGCAATTTTTATTGAAAATATTTACTCATTATTTTTTATTTTTACGTATACATTGTAGCAAAAACTCCTAAGCTAAGCGAGTGCTCTAATAAGTTTGAACTGTATTCTAACTGATTATTGAGTCTATCTCAGGCATCTTGCCAACTCAAGCTAACATCCCAAAAACTCTTTTTACCCACTTTTATCCTACTTTAAGCCCAATCCTACTTTCTCCCAACTAATAAAACGCTATCATGTGCACACATTCATTTCTGCTCCCACTGCACCGTAGTCTTAAACCCTTCCAATTAATGTATGTATTCCAGGAAGCCGAAGAAGCTGCCGCAGCTAAGGCTGCCAAATTGGAAGAACGTGCTAATGCGGCGGCTCAGGCCGTAGCCGATGCTGCCGAAGCAGCTGAGGCAGCGTTGCATCCTGAGATGGCCAAGAGTCCAACCTACTCGTGCATTAGTTATGAGCTATTTGTGGGCGGTGAGAAGGGCAATGATGACAACAACAAGGAAAAGATGTCCATACGCAGTGTCGAGGTGGAATCGGAGTCGGTGAGCGTTATACAAAGACAACCCGCACCTACCACAGCAATCACAGCCACCAAGGTTCGCAAAGTGAGCACGGTAAGTATTCCGCAGCTGGCTATGTGCTTTCCAGTTCATTTTCTTTCCGTTAACGTAAAAGTTTGTTTTTTCCTTTAATTTTTGTTGATTATGTTTGATTTCATTCGGTTTGTTTTTTGGTTTTTTTTATGTTTTGTGCCATTTCTGTTGTACTAAATTATTTATAATTTTTATGATTTTCACTGGTACTTAACTTTTTACGTTTAATTTTAGAAATTTTTTTTTTAAGGCTCTGCTGAAGAACGAATGAAAACTTTTAGTTTTTCAATTTTTATAAAAAATTTCTTGAATGCTCTTGACTTGAAATCGTTTTTGTTGTTTTTTTAACTAACTAATCAAAATCAATATGAACTTAAATGTTTAAATAAAAATATATAACTTTAACTAAATATGACTAAATCGATATATTATATAGTGATATATAGGAATGAGTATGTTTTGTATTTGTCTACTTGTTGAACTATTCTAATCTATTAAATTGCTTTGCCAGCTTGTAGAATTACTTACAAACTTATTTCTGTTCATTATTTTAGTTCTTAATTAATCGATATAAATTATATTAAGTTTGTTTGATAAAAAACAGAAAAAACAAGTAAATTCAAAGTTGTTGAATTATTAAAATAATGCATGGTAGTAATTAATGGATGTTAGACTTGATACTAGCCTAAAAGGTGAATGGAGTGAGTCGGTTAGTGGCCACAAAGTCACAAGTTAAAAAAGTAAACTTTTTTAAATTCTTTTAGCATACTGCAGGCAGTTAAACGCGTACCGGCATTACACCGTTCAAATCAATTTTGACAAAATGTTTTTTTTTTTTGCTGAGTATTCAAATTTTTCAAAGCGGTCTTTATAATATTACATTTAAGCTTTTTAGTAGCTCATTAGTTGGGTCCAGGAGTAAAACTTTGCAAACATAAAAATTTCTTATCTAAAAATTTTCTAGAGAAAGAGTAGTAAAATGGGTTTTTATTTAGATTTTGTAGCATTGTTTATGACGAAAAGAGTGACATTTTTGTAAACTTTTTGATGGTGATATTCTTATAAAAAATATTAGGGTCATTTCTAGACCACTTTACTTTTATAGGTTTCTTGTTTGTCTTTTTATTGGTAGTTGATTCTGTAGTACCATTTCTAATAATACGTGGTTATTGTCGAAACTTTATCGAAAATACTTCCTAAGCCGATTATCGCCACATGAAAAAATCAGGGTTACCTTGTAAAGAGCACATATATAACAACAATTAAAAGATAAAATGTTGCTACTCTTCCTAAATTTTATATTGATTTTGACTCACAACAGCTCCGAGAAAAGATTTCAATCAAAATTATTATATTCGTAGTGGTTGCGCTCACGATCTTTTCGCCTGATCTCATCTTAGTAGGACTTCAAGTGTATCGTTGTTCTCTTCTGTTACAGAAATAAATGGACGATATTATAAAAGTTGAATGATTAAAAATACCCTTTTATTGTGGAATGAAACATAAAATTCATACACGAAGAACAAAAGAAAAATTCTCATCTTTGTCGAAACATATATTTGAACAATTATTAGCACAATAAGATACAGAGTGTTGTTTTAACAGTACAACGCATAAAAGTTGTTTGTATAATTATTTTAATATTAATACTTTTTCATCCCATTTTTGGGAACTCAGTGAGGTGGATACTCAAACTTCATTTAAAATTATGAAAAACAGTGTTTATTACCTAGAAGATAATGTTTGTCATGTGTTTTTTATTATTTTTTTTTTTTTTGATCGGAAAAATCTCCATGGAGCGGTTTTGGCTCTCGTGAACTCCTTTTTGGCCAAATATCAAGTTTTTAGCATATAACTTTTTTTTTCAAAATGTATACTCAAAATAAGCAGAAAAGTAAAGATTTTGATGCACACCAATATTGCTAGAAAAATTTTTAAATTTTTTATCTTTACAAACCTTTGTGAGACCCTCAAAAATCGATATGTCGTCATAAACCTGGAAGGTCAGGGAATATTAATTTTGTGCAAACGTTTGTAAGGCATAGAAATAAGCGAGTCCTGTATAAAAAGTATATATATTCTTGATCAGCGTAACCTAGTGAGTCCAGCTATCCATGTCCGTCCGTCCGTCTTTGTGTTGTCCGTAAACACAGGATAAGAAGAAGGATAATTGCATGAAACTCGGTACACATGATCACATGAACCCAAGGATCTGCACTATTGAATATTTTTTAAATCCGCCCACGGACACGCCTACCTCTCTTACAACGCAAAAATTGCAAACTGCACAAATGAGCTATAATTAACCTAGAACACTAAAATTGGATACGCATGTGTTTTATATCAACGTCTTCGAAAAATGAGTGCCATCCAATCACGGACACGCCCACCTCCAATACAACCCAAAAATTGAAAACTCAATAAATACAATTTGGTACGTATGTTTTTAAAAACAAAACCAAAATGATTTTAAAAAGTGGACGTCATCCGCCCACGGACACGCCTACGGCCCATACAACGCAAAAATTGAAAACTACATAAATAAGCTTATGTTTGTCTTACAGAGATAAAATTTGGTACCTATGATTTAATAATAAGACAAACATGTTTTTGAAAAATGAACGTTATCCACCCAGGGACACGCCTACCTCCCATGCAATCCATAAAATTGAAAACTCCATAAATAAGCTTATATTTGTTCTACAGAAATAAAATTTGGTATGTATGTATTTTATATCAGAACTAAGATGTGTTCTGAAAATTGGGCGTTATCCATCCTCGAACACGGCCACCTCCCACACAACCCACATTGCCGATAACACTATAAAAGCATGCATATAAAAGTCACAGGAATTAAACTTAGTATGTGTAAATTTTTCATCTAAATTGTAATGTATATAAAATATGGGCGTCATCCGCCCACGGATTCGCCTATTTTCAATACTATTTTTGTATTTCGAAAAAGACGGTTAAGGGTATTTCATAGTCGGGGTTGACTTTCTTTAGTCTTTCGTTAATTGTTTTCGAATAGATATTTTTTTAACACCTATAAAATATGCTTATTAGGCGTTTCAAAAAAATATATTTTCGAAAATCATTCATTTTGTACTAGAGCGCCCCCTCGCGTAACTTTACTAAAAAAGTATTGCCAGAATTCGATTATGTGTACCTAAAAACTCGTATACACCAAGCTTTGTCAAAATCGAATCTCGATTTCTCACATTTTATATGATTGTGGCACTTAGTTTTGGTTAAACCACATCATAAGAAATAACAGCGTACACTTTACTAAAAAAGTATTGCCAGAATTCGATTATGTGTACCTAAAAACTCGTATACACCAAGCTTTGTCAAAATCGAATCTCGATTTCTCACATTTTATATGATTGTGGCACTTAGTTTTGGTTAAATCACATCATAAGATATATCACTGGAAATAACAGCTCAATATTTTTCCACAATTTCTTTAATGCATGTGAAAACCATGAAAAATACATATTTTATAGGCGTTTAAGAAAATATATATTCGAAAAAGACGAAATATCGATTTTTTTTTTTTTTTTTTTTTGTTTTGGGTCTCTCAAGAGTTTCTAAAGCCAAAAATTTCAAAATTTTTTTATATAATAAGATATATCGCTGAAAAGAAGAGCTCAATATTTTTCCAAAATTTCTTAAATGCATGTGAATAACATGCCAAATACATTTGCGTTTAAAATATATATATTTTTTAAAATAACAAAAAATCGATTTTTAGGGGTCTCACAAGAGTTTGTAAGGACAAAAAAATTTTTAAATTTTTTTAGCAAGTATTTTTGTACCATCAAAATCTTTACTTTTTTACCTATCTTGGGTTAACATTATGAATAAACAAAAAAGTTATGTATTGATTTTTTGAGCAAAAAAAGTTCAGGAGGACCAGAACCGCTTCATGGGGATTTCTCCGATGAAAAAAAAAAATTATGCAGAAATAGTTTTTAAGAGTTCCTCTAACTTTTGAGTTGGTGTCCAGCGAAATTTAAATTTCGATCCGGCTTATCGCACAGGCCCTCAAATAGATAGGTCAAAATATTTTATAAGAAATAAATCTTCTCCAAAAGCCGAGAAGCTTGATTCCGATAACTGATTCCGAAAAATATCTATAGTATACTGACTAGTATGAGTAGCATTTAGGTATTCGATATCTAGAATATAATCTAGACGCTAGAATAGAATATGCATTAGAGCTTAGAATTGATCGGAACTGAACTAAAGTTTATTTGAAGAAATGCAGAGGTTAGCATTAAACCGTTCAGCGACACAATAAATCTAGTTGACAGATTTTGATGATGATTTGGTAACTTCGGATTTTTTTAATATGGATTTAATATTTCGATTCCAGAACTGGTAACTGTCTTCTTGCAATGGAGTCTAAATTAAGTTATAAATCGATTCTAACCGGTCTAACTAGTTTCAACAACTTTTATTTATCAGGATTTTTATTAGTTAACCATAATATGAAACTTAGGTGAAAAATGCTGTTTCAGGGCTGCCAAAAGCTAATAAACTCACCATAGGGTCATGTTTTAGCAATAAAACGACTATAATCGACAGATGTTTGGTGTCATTTTGCACACGAAGGTTTTCAAGGTCACATGCCAGAAATAACTAGTTCAAATTTCTCTGACAGGGCTGCCAACTGCCAAATTCATTACTATGAAGACCAAATAAGTAATAAATTAATGATTCTTATGTTCCTATCTTGAAAAAAAATTTTTAGATAAAGGTTTTAAGAATCAATTCTAGGACTGTCAACTCTCAATTATCTTACTTTATGGTATCATATTTGAGTAATAAATCGAATATAATGAGGTGGATACTTATATTTGAAAAGCTTTATCGAATTAGGAATATATAGACAAAATTTCAATTCCAGGACTATCAACTTCCTGTCGTCTTACCATAGGAATAAGTTTAAATAATAAATCAAATGTTTTGCGAAGTGTTTTGCAATTTTTTACACAAAGTTTTTCGGGGTCACTTGGCAGAAATATTTTTTCAATATTTATTTTAAAGAAATTTTTCTTTTAATTTCCAATCCAATGCCAAATTACTTTATAAGAAAGGCCAAAAATACGTTAGGGCAAAAATACGAAATAGACTGTGGAGATTTATTGATTTTCGCCTCCAGTACCAGAACTTTTGTGATATAAATATTGCCGCATCGTTTTCTTTTGATTTATACAAGCAGTCAATATAATATCAATGCAAATCACTTTCGTTTTGGGAAACCAAGTAGAACTTATACCAAGCAGTTTTTGTCCATTAAGCCAACTGGTATTATTTTACCGCCCACAAAAATTATATTCCTAACCTTAATATTAAATTGAATACTTTCTTGTTGACTTTTCGAGCATTTTCAAAGATATCTTATTGTTTATTTATATTATCATAAATAAGTAAAAAGTAAGCAGTGTATTAATTTTTCGTCCTGCAAACCGGTTTTGCATTTTATTTCGAAGAATAGTTGCTAACGTGTTTTAGGTACAAACTTTCTCAAAATCGTCCGTGTATATTTTTATGGGAAATTAATATTAGGGCTCTTGACTTACTCAAAAATTGTCTTCAATTTCGTCTTAAGAATACCACAATTAAAAGTTTTGATGTTCGTTAGACAATCTGCATAACATTGCATTGAATGTTACTCTCAGCCACTCCCACCGCCCAACTTGCATTTACTATATATCATTAGCCTGTCTTGCAGTAGCTTAAAGAGAAGTATTTCTTACCTTCTATTTACTAACTATTTCCTATGTAAACTATATATTATTTAACTTAAGTTACGTTTTACTTATATATTTATTTTTTTTTTTCTTTCATTGCTTTTATTATAATTTAACTTATGATTCTTCGTATGATTTCGTTTCATACACTTTGAGAGCAAAACACGCGCGCTTAATATTAATTCAAAACTTATTGTACGTATTCGCCTGTGGCTCACACAGCACCCCAGCAGCGCATATTCAAGCATCTCTTTAATCACTTTCACTCTCAAAAACTAAATTTTAATTAGTTCAAATTTTAAAAAAAAATAAAATATATACATAAAAAAGCATACTTCATAGCAGCGCTATTAACACAAATTTCACAAAGTTTTTAAATTATTTTCGAAAATTAACAAAAATACAATTGGCGTTAATATTTTGTCTATTTTCTGTTCTCAAAAATACTTTTTACATTTTTTTGGCTTTGGTTACATTTATTTCTGCATTTCGATATTCAATAATTTATTCCAATTAGTGAACTTCTTCTTCAATTTCTTCATTGGAATACTTCACTTTTTTATTAAACAAAAATTCAGAATAGTTGCCAAAAAATACTACCGTGTAGTATGCCGAGCTTATACCAAAAATTGATTTAACTTTGCTGGCTTCGGCGAAAGTTGATTGTATTCTATGAAAATAATATGCATTTAATTTTAAAAAAATATCAAGCAAAGAAAAAGTTAAATCAATTTTGCTCCATCGGACTTGAAGGTAGGTCTTTAATGTAGACATTTAATGTATTTTAAGTAAAACATTGGCTTCACATTTCCAAATAAAGAAAAACCAAATACTTAAAAATAAATTTTAAAACAAAAACAAAGTCATAAAACGCAAAACTAAAAACTTAAAAAAAAAGAAACAAAACAATTTTGTAGCTTAGTGTTGATTTTGTAATTAATATTTAATAATTTTCTTTTGAATAACAAATTTTTCTTCCCCCTTAGCAGTAGATTTTGTTGAGTTTTTGTAGTTTAAAATTTGTTTGACAGTTCAATTAGCTGTTCAATAATAGAAAAGCAACGTTTTCAATGTTTTAATAAAATTAAAAATATTTTATTTTACTTTTTCACAACGAAAACTAAAATTCCTAACGTAGAGCTGGGGGTAAATGCACAATTTACGAACAATGCTGATAATAGAATTGTTATGTTAGATGATAAAATGAAGTTGTTTGGAGTGTCGAAGAGTCTTTCAGTCTAAGACTGGAAAAATGTGTATAAATTTAAAAATAAAAAAAACATTTTCAACAATTTTTCGCAATTAAGACTAAAATTATTTTTTAAATTGAGTGAAATACTCACAAACTTTAAAAAAATGAAAATATATTCAGTAGAAAACAGTTATCTATCTGCATTTTAGTATAGTTTGTACCAAAACAGTTTGTAAGTTTACTGCATATACAACAAGACTTCAACAAATATATTTTATTTTTCTTTCTATAATTGAGATAATTTCACGAGATAAGAAGCAAAAAATCGAACAAACAACTATTTGTATTGCATCGAAAAACAACACTTAACTTGAGTTCTTGAGTTTTGGTACAGCCGCCATGAGTTTTGGTACAAGCTATATCCGAAAATTAAACCAGTTTCTTACTAGCCTAGGCAATTGCACTTTATTCAAGATTATGTGTAAAGAAGTCTAGTTTTTTTGAATATATCTCAAAGCCCTATTTTATTTATAGCTCAAAGATTTCTCATAAACGCCAATATTACCTTCCCCAATGCCTTTTAAACGTAGCTTTGGCTTTTTTTTCCATAAACTGACTATATAAACTTTGTCAAAAACCTAGTTGAAGATATGTAGTTAGTAACATATGTGCATTTACCCTATACTTAAATATTTATACACACCCTGTTGCAACACGTAGTGCTGTTTTTCCCCTGGCATAAAAAGCAAATGTCCTTTAAGATATTTCTCATATTTCTTTAAAATCCCTAAATCAATTTAATATTTTAGTTTAAGCAGCCTTTAGTTGTAAAAAGTCGTACGCCTTCAAATTATTGACTGTACTTAAGCAGTTCATTTGTAAACTGTATCATGTGGTAAGGCACAGAGTGGTTGAAGCAAAATTTTCAAGGATTTTCTTAAAAAAATTTTGTCATGCATACAAATGATACTATTCCTAGTAGTATGATTCTATTCTAATATTATTTGCGATTTCACAAATTGCAAAATTTTGTCAAAATACTAACTGGTGTTGCATTAACCCTTTGACTCCTAGTGGTTAGGCAGTCAAACCACACATTTAATAACTTTGCTCTATATTTCTAGTGGTTGCATAGAAAAATCAAGCGTTTCACCTCCGAGAAGAAAGGGTCAAGACGTGTGGGTACACTGATTTTGAAAAATACCCAAACGATTCGGAATTTATGCAAATATTTTTTTTGTTCGAAAAGTCACACAATAGGATTATGTGTGAAAAATTATTTCGCTGATATGTTCATCGTGACTATTGCGTAGGTATCTCACTCTTTCGGCCATTTTTCCATGATAGTTTTCAGTATGGCCTCTGGAATATTCCGAATCACCGATGTAATATTGCTTTTCAAGACTGGAATCGTCTACAGATCATTTACATAGACTTTATCTTTCATGTAACCCCACAGAAATAAGTCTAAAAGCGACAAATCGCATGATCAGGGTGGCCAACACCTCACAACACCTCTCCGAGAAATTACACGTTACGGGAATTTGCAATGCAAAAGTTCAAACGAAGGCGAGTTGTGTGAGATGTGGCGCCATCCTGTCGAAACCACATATCTTGCAAACCCTGAGCTTCAATCTCCGGTACAAAATAGTCCTCCAACATAGTGTGGTACCGCTTAGAGTTGATATTTTCTTTGTTATCATCATCTTCCAAGAAAAAAGTCCCTATGATGGCTCCGACCCATAAACCGGAGCAAATAGTGACTCGCGGTGGATGCATAGGCTTCTCCACAATCACTTGGGGATTTTTCGAGCCCCAAATATGGCAGTTTTGCTTGTTAACATCGCCACCGGGGTAGAAATGCACCACGTTTGAATATGATTTTGTGTAAAAAATTATCATCTGCAGCGTTTGTACCATCGACTTGAGTTTAAGATCCAAAATTCGACGTTTTCAATGCATTGTTTTTTCGTGCAACGAACCATAACATCCTTTACTGCCACAATGACAATGACACAATATATGGCGATCAAGTATCGATAATGCAGATTTCAATCGATAACAAAGTACCGCACTTACTGTTAGCACACCTTTTATAATAAGCTGTTAAGCTTGAACCGATATTTTTGACAATTTCGTTGAAATTTCAAACATTTTTTCATCGAGTCGAAACGGTAATCTCGAAGCATGAGTTTGTCGAACAACTAAAAGTAGCACGATCAGGTGCATATGAAGGTTTTGAAAGGAAATGTTTTTGCAGAAATATTTTCGAAGAACCAATTTCTCTTATTCAAAGTGCGTTTGGACACAAAACTTCTTTCAAAATAGTTTGGGTTAAATCAAATGAAATGTCACAGCATCAAGGTATATAAAAGTCTTTCGACAGTTTTCGATCACCAAATCTTTGATTTCCTTGAAGTGACTTTCGATGGTAGCTCTGATGTTCGTCCTGTACAAACGTCTCGAAGTAAATTAACGCCTTCTGTGATATTTTTGTGCTACTTGTAAACATAATTTCGTGATCTTGGTACACCACAATGCTTTCCTCATTAAATTCAAGCAGTATGAAATCATTTGTTAATTTTAACTTGTTGCATTAACTCTCTGCTTCTTATTGACATGCATAGACAAGAGCCAATACGAGGTTAAATACAAGTTTTCAATTTTCAAAATTCTCACAAAAAGTACCAAAAGTTTTGGTACAAGCTATAGCAACTCTCATTTTAGCAAAAAACCTGGTCCTTAAATTGCTAAACTCAGCAAAGTTGCTATAGTGGTTTTTCATAACAAAAACGATGGTAAAATATGTATAGATTAAAGTTCAAAAACATATACTATTCGTACTTTTAGAAAATTCTTGAAAATTCAATCTATTTGCTTAGACCAATCATTTAACATATTAAAGAACGAAATACATTTTCTAATAAAATCAGAAGTGTCGGTCCGTTTTTATACTCAAAATAGCTGAATTACATTTTATGCATCGCTATATTGTGAAACTTTAAAGACTGTTCTCCTTTTTTTTAAAAGTGAACATTCATTTTGAATACAAACTTTGCATCCACCACTCTCATATTTTACCCATGCAGGCTCTAGGGTAATTAACCCCTAGCGGCCACACCTCAGCCAGGCCACATAGCGTCTACAAGGGGTAACTCATTACTCCACGCTTAGAAACAAGAACAATATGAGTGTTCTAAGACTTCTTATCGATCATGTTTCATGTTTTTTGAAGAGTTCTTCAACATTCCTAATTATCGCTCAATTTATAGATGGCGTTTTAAAAAGTTAAAATCAATTTCAAAGGTTGTACTCCTGGGGTTGAGTAAGGCCGCTAAGGGTTAATTTTGGTCTGTCTGACCAATGAAAAATGTTTTTTGGTCTGCGCAGTGTACAGCTATGCCATTGAACTGCAACCGTTATTTATATTTTCCACCTATATTTTTCACCCACACCACGACTTGGCTGAGAGACGGCTGTAACTGTTTTGTTACTGTGGATCAGCAGTTTTATTTGTAGTTTGAGTGAATTATGTGGTAATTTTGTACAGTGTTATTCGATTTCTTTTTGATTTGTATCTTATTTGATTTGTTTCTTTAGTTTCTTACATTATGTTTTTTTTTTGTTTTTCTTCAAAAACATTTCGAAACTTAAACAAATACACGCATTTAATAAAAATATACATAACCAGATCAACATTAAAACACACACACATACACTCACAGATCAACAACATTATCATATTTCTATAAATATACAAAACATTGCATAAAACATACACTGAAAATTCTGCTCACCAAATAAAACATGCAAAAAAAAAAAAAAAAAACAAACAAAAAAAATGAAAATAACGTAAAAGTGGAAAATTTTATTTGATTTATTTTATTTCTTCTTTTGTCTTCTTCTACATTTATTTGATGATTTGTACTTGACTTAGACATCCTTATCCTTACCCGGTTCACCGTTTAACATACGCAGGGGATCACGTAGTTCACACAAGGTAAGCTTTAACCACAACGCGGCAAGCCTTGACTACAAACTTAACACAACTAACACACCCACAAACACACACAAAAACACACCTACACATACAATTATTCAAAACAACCACAATATTCGAATAACTTCAAGTATTGTATAAGTAAAAAAAAAAAAAAAATTTCAAAAAGTATCTAGTCGGTACCATCAAATCTATATATATATATATGTAATACATAATTAAATATCATAGGTATTATAATACAAACATATATTTAAACGTATATTTATATATAATATATATATATAACTACATATATAGTCCCAAGTATCGGAATCATGCACTACTATATATATAATCTATATCTATATCTGATCATGTACTCGTACCTTCTATACTCATACCTATATTTCGTTGTGTCTTCTGTTGTTTGGTTGTTCGTTTGATTTCTCATCAAGATCGTAACGTACGAAGTCACGCGATTTCGTCAGTTAATAACTTATAATATATAATATACAATATATATGTATACTATTTAATGTAACTCCAACATATATCAACCTAAATACATATATTTATATATATATATATTCGATTTATATGTACTTCATGTCGCTTTATGTGTCATAATTTTCCCTGTGTTCAGTTTTGTTTTCACTTTCTACAATTTTATCTACTTTCTTTCTTTCTTTCTTCACCATGTTAATACGTTTCTTCTTTAGTTTTATTTCAATTTTAATTTTTATTCTTTACTTTGTTCACATTTTTCTTTGGCATTTTTTTCATACGCCATACTGTTATTTATACGTTATGATTTACAAAAAAAAAAAAAAAAAAAAATATCTGAATTAAAGAATGTATTATAATATAATATAATATTTACCACTCACCACTACTACTACAACCTCCTTTAAATGTGTGTTAATAAAACCAATCCAAAAACCAAAAAAAAAGCAACTACTAACCAAAAAACCACCTCAGTACACGATTCGTAATGGGCGTGCCCGATTCGGCATACCGGGAAGTGATCGCAAGCCGCTCGTACTATCAACATATCAGGATGCACAACAGCATTTACCCTATGCGGATGACTCGAACGCGGTGACGCCGATGTCCGAGGAGAATGGCGCCATCATAGTGCCTGTCTATTACGGTAACTTAGGTGAGTCTGAGTTCAGAAAGCAACGCAAAGGTGAAAGATGAGTCAGAGCTGTAAAGTACTAATGTGCAACGTTACGGTACCAACATGTGTACACATGTCTGTGTATGTACACATGTACCTGTACATAGCATACAAAACTCAGTACACAGTACAAGTACTGGATATATTCGAATTTCATTTATATGAGAGTCTCTGCCAAGTGCAAGATTGCTGCTCCAAAGTTTAAATACTGATTGCTCTTTTGAAGTGGAGAGTGGAGACAGAATGCCTTCGTTGAGAAACGAAGTTTTTTATAAATTTTGAAACTTTTTCACTTAACATCATCAACAGCTACTGGGTACTTGTATGGAACTTATGTACAAACGTACTTTTATCTCTGAGTTGAGCTGAAAGAATGCTCAATCGCTTAACTAAACAACAAAAATCGAATATTTTGATTGAATCCACATTAATACTTTTGCAGGATCTAGACACTCATCGTATACCTCGCATCAGTCCCGAATTTCCTATACATCACACGGTGATCTTTTAGGCGGCATCGCACCTTTGGGCGCTAGCACCATGACCAAAGAGAGCAAACTGCGCAGTCGCAATACACGTAATCAGTCGCTGGGTGCTACGAATGGCAACAACTATGCGGACACCAATCACAAGGAACAGCAGCAACAGCAACAGCCACATCGAGACTATGTGAGTGACCACAGCGGCGTATTTAATGTATGCCTCAAATTAATTCTTTTTCTTTTTCTTGCAAACTTAGGAAATGGGTCTCGAGTGCACCGATGAGGCTGGCAAAATAAAACACCACGACAATCCTTTTATCGAGCCCGTCCAAACGCAAACAGTGGTTGACATGAAAGGTCAGTTTCACATTTTATTAAGCATATTTCTAATTTATTTATTGATTTTGCTACAGATGTCATGGTACTGAACGACATTATCGAACAAGCCGCTGGTCGGCAGAGTCGTGCTAGCGATCGAGGTGGTAAGTGCGCCCCCATCTAAGCTCTCTACTACTCTATAAAGCTTACTTTATAAAGAAATCTATTCATTTCTGTAAAAGTTTTTGTGTTGTTTTTTGTTTTATGTTTTATGTCTTATGTTCGTTCATTTGTATAAATTTTTAAGTGTTGTATTTTTTTTTTTTTTGTTACATTGGAACGTTTTGTATATAATAATATGTTTGTCGTTTTCTAAATTGTATATATTTTCTATTAAATATTCAATTCTAAATGTTATCGCTTGTTTCATATGCCTGAAAACAGCTGTATGCAACCGGCAGCAGTGTTTTTTTGAAACTTAAAGCCGGCCGTAATGAAACGGAAACTACATATATAGAATTCTATGTTGTTTCATTGGCTAGTTCTGTTTTAATGTTTTTCTTATTTTTACCATAACTTTTATTTATTCAGTACCATGGAATAACATTGTTTTGCATATAAAAGTTCTAACATGAATGCCAGATTTTGTTATATGGAATGGTTTAGAATAAATATTTTAAAATAAATAAATTTTTTAGTTTTTTTAAAAACACTTTCAAAAGCGCACTAAACTACTTTCCTCATTTTGTTTTCTTTTTCAATGATATGTTTACTAAGTTTTCTATCAACTGTTAATGCTGCAAATATAACGATATATCATGACATTCTTCATTAACAAAAAACACATGTATTTAAATGCCACTTTTTATGAAAAAAAAAACTTGTCTTTTTGGTTATATTTTATTTTATTCAATTAAGTGTTGATATAGGCGGGTAAAGCAGCAGTTTTTTAAATATCTGCAATATCTTGTAAAAAAAATTGCTTGAAGTTAAAACTGATATTTTTTTTCTAAACATACACATACGTGTTTGAAAGAATAAGAACAAGCCACGTGAAGATTGCAGATTAGAAATAAAGATATATTGACTCATTTTCTCTCTTTTCAAATTATACTAAAATTACTCAACAAACCTAGAGCAGAATTAACAATTGTGCCGTCTTTTGGTACACTAACGCACAGTGCATTGATCCCATACAAAATTGGTACAAAAAAGAAGAAGTACTCCTATGATAATGTGTACTTAGTTAGTTTAAGCTAATTAAGAAAAATTGTAAAAATGTTTGAAATCGGTCAGTTCCTAAGGGTACCTTCCTTGGACCTATATTATTTTTAACATCATTTTGTATGGGAGGTACATACAAAATTTGCACGATCTTTAAAAAAATTTGATCAAAAGGCTAGGCAATTAGAGAAAAAGATGTGCACTGAAAATGGTTGTAATTGCTTTGACCTAAGGGGTACCTCTTTTGGATCTATATTAAATTTTTAAATCATTTTGTAGAGGAGGAACAAAGAAAATTTGGCCGATCTCAAAAAAATTTAGTCAAAAGGCTAGGCAATTAAAGAACTAGATGTACACAGAAAATGGTTGATATTGTTATGACCTAAGGGGTACCTCCCTTGGACCTATATTAAATTTTTAAATCATTTTGTAGGGGAGGAACATAAAAAATTTGGCCGATCTTAAAAAAATTTGATCAAAAGGCTAGGCAATTAGAGAAAAAGATGTGCACTGAAAATGATTATAATTGCTATGACCTTAGGGGTACCTCCCTTGGACCTATATTAAATTTTTAAATCATTTTGTAGAGGAGGAACAAAGAAAATTTGTCCGATCTTAAAAAAATTTAGTCAAAAGGCTAGGCAATTAAAGAACTAGATGTGCACAGAAAATGGATGAAATTTTTATGACCTTAGGAGTACCACCCTAGGACCTATATTCAATTTTT
This sequence comes from Tetanocera ferruginea, assembly GCA_958299015.1. Taxonomy (NCBI): domain Eukaryota; kingdom Metazoa; phylum Arthropoda; class Insecta; order Diptera; family Sciomyzidae; genus Tetanocera; species Tetanocera ferruginea. Next base: position 134,987,961 of record OY282643.1, read on the forward strand.
ACATAATTTTGTATGGCAGGAACATACAAAATTTGCCCGATTTTAAAAAAATTGATCAAAAGGCTAAGCAATTAGAAAACCAGATGTGCACTAAAAATGGTTGAAATTGCTATGACCTTAGGAGTACCTCTCTTGGACCTACATTAATTTTTTACATGACTTTGTATGGAAGGTACATCTTTTACTTATTAATATCCTCATTTGTGTTAATTAAAAAAAAATCCTTTTTTAGGCACATTTTATTTTATTTACAATAAAAAAATAAAATTGGTAATTTATTTTTTATTAACAACATGTGAAATAAAAAAGTAAAAACTTACTTTGTGCATTTGTACAAAAAACTCACATCACTACTGACGTTCATCGCCACTGTCTGCTTCATCAGAATCACTACAAACAATATAAGAACCATCAACAAATATATTTAACAGTTCAATTTCTTCAACAATAATTATATTTGATTTTGATTTGATCGTTCTTTTGGATGCTAAGATAGGATCAGATGTCAGCAACAATATTTTCGTTAAATCCGTATTAGACTTAATCTCGAGTCGATTTTTTCTAAACTCCTTGTGCCTTGCTTCCAATGCCTCTTCAGACAATGTTCCAATTCCCTTTTGAACTTTGCTAAATTTTTAATATTTTTCAATACAAAATTGACTATTTTTCGCAAAAAGTCATTTTTTTAAACTTTTGTAAATTTCTTGTTAATGAAAAGGGGCAGAATATATTTTGGAAGTCAAAAGATAATACTTTAAATAAAATTACAAAAAAGTTTCATCAAAATCAAAGAATCCTTTTTTCCTAATTCCCTTTTGAACTTTGCTAAATTTTGAATATTTTTCCATACAAAACTGACTATTTTTCACAAAAAGTCACTTTTTTGAACTTCTAAAACTTTCTTGTTAATGAAAAAGGGCAGATAATAATTTGGAAGCCTTCAAACAATACTTCAAATAAAATTTTAAAAAAGTTTCATCAAAATCAAAGAATCCTTTATTCGTAATTCCTTTTTGAACTTTGCTAAATTTTGAATATTTTTCCATACAAAACTGACCATTTTTCACAAAAAGTCACTTTTTTGAACTTCTATAATTTTCTTGTTAATGAAAAAGGGCAGATAATAATTTGCAAGCCTTCAAACAATACTTAAAAAAAAACATTTTAAAAAGTTTCATCAAAATCAAAGAATCCTTTTTTCGTAATTCCCTTTTGAACTTTGCTAAATTTTGAATATTTTTCCATACAAAATTGACCATTTTTCACAAAAAGTCACTTTTTTAAACTTCTATAACTTTCTTGTTAATGAAAAAGGGCAGATAATAATTTGCAAGCCTTCAAACAATACTTCAAATAAAATTTTAAAAAAGTTTCATCAAAATCAAAGAATCCTTTTTTCGTAATTCCCTTTTGAACTTTGCTAAATTTTTAATATTTTTCCATACAAAATTGACTATTTTTCACAAAAAGTCACTTTTTTAAACTTCTATAACTTTCTTGTTAATGAAAAAGGGCAGATAATAATTTGCAAGCCTTCAAACAATACTTCAAAAAAAAATTTTAAAAAGTTTCATCAAAATCAAAGAATCCTTTTTTTCGTAATTCCCTTTTGAACTTAGCTAAATTTGAATATTTTTCCATACAAAATTGACTATTTTTCGCAAAAAGTCACTTTTTTAAACTTCTATAACTTTCTTGTTAATGAAAAAGGGCAGATAATATTTTGGAAGCCTTAAAACAATACTTCAAATAAAATTTCAAAAAGTTTCATCAAAATGAAAAAATCCTTTTTTCGTAATTCCCTTTTGAACTTTGCCGAATTTTGAATATTTTTCCATACAAAATTAACTATTTTTCGCCAGAAGTCACTTTTTTAAACTTCTTTAACTTTCTTGTTTATGAAAAGGGGCAGATAATAATTTGGAAGCCTTCAAACAATACTTCAAATAAAATTTCAAAAAGTTTCATCAAAATCAAAGAATCCTTTTTTTGTAATTCCCTTTTGAACTTTGCCGAATTTTGAATATTTTTCCATACAAAATTAACTATTTTTCGCCAGAAGTCACTTTTTTAAACTTCTTTAAGTTTCTTGTTTATGAAAAGGTGCAGATAATATTTTGGAAGTCAAAGGTTAATACTTCAAACACAATTACAAAAAAGTTTAGCTAAAATCCAAGAATTTATTTTTGTGTTAAAGTGTATCAAAAGTCGCAATTTTTTGAGCTTTAATATGTTTTTTTTAAACTAAAGAAAAACTTGTTTTACAAAAAAACACACGAAAAAAAAATGGTTTTCTGTATCAAAATACATTTTAAAATAATCCTCTTTACTGATTTTTCAGAAAAAATTAGCTTAGTTTTTGAAAATATTGACTCAATTTTAAATTACTTCATTTTCTTGAAATAAAGATGTGTAGTATGTATCAATGGATAGCATTTGTTTAATATAAAATATTTTTTTAAAAATCTTTTAAATTTTATTATTTAATATTCTAAACTTTTTAAAAAAAAAACAACAACAAATTTTTTTTTTTCCTATTTTTCATACCATATCGATGCATTGTGCAACGCATCAGTAGTCTTTTTATGGCTTCTGTTATCTACTCAGTGTTTTCAGAGATAAAATTCTACGCTTGCTAAAACTCTCTTTGTGGTAATATCGTATCGTACATTTTTTGAAAAACTATTTTTTGAAACTATTTTTTAACAAATTTTTTTTTTTAAAACAACCTTAAAGTGGTTATAAATTGAAAAATTATGCTCAAAAACCAAATTATAAAATATGAAAAATCATGGGTAAAACTTAATTCAAGGTTAAACTTGATTTCGAAAAACCTATAATAAAATTTTCCGAGCAATATTTTTACTTTTTAAAAAAAGTTTTTTCATACAGAAGCTGATAGCAGCGTATGAAAAATATTATGATCAGAAATTTATATTCGATGATCCTTATGGAAATTTCCAACACAATGCAATGAAGGCTTAATACGTTTGAGTTAATTGGAAAGGTGGAAAACGTATACAAATAGCTTTAGCAGTTTAGACCAAAAGTGCAGTAATTGGGATTGTTTTTTTTTTAAATGTCTTCCTAAGCTCTTGTAAAATTTATTTTCTCTTCATTTTTTTTTTACACATAAGTACTAACAATCTGTATATATCTGATTGCCAGAAGTGGCACTTAAATGCATGCCTAACCATAAGAACAACAACAGTAACAACAACAAAGCATTACATTGCTTCATTAACTGTAAATTAAAAACTTTACTCATCTGCAGCATTATCTAATTTAAAAACTTTTTCTATTTCTTCATTTATTTTTTTTTTTATATCTTAAAAGCCTACCAAATAAAATGACTTCTTTGACTCGTCCATTTTAAAACAACTACTTCTTGAGCTACTACCAAAAGTTGATGCCAAAAGAAGACACAAAATTTAAAAAAAAAAAAAAAACAAACAGCCTAAACACATTCACTCACATTTTTTGCTACAATTTTCTATTACAAAAAAAAAAAAAAAAAAAATTATAAACTTTTATTTGCAATTATTTCTGCTTGTTACATACAATACTCTCAGAAGTAATTGCAAATTTTAATGTTCTCAAAAAAGAGAGGTTTATCCTGAATACCCAATTGCAAACCTTTAACATCACCTTTTTAAATTCTCACTTGTTACTTGTTTTAGTTTAGAAATGCTTTTGAATATTTACGTTTGATCATATTCTTAGAAATTATTCAGAATTTTATTATGACATTAAATTTTTGAGAATGTAGTTGAATGCCATTTTAAATGTTCTTTTTCCAAATATTTTTTTTAATTTTAATTTGCATGAGTTTTTTCAAATAAAATAAAATTACTGCTCTTTTTGAATACTTTTTAGATGTAGTCACTTGAAACATACCGTTCATATTGTCTAGCTTAACAATGCCTACGAATGTTGTTGATTGACTCAATTTTAGCTGAATGTTAACTTAACCAGCTGGCTTTGCTCTACACAGCAATACAGTTTTCTAAATTTTTCAAAAAGCAACACTTTTAAATCATGCTTAAATTCATTCAGAAAAACAAAAACAAATGCATCAATTTAAAAAAAAAAACAACACGTAGTTAAAACATTAGCTTATTTAATATTAGAGTTGATTTTTTGCCATTTTTTATTTTTACTCGAATTAATTATTATTATAAATGTTTAATTTTGTGTTTATTAAAAATGCTTTAAAAGTATTCTATCTAGTAAAATTATGCAGTAAATAAATAAATAAAAAAAATAAATGGTTTTCATAAAATGGTATAAATTTTTAAAAACTAAAATTGGGTTGCAAACTCTAAAACAGAAAAAAAAAAACAAAAAACAACACTAATGCCGCTTTTAAGCACAATGAAGTTGTTAGTAGCAAAATTATAATATTTTCTATTATTTTCGTAACCAACTAAAACAAAGAAATTTAATAATGTTGTGTAGTTAGATTAATGCAAATTTTTAGTAACAGGAACCAAAAAGTTTTTTCTTCATAGTTGCACTTAACAGCTGTTTGATTGTCCATTTATAAACATATTTAAATTATTTTGTTTAACGTCTAGTAGTTTTGAATTTTACACAAATTCACAAGGATTATTAATTAACTAATTAATGTAAAGAAAGTAAACAAAAGAAGATCGAAATGCTTTACAAAATAGTATGTTTCAGTTTTTGGAGTTAAGTTGCAAATACATGAGTTGTAGAAATATGTGTTTATCAAAATTGCATACTAGTTTAGAAAATTAAGATGTCAAATAATCAGCAGAATGTTGTTAAATAATAATTTAATATGAAAATAATTTTTCTAAGTTTAGTTGTCAAACAATGCGGTTGATAGTTATGTACAAAGGGCCCTTATCTTAATGATGAGGTCGGCAACGAGGTCCACTCAAAATAGAATTGGTTTCCTTATTCAACCGAATTGTTGGCAATAAATTAGTTGATTCATGGCTGTCACAACGTAATAGACAGCTCTACGTTGTCTCAAAACGACAAACATGTACATATATTTCCCGAGCCTCAAATCTATGGCATAACCACTAGTAATTTGGAGCTTATTCTCAAAGTCTGCATGCATCTGATTCAGATATAATCATCTGTTTAAGTTGAGTTCGAAGAACCAGTATTCAGAATACTCTTCTAAAGACATCACAACATAGCCTTTTACATACCTCAAATTTCTTGTTTTGTTTTCAAATTGATTCTACCACAGTTCAATTTTATTGATTTGTCTCATTGCATTCAGGATTAATGCGTGCAGGGTCCATAACCTAGCTTGACTTCCTTAAAAGTTTTTTTAACTAGCTTTTCTGAAAAGACGTTCCCAAATGTATACGTCAGTTGTACACATTTTTAGTTGAAAAACGTTACTTTTTCAAATTTGATTTCATACATCCATCTCTAAGGTCAACTTTTTCCATTTTTTTACTCATCAATTTTAACTCATTAGTCATCATTTTAGCCTATAATCAGTAAACTCTTAGATGAAAATCGATAGCGTTGTTTTAGGGTACATTTTATATATTATAGGTACATACTTGTGTCCCATTAGATTCCCTGATTTATAATTTAGTACTGCCAATAGTGCATTAAAATAATCCTTCTTTTCGATCGATATTGGCAGAAAAAGAAGTCCTAGTAGTTCTCCATAAACTTTATTCGGATACGATCTCATAGTCCCAATGATACCATATCAAAGATTTCATAGAAACGGTATTTCCAATTGACCAGTGAAACGGTATGAAAATATTTTCTACCATAGACGATTTATAGAATACAAACAAGAAGAATAGGAAAGAGACGAATATAAAATATCTTAATATATAAAAATTATGTGTCGTGTTACGTGCCTTAAATCGCTCAAACTGTTCACAATTGTTTTTTTATAAAACTTCTTTAGCCTGAACCAGAACCTGTTCTAATATTATGCATTAGAAATCTTAGGACTAGAAGAATATTTTCATTTTCCTCAACTACTATACATCAAACTGTACATAATTATGTCTTGCTATTGCAGTGCTTCTTTTGACCTATCCAACAACTGAACCAGAACCTGCTCAGCCTTGATCCACACCTAATAATGCCCAAACTGTTTATTTTTGCTATTAAAGGGCTTCTAATATGCAAAAAAATTGTCAGCCCGAAAGTATGCACACAAAATTTATTAATATGAGTCAGAAACGACACATTGACAACACTACAATCGATTGCAAACATTTTCAATCGCCTGAGAATCTCCAGCGAATCGCTTGGAAGATGAAACAATCGCCCGCCAGCTTTTCTGAGAGTTCTCCGGGAATCGTAAGCAGCTGTGGCCATAAAAGCGATTCGCCGGGAAGATTCGCGAACGATTTGTCGAGAGGAGTCTTAAGCGATTATCCGGGAAGATTCACCAACGAATTTCCGAGAAGAGTCTTAAGCGATTCTCAAGGTAGAGTTGCACATGAATCGGCAGAAGGGGCTTAAAATGATTCGCTGACAAGAGTGGCGAAGAAATTTCTTTAGAGGCCCTCAGAGATTTGTTGCAGAGCATAGTTGTTGAACCTTACAAGTTGTTGCAAGTTTGAACTAGCGGGCTCTTCAGACGTTGTTTTATCCCAGTTTCATGAAGTTTTTTAAAAGTTAAACATTTTGATTAATTTAAAAGATTTTACAGAGCCTGCTTCATATTACAATGATAGATTTTGAAAACTTTTTAAAAAGCCATCTTCCAACGATCGCCGGAATGAGCGAAGGAAGCTTTTGAAAATTTTTTGAATTGCGCATTCATCGCTTGGGCGATCGAAAAGCGATCCATCTTCTAACGATCGCCGAAATGAGCGAAGTAAGATTTTGAAATTTTTTGAGAATCGCGCATTCAACGCTTGGGCGATCAAAAAGCAATCCATCTTCCAAAGAACTCCTAGACGACTGACTCGCTAGCGCGTCGCCCAAATGATCTAATCTTCCAATCATTTTCCAAATGCTTGCACGGATGTAACCACATTCGAGGTGAATGTAAAAATGTTTTCATATCGTCTGCAACTTATTAATTTTTATGAATGGGACCAGAAGTACACCCAGAAAAAAATCCTGTAAAAATAACACTTTTTTAACACTAAATCATGTTATTGAAATTCAACACGATCAATTATGTTAATAATTAACACTTTACATAATAATTCAAGTCTGTTAAATGAACGTTTGTGCAGAGCGTAAAATCACCTCAAATGTCTTCTGCTGAACAGGACATTCAGAAAAGGGGCAATTTGTCACTTAATTCGCTCAACGGCAAAATTATTCGCACTGTCTTTTCTTTTTATATGCTGATGCAATGAGCAAATTAACACTTTACTCATATTATTTTTTAACACTGCATAATACAGTGTTAATCTTTAAAAATTGTAGTTGTTTTACGAGTAAAAATTATCATGTTAGATTGACAGGAGCCGTGTTGAAATAATTTGCCTGATTTTTCTCTGGGTGTAGGACGGATTTTTATACTAGTTTCATAATAGTTGTTTCACGTTCAAAGCTTAAAGATAGGAAAATAAAAAAAAACAAAAACAAAAAAAAAACAAATTGGCCATTTCAGCCCTTGAAAGGACTTTGACCGAGCTTCTTATGATCAATTGTGTTGTGTGTATTTATTAAATGTTTGCACACAATTGACAGAGAACTGGACCTACATGTTTTATGCCGACTCCGAACGGCAAAAGTTCTTGTTCTCAAGAAGGTTTACATGGCATTATTTACTCTCTGAGGTTTGCCATTGTCTGCAGAGAGGTGGTGAACGATCAGAAAAACTTTTTATTGAAAAAACTTTTCGCCGCGGCTGAGGATCGAACCCGGGCTCCAAGCATGCTAAGCCACACACTTAACCTGCATGCCACGGTCACCACAAAGATAGAAAAATAGAGTATTTTTTTTTCAAAGTTGGGCCAAATACTTACCATAATTATTTAAAACTGAATTGTATTTCATTCTTGGTTCCAACAGATAAATAAAACCACCTTGAATCTATTTTTTTCATGTTTTAAAATTCTTTTAAAAAATAAAAACATCGTTCTGCTGATTATTTCATGATTTTTAATAGAATGAAGAATATAATTTTAGAGTGATAGAACTTTTAAAAGGAGTAGAATTGCGAGTTTTCTGCAAAACATCCAAGAATTTCAAGTATCCAGCAAAATTTTTGATTCAAGCCTGACATACATTCTTAGATACACTGCTTCCAGAACACATTCTAAAAATCCAGATGTCTCTCTTCTCAGCCTTATGAAAAAATGCTTCCAAGAGACAATTTCTTATTTTGCTTAAAAGGATAGAAAAACTAGACAACTCAACAAAATAACTTACTACAAGTTCTATCAGAAAACAAAAAATCTTTCAATCTCTACGATTTTTGTAAATGTTTACAAATTCTAACTTTGTTAAAAAAATTACAAATTATTTTTAGTCTTCAAATATAATCGAATCAAAAAATGGATCTGAAAATCTAATGACAACATTTAAAAATATAATTTAATTAAAAATTAAAAACTTAACAAAGAAGGCAAAACCAAGTAAAAACATAAAATAGATCTAATCTCTAACGAAAATCGAAATTTAAAATTTTATCGTTAAAAAAAAAACACCCCCCTTACCATTTACCCCTAATAACAGCTGAAATATCGCTTATATCATGTAATGATAGATCATTAAAGAATCAGTACAGTTTCTCTTTTGAAAGAAAAATAGTTATAGCTTACCTCTTAGTTTTGAACATACATGAGTAAATATGTTGAACATTGAATAAACGTAGAAAAATAATTTATTTTCATTTAAAATGGGCTTTAGAAATAGCATTAAATTAGCAAAAAAACCTTAAAAATAAAAAAAAAAAATATATAAAGCATTCAAAGTTTTCCTGATCCGTCGTAAGCCTCTCTTTTTTTCCTTCCATGTGAGTTGTTTGCAAAAAAAAAAAAATTATTTCGAATGAAAACCTATTTAAAAAATTCTTTCCAAAGCGGCACAAAAATTTCAAAACAAACAAATCGGCTGAGTCAAAGTTGGTCAAATTCCACTAATACGCAACTTTATGGTTCAGTCTCCGTTTACTATTTTCCCACAGAGGATGATGACGAAGACGGTCCCACGTTGAAAGACAAGGCGCTGGAAGTGGCGCTGCGTGGCATTGATATCTTTTGTGTGTGGGACTGTTGCTGGGTGTGGTTAAAGTTCCAGGAGTGGGTATCACTCATAGTGTTCGATCCATTTGTTGAACTCTTTATTACGCTTTGCATTGTGGTCAACACAATGTTCATGGCCATGGATCATCACGATATGAACAAAGAAATGGAACGCATTCTAAAGAGCGGCAACTACGTAAGTATAAGAGCTATATTATATCATCTAGAACTATAATAAAATGTCATATATTTTACAAAAGTTCTTTACGGCCACGTTTGCTATTGAAGCCACTATGAAGCTGATGGCCATGAGTCCGAAGTACTACTTTCAGGAAGGCTGGAATATATTCGATTTCATTATTGTAGCTTTATCGCTGCTGGAACTTGGACTGGAGGGTGTACAAGGCTTGTCTGTGTTGCGTTCTTTCCGCTTGGTAAGTTATACGTTTCCACAGGAAATGTTTAATTTTAAGAAAAACATTTTATTTAACTGACCAGCAAAGCAAAACTTAAAACATTGATGATCTCTCCATAAGTAACTCTTTAGCCATAATTCGCGTTTTTATAACCTTTTGTCCTTTGTTATAATATAACTAACTTAATTTATATAAATATATATATATATATATACTTGCCTCACTTATGCCCAACTTCCAGCTACGTGTGTTCAAGCTAGCAAAATCTTGGCCTACATTAAATTTACTTATTTCCATCATGGGCCGTACGGTGGGTGCCTTAGGCAATCTGACATTTGTGCTGTGCATTATAATCTTCATTTTTGCTGTAATGGGAATGCAATTGTTTGGCAAAAACTATACAGGTACACGGCAGCAGTAGCCAGCAATAGCATAAACCGCATTTCCTTAATTCTTATGGCTTATCGAGAAATAACAATTTTTTTTCCCACTATCCAACTCTTTTGACTATTTTTTGAATTTTTACTAGCAAACTTATAAGCCATGACAAAAATTAAGCTTTAAGCACGAACAATAAAACTCTGCTTTAAAACCGCGCCTATTTTTTTTACAAAAATTTTATCTTTAACTAAACAACTTGCCAAAAGTAGCTGGAACCCTTACGAATTAGCCAAGTAAACCATTAATTTTGGCCCATTATATAATTGTATGAAACATTTTTTTTTTTTGTTTTTCAAACCAGATATTGAAAATGGGCCAAAATTTAGCACACAATCCTTACAACTAAATTTTTGTATAAAAGTACCGCCAACTTATTTTTAACGTATTATATAACTTTTTCTCTACTTTCCCTTTTGTACTTTCTTATATTTTTTATACATTTCTTTTTATATATAAATATTTTTTAAAATACAACTAATTTTTACTCCTAAACAATTAATGCTTTGCCCGGCTTCTATAACAAAAAATAAAAACAATCATGCAAATATTATTGCTATACTTAAATACCCACGAACAACAACAACAACCACCACCACACCACAACAATTGCTGCATTGGACAAATAAAAATTGCTAAAAATCTAAAAAAAAAAAAACAAAATTCAAATTCAAAATTCATTTCAAAACTGAAATCGAAAACAACAGCTGCGTGTTTTCAAATTAGCAAAATCTTGGCCAACACTTAATTTGCTTATCTCGATCATGGGACGCACCATGGGTGCATTGGGTAATCTAACATTTGTCCTTTGCATTATCATCTTCATCTTCGCCGTCATGGGAATGCAACTGTTTGGAAAGAACTATGTTGGTAAGTAATGCTTGGCTTAGATAAAGATTGTGCGTCACAATGCGCCGTTTCTAACGGCTTAAGAAGTCTACTATTTTGTTTGTGTTTGTTGTTGTATCGTTCTTAAACATCCTGTGTATATGACATGCTCTTCTGTTAACTTACATACATAGTATTACATACATGATGTTGAAATTTTGATTCGCACAGTGTTTGTCGTTATAAACAGTTTTGTCGAATGTTTCTTTTTTTTTGTCGTCTGTTAAGAACATTTTTCTCTGTTAACGATTTATTAAGTCTCAAAAACTATATAAAAGATCATTAACTGAATGCTTTGTTTTAAAACGATAAGAACTGACACTAACTTTTTTGAGACAAAAATTATTACTATTCGAAAACATGGCAGATTAACTTTATGAACTATAAAACATTACTAATAATAATAAAAACGAAAAAATTAATTCAAGACAACAAATATAATTAAGAAATCAATTAAAAAATACTAACAGAACACCTACGACATCAACTAATAACAAATTTCGAAAAAACGCCAAAAAACCAAACAATTTTTTTTTTTAAAACCATTAAAATTCGACAGAGTTGTTTGCTCGAAAAGAGAAATTTTTGAATTTGGAACAAAATTTTTCACAACAATTGACATTTGAGGAATGCCTAAAAGATAATTTTGGTTAAAAATTTTTAGTTTTGATGAAAACTCAAATTCGATCAATTCATAAGATCTCCTCATACCAAACTTCAAATCGATTAAATTGCGGATTTTTGTAGAAAAATTTTATTTCTGCTTTAAAAGGTTGGGAATCCCCTGAAGTGAAAACACAAATTCTAAAAGTCATGTTCATGACATGTGAACCGTTAAAATCGGTCTATTGGTCTGGGAAGAGTTGAAGTTACAAAAAAAACCTTAGCCTATTAATTATATAGATATTTTATAGACTAACTTTTACCATTTCCTTTCTATTGAATTTGAAATGAAATATGTTGAACTGTACCAACATTTTAAAATAAAGACATAACAAAAAAAAGCAAAAAAAAAAAACAAACTGGCCATTTCAGCCCTTGAAAGGACTTTGACCGAGCTTCTTATGATCAATTGTGTTATTAAATATTTGCACACAATTGACCGAGATCTGACATGCTTTATGCCGACTCCGAACGCCTAAAGTTCATGTTCTCAATAAGCTTTATATCGAATTATTTACTCTCTGAGGCCTGCCATTGTCAGCAGAGAGTTGGTGACCGATCAGAAAATTTTTTTTAAAAAAAATTTGCCGCGGTTGGAATCGATCTCGGGCATGCAAACTATACATTTACCACGGTCACCAAAATATAGATATATCTCACCTAAAATCAAGAAAGGCACAACATTATTTTGTATAGATCCATAAGAAAAGCTGAAAACCTTATAAAAAGACACATATTTAAGATTTAAGAACCACTCTTTCATTGCAATTTTGTTAGAATAGCTATTTTCTAACTATTTTCTAAACCTGAAAGGTCAGGGTATATTTACTTTGTGAAAACGTTTGTAACGCATAGGAAGAAGCGAGTCCGGTATAGAAAATTATATATATTCTTGATCAGGGTCACCTTGTGAGTCGAGCTATCCATGTCCGTCCGTCTGTCCGTCCGTCCGTCTGAGTGTTGTCCGTAAACACAGGATAAGAAGATGGAGTTGATATAGATGATTAGATTAGATGAAACTCGGTACCCATGGTCACATGGGTCCAAGGATCTGCATTATTGAATATTTTTAGAATCCGCCCACTGGCACGCCTACCTCCCAATACAATGCAAAAATTGAAAATTGCTTAATTAAGCTCATACTTAACCTACAACAATAAAATTGGGTATGTATGTATTTTATATCAAAACAAAGATGCTTTCGAAAAATGGTTGCCACCCGCACACGAACATGCCTACCTCCCACATAGCCCAAAAATTTAAAACTCAATAAATAAGCTCATGTCTAACCTACAGAGATAAAATTTGGTTCGTATGTTTTTTTTTAACGAAACAAAGATGTTATTGAGAAATTTGTGTCATCCGCCCACGGACACGCCTACCTCCCATACAATGCAAAAATTGAAAACTCAATAAATAAGCTTATGTTTGTCTTACAGAGATAAAATTTGGTATGCATGTATTTTATACCAAAACTACGATGTGTTCAAAAATTGGACGTAATCCGTCCAAAAAACACGCCTACCTCCCATACAACCCACAATAGCGAAAACACTATAAAGGCATTGACATGTGAGCTACAGGAATAAAACTTGGTATATCGAAGTCATATAAGTATTCTAGTATAAAAAAACTGCCGTATACTTTTTTGTTTTTCCATAACTCCACCTCCTTAAGTCAATCAGATCAGAAAACTTGGTTTAGTCAGGCATACAACATTTTTTTGAATGATTTCATGTCCGAGCACAGAATCATATTATGATCTATGAGATTAATTTTTCTGGCACCATCATTTATACTCCAGTTATCATCATTTATACTCCATACCCATAGAGATATATCAGAATTCTTATTCATGCCAGATGTTATTAGTAGATAAACCAATGTGTTTAACCATTACCGTGCTAACAGTATGATTTATATAATTTGCTACGAATGCGTAAGTACATTGAGTCAATTTTTTAAGACCCACTTCCATGATTTTTCTGCTCAAAACAGAGCTCATGACAATCTATGCTTTTCCGACGGCACGTATAATTAAACCGAGGTCTAAATACACATATTCCTACAGCCCTCCTTGTTTCCACTGACTCGGTACAGGCTGCTGGATACCATCATCACCACCAAGCGAAGTTTTTTCATGAAGAATGACAATTTTTTAACGAGAACAAGATAAAACTTCCATTAGAAACAAAAGTTCAACCTCAAAATATAAGTAGAGCCGAGAACCAAACCTCCTCCTTAACGACAAGAGCTCTAGAATTTGAGACAACATTTTTGACTAGAAATAGCTTTCGGTTACGTTAATCCGCATAACTCAGTCCATTTTTTTTTTTTCATTGAAATGTCACAAAGTCTATGTTCTTCATAAGGCATAGCTTAGTTGTTGGGAAAAGTTTGAGATCAATCGCACTGACCATTTTTGAGTTTATAAGAAACGTGCACAAAAACTGCTGACAAGCTTTTCCTTTAATATGCAATAATGAACAGCTGGAAGAAAACTAGTTTTAATAAAACGTTTCTTTAAATCACAGATTTACAATTTTTTTTTTTTTATTTTAAAAACACAACAACTTTTTTGCAAAATGTTTATTTACTGAACCTTCATAAGTTTAATCAACACTGTGCTATTTCTAAGACTAAAACTGTACTAATTAAAATTCCAACAAATCCATTTAGTTTGTAGATAGATATAGAGTAAGTATTTTTTTTACTCTGCTTACTTTTTTAAACACATTTTAACATTTACCACTTTTTATATACAAACATATTAACCACTGTAAAAATTCTCTCTTTTTTTTCTACAAAATAAAAACACATTTTTATATTTTTGCACTCAATTTTTGTGTAAATTTCTGCTCTACATAATAGCGCTTTATTTTTACTACTCCACATTCTTTACCGTTTTCAACTTTCTCACACTCTACTCTAAACTCTCGCAAAATAACAGATCACAAAGACATGTTCCACGATGGCGAACTGCCGCGTTGGAATTTCACCGATTTCATGCACTCATTCATGATAGTGTTTCGTGTGCTGTGTGGCGAATGGATTGAATCTATGTGGGACTGCATGTACGTCGGAGATGTCTCATGCATACCGTTCTTTTTGGCCACAGTTGTTATTGGCAATCTTGTGGTAAGTATTACACTAAAAAAAAAACGATTCGAACAAATAAAAATTCACTTTCATTTTGCAGGTTCTTAATCTTTTCTTGGCCTTGCTCTTGTCCAATTTCGGTTCATCCAGCTTGTCAGCGCCAACTGCCGACAATGACACCAATAAAATCGCCGAGGCCTTTAATCGCATCGGGCGCTTTAAGCGCTGGGTCAAGCGTAATATAGCCGATTGCTTTAAACTAATTCGTAACAAATTGACAAATCAAATAAGCGATCAACCATCAGGTGAGAGGACCAATCAGATCAGTTGGATTTGGAGCGAAGGTTTTTATCCACTTGTTTACAACTACTTACTTTAAATTATATAATCAACAATCAATCGATAGCAACATTTTTGCAAACTTATAGCGTTTGCAAGCTATGAACATGTCTCATGGTCAAGTACAAAAAGTAAAACGCATGCAGTGGGCGAAAAATGGAAGGAATTGTCTCAGCGCGTAGCTTTTCTTATTATTGTTTCATTTAATTTGACTTGCGTTGTGAGAGAAATTTTTCCATTTTGCTAAAAGAATGGCCCACTGAGATGAGCGTTACTGTAATTCGATTATCTATTTATCTGTCCACATGAACCGCTGCATTTGAACATCTTTGAGATATTCGTGTAGTTTATTTTTCAAATAAAATTATTTCAATAGAATAGCGTTTGGTTTACTCCTGAGATGTCAAAGTATAGATTTTGTGAACAGTTTTTATTATTATTATTTATTTTTTATTTTATATAACTTGTGTTTATGATTTTCAAACCCTAATAACTGTAACGCATTTTATGTTCAAATTGATTGAGATACTTTAATTAAAATTTTTTTATATAGTCTGTTGCTGTAGTTGAGTCTGACAACTCGGTATCTACGTAAACGTTGAGTAAATGTTATCAAAGTCAAACGTGATGTTTTCTTTAGTTTTGCTTTTTATAAACCACATCGTTTTTTAATATATTGTTTATTGATATTTAATTCTCGTTTATATTCCCAAAATCATTGCGTATTATTTGCTCTTTAAAGTGTATATAAATAATCCAAAATTTATTAAAAACAAATTAAAACCTTTTTAAAGCAAGCCCCGATTTCGCATTCCATTGAAATGTTTTAACGTTGTTCAAAGTAAAAATTATTATATAATATGAAAGTAAAACAGTGGATTCGATCCTTCTTAGCGTTATTGTATACTTGTGTTGTTATTGTTTTTTTTTTTAATTATTACTTAACGGTACTGTTTTTGGTTTTAGTTTTTTAGTTTTTGTTTTAATATTGCTATAATCTATTGCAATTTAGTACAATTTAGTTAAATGTATATTTGTGTTAATATTTTGGAAAACTTTTTCGTTAGATTCATTGGCTTTTAATTTTTGAAAAAAATCATTTGCTAGTTTTGGCTATTTTTTTTTTTAACTAATGCTGTTTTTATAAGGAACAAGAAAATTATTTTTTTTTTTTATAAAACCTTGTAAAACTACTTATGCCATATTTTCTTGGTATGACTGATTGATGACTTTTGCCCTTGGTTATAAATTGACTTAAATTTATGCCATTAAAATAGTGTTTCATCTTCCCTTCCATCGATTGTTTTTTTCATCTCTGTGGTAAAAATTCGACACGAAGAGACATTTGAGCTGAAAACAGTCCCACCCAAATCAATTTGTTTTGGGAGTGATTCTGCCATACTATTCTTGATATAAAGCCAAATTGTGATTGATTTTCAAAAAATAAACACGCTCATTTGTGCACAATGTATGTGCTTTTTGTATTGTTTATCAAAAAACTAATATGCTTACTTTTGCTCAATTTATGACATGTTGGTACTGATTATCAAAACAAAAAACATGCTCATTTGTGTTCAATGCATGCCAATTTATGGATTGTTAATAAAACAAGCCCAAGATTACACTTATTTAGCACAAATTGACGTGTTTATCAAATAAATTTTCAAGCCCAACGACTGGCAAAAACTGCAAACGTGAATAGCATGTTTTGAGTACTATTGAGCTAATTTCATTTGCGAACGCTTTGAGCTTGATTTTAGTTAAATTTTTTCTCTCCGTGTACTCTTCCGATGTTTTTTTAATAAGCCGTCAACTTAAAGGATTCACAATTCAACCAGCCAATCAGGGTTGGTTACCGCTACATTCTCAAACTGCTAATGCGAAGTTTTTTCTATTAAAACTGTCAACCACAGACCATATTTTGACAGCTGTTAAGACGTTTGCAATCTGTCATACTGAAAATAAAACAAATTGGCCATTTCAGCCCTTCAAATGACTTTGAACGAGCTTTTTATGATCAATTGTAACCGAGAATGGCTAAAGTTCATATTCTTAAGAAGGTTTACATTTAACTTCTTGAAATACATTTCAAGCCACTCGATTGTGAGGCAAGCCCTTGCTATATTATGTTCTCATCCATGATAGAATAACAAGGTAGGCGCATATTATAGAGGAAGTGAGCCAGATGTCAAAATCAGCAGTTCGAATTTGAGTTGTTCTAATTTTTGTTGTTGCCTTTTCGTTTGACGCTTATAGCACTCACAGCATTGTTTGTGTAAAATTAGACATTTGAGCAGCCATATTAATATGAGTATACCTTATTATTCTATCATGGTTCTCATCAATGAAATCAAGCATAACACTGCAGAGAACACTCGTCGCTTGAGCAGAACAAGAACAAACGAAAACCGAATCAATGTTATGCACGATTCGGCAAAGAAAAATGCAATGACTGGAAAGTTATGTTAACAACAGTTCTGTAGTTTTTAAGCATTAGGCGTTGCTGCCTTTAGGCAGGCAGGCAGAGTGTGTGAAAAAGCGAGTTAGAGAGCTATTTATATCTCGTTTGCTCACACAGATTTTAGCCTGTCTGTCTGAATCGGCGTTTACTATGCATGAAGCCTTAGGTGTGATTGATGCATTTTTCGCTATTATCAAATTGTTATCTATACTATTATATAAAAGGCTTCTCACGTATCTACGTAGACGTGTAACTCAAGAACTACTCAATCGATTTTTGTAATTCTTTCACTAACATAAAGCAACATGTTTAACTTAGTCAGTGGCGTTTCTTTTTTTCTTTAAAACTGCTCTTAAAAGTTATTAAAAATTGAGTTTAAGAAGTAGCCAAAAAAGTCAAATCCAAAAGACATTGCTGCATTGAATCGTTAGATACACAACCAGCGCGCTGCAGCGTAAAGCTTTTTCGCTCTTTTCCTCTCCGATTGTGTTTGTTGTTATTGTTTCTTTTACTTAAAGTGCTTTAAATAAGGGATGTTTTACGTACAAGAGCAGACGCTAGAAGTTGTCTCATTCAGTTGTCGCTGAGACCAGTGTTGCCGTTTTGGCTATTTATAGCCAAAAGTGGCTATATTTTTTGCTCGGGTTTTTATAAAACGAACAACATTGTGTTCTGTTAAAGCAAACAGCGAGCATGGTTACGTTTGAAGCCGACGAGTGCTCTGCCGTATTCATTTGTTGTCATTGAATGAATTGAATCGTTTATTTCAGAAACAACATAAGTCAACTTTTTTCGAACATAGCTTTTTTATTACAAACGTTTCTTTAAATATAGACCCACAATTTGAGTAAAATGTACACACATCAGTGTAAACCTTCTTCTTAAAGCCATGCCGCGTAGTCTTCGTTTTTTACTTAAACAATTTTTTTTTTTTTGTGAATTACACAATTTTTATTGATTCCTGAAAAATTAAATTTGAGTGACTTTTGTTGTTTCTGAAGTAAATGATTAAATTGAGATAGATAAGAGATAACATCTGCTTGACTTACAGTGTTCTGTTAAGCTCTGTACTCTGCACGGTTGTATCTACTGTTGTAGAAAAAACGAGTGCATTCATACAGAGGTTTAGTTTACATGGCATTGTTTACTCTCTGATTTTTGCCACTGTCTACTCACAGCCCAACAAAAAACATTCATCTATACTGAAAAAATACTCTGTGTCAGATGCTGATTCGAACCCGAGTCTGCCAAAATTTTTGCATCGCATGCCACACACTTTGCATAAATGACCACGGCCACCACGAACTCTAACTGGAAGTGGCAGTCTGTCATTTAATTCGGTCTTACATTAAACCAATAAAAAAATAAATCCATCCTAGATACCTTTAAATTCTTATAAAAACAGTATTTTGTGTATTTATTTTTTGTTTAAAAAATTATATTAAATGCTTATGAGTTTGTAAAAATAAAACTACACTCATCTCATAGCTGCATTATATTCTTCATCACATTCATTTTATAAAGATACCGATCAATGTAAAGAAACAGTGCTGACAACTTGTAGCGTTGTAGAGACATGAATAGCACTTTTGTGAGTAATCAAAAATGCTCAGGGAATAGATTTTATTGACTAAAACGGTATTTAATGAGTTACAGGGTTTATATATGCGCCTCTCAATAATATATTCATTAGTTTATTTAAGTATTTTTTCCAAAATCAACGAATTCTGATAGAAGGCGCAAAATGTCTGTTCACGTCTGAATACTATTTATTGTTGGTTTTCAATTAAAACCAATCCCAGAGGGAATTATTAAAATATTTACTCACATCTTTTACTAAATGTTCTCTTGGGAACTTTTTTGGTCTGCTAGACAACTTGGATTGAGTTTGTATCCACTTTTGAAATGGCTTGCATTGTGTTGCTCTTCCTTAAGGCTTTAGTGAAGTCAATATAGTCTATGTCTTCTTCATGTACTTTTTCCATTGCAATAAGAACACTCGAGACGTGCTGATTTCTCGTCAATGCCTCTCCAAGATTTCTCTCAAATTAGTTTTGTGTAGAATTCAGTTTCTTCACACGAGTTGTTAGAGAGAATTATTAAGATATTTACTCATATCTTGTATTATATTTTCTCTTGTAAACTTTTTTGGTCTGCTAGACAACTTGGATTAAGTTTGCATCCACTTTTGAAATGGCTTGCATTATGTTACTCTTACGTAACAAGTGTATCAACACTGTAACTCAGTTTACTGTTTCAACTCAATAACCGTATTGGTATGTGTTATAATATTAAGAGTACCTATTCAATTTTGTCAGAAATTAATATTGATTTTGAAACCAATACTCTTTACAGCTTTGACAAAATGTCATTTCTCTTTTGATGTTTATGTCAACTTTTTTGTTTATGTCAACACAATCCATTCCCTGATAGTATTTCTATGTCTGCAACGAAATATTGACTGCTTTGATTCCTTGCGAACACACGGGGAGAGAGAGAGAGAGAGAACTGTCAGCACTTTTATGTAATCATTTGTTTCTACTGCCGTCACAAGCAAAAACCACTTAACTTTCAAAACTATTAACAATCAACAAATCGACACAAAACTCGATAAATTCACAAGATTTTCATATAAAACTCAGTTAAGTTGTTTCTGCTTTTTGACGTTGGCAGACATCGATGTTGTGCGTTGTGATGTTTATCTTTGGTGTGATTATTTTGTTTTTGTCCTTATTTTTCATTTCCTAAAAAATACATATTTAATTTTTCTTTAACCGAAAAAAAAAAATAATACATTGGCTCGCAACGAATCCATCATTGAATTCATCACCTCAACAACATTTGTCGCCCACCAACAACTACTGCTTGGATCCGTTTCGTTTATGCTAACCACACCACACCACACCACACAAAATAAATTTTCTCATCATTTCCTTTGGCGAACTCATCATTAACTCACATACACATCTTTACTTATGCTTAAAATTTCACTAAACTTAAACAAAAATCAATAAAATATATATAAAAAAAAAAACATGAAACGAAACGGATACGTTAGGCAAGGGGGTTTGTCGTTGTATATCTGCAGAACACGGAGACAACGAGCTGGAACTGGGCCCT
Organism: Tetanocera ferruginea; assembly: GCA_958299015.1. Classification (NCBI taxonomy): domain Eukaryota; kingdom Metazoa; phylum Arthropoda; class Insecta; order Diptera; family Sciomyzidae; genus Tetanocera; species Tetanocera ferruginea. The sequence continues at coordinate 135,008,552 of OY282643.1, forward strand.
GATGAAATACTTGCAGATGGGCTGATCAAGAAGGGCATTAAGGAGCAGAACCAGCTGGAGGTCGCCATAGGCGATGGCATGGAGTTCACGATACACGGCGATCTGAAGAACAACAAATCGAAGAAGTCCAAATATCTGAACAATGCAACGGTGAGTCGTTAGAGTGCAGCCTGCAATTGGCAAGCGAATGAAACTATTAAAACAAGGCCAACCAAACATTTTTAAACACTGCTTAAACTTTATTTTTAATTAACCAACTATTTACTATCGAACTTAGATGATTGGCAATTCAATTAACCACCAAGACAATAGACTGGAACACGAGCTAAACCATAGAGGTTTGTCCTTACAGGACGATGACACTGCCAGCATTAATTCATATGGTAGCCATAAGAATCGACCTTTCAAAGACGAAAGTCACAAGGGTAGCGCCGAAACGATGGAGGGCGAAGAAAAGCGCGACGTCAGCAAAGAGGATCTCGGGCTTGACGAAGAGCTCGACGAGGAGGGCGAATTGGAGGAGGGTCCGCTCGACGGTGAAATAATTATACATGCCACTGATGAAGACATACTGGATGAATATCCCGCGGACTGCTTTCCCGATTCATACTATAAAAAGTTTCCAATCTTAGCAGGCGACGATGATTCGCCTTTTTGGCAAGGATGGGGCAATTTACGACTGAAAACTTTTCAATTAATTGAAAATAAATATTTTGAAACAGCTGTTATCACTATGATTTTAATGAGTAGCTTAGCTTTGGTAAGTTTTGAATTTTTTCAAAATTAGAATCATTTAAAAAAGTAAAATAAATAAAAAAATAGCATTCGAACTGAAACGAAAATCGATGCTAGACATCGTTCGTGCAGTGCTTGGTTCTCTTGTTATTGTTGTTGTCGTTCGAAAATGTTCAAACTTCAAAACTTGTTGAATTTGAAAAAACAAACCAAAATTATTACCAAAGTTCATGTAGAAAGCTTGTTGTAGATGTATTGTACTGTATACGTATTCGAAATAGTTTTATAAAATTTCTAGATAAAAATTCAAACTAAATAAGCTTAAAAGTAAATAAATAATGATGTGGTGTCAAGAATAAGTCGACTTAAGGCAGAAAAAAAAAACACTCAAATTTAAGAAACTTAAAATAAATTTTAAGCCAAGTTTAGCAATGAATTCGAACAAAAAATTAAAAAAAGTAGACATGCCAGTGGGTTATACAAAAAATTACTAAATTCAAAACTTAAAAAAAAAAAAAAAAATTTCTTAAAAACTCATGCCTAAGTTTTAAATGAAAACCACATTTTTAAATATGAGAAATATATTTTTAACAATCTCTGCGACTAAAATTTAAAAATATGCCATTATTGACATGTTGCCATGTGGTGCTACCACCTGGTATATTCTCTTTGCACATATCACATATCAGTTTTTATTAAAAGAGCTAACAAATTTTCCCAGCAAACATTATTTCTCTTAGAAGACACTTTCAAGACTCATATACATGAGGTTTTATGGTCATAATGCGCTCAAAAAAGACTATTGTATGAGTACATTGTACATATGAGTTGTGGGCCCAAAAATATGAGTCATAATTATGACTCATAAAACTAGTCTTTTTGGACGCATAGTAATGACGGTTTTAAGACTCATATTTAACACTCTTTGAAGGCTCATATTGAATACTCTTTTAAGACTCATATTTAATACTCTTTTAAGACTCATATCTAGTACTCTTTTAATACTCTTAAAGACTCATGTAAGAAGTCTTTTTGCAACGAACGTTTGCTGTACCTCAATTTTAATGCATGTATATCGCCACAAACAAACAAGGATTACATGTGTTCATAACTCACAGTTACAAAGTTTTATACAATTAAAAAAAAATTTGCTCGATTCAGTTCTTATATATTTATTAGATATGGATTTTTTGTAATAATCTAATTATATTCTCTCATAAAACACTCGTATATAAGACTCTTTTATGAGTCATCTTTATGATTACGCATGTATCAATCAATATTTGATCCTACTATGAGTCTTTTTTATGAACCATCATATGAGCGTCATATTTAGGGCTCTTTAATGAGTGTCTTTTATGCGAACTCATAAAACAGATTCAATGATGACTCTTTTATGAGTCTTATTTTTGAACAATCATTTAACAGTCATATTAAAGACTATTTCGTGAGTCCTTACGACTCATTAAAAGATGTATTATATTGTATACGTATTCGAAATAGTTTTATAAAATTTCTAGATAAAAACAAAAAAAACTAAATTCAAACTAAATTAGCTTAAAAGACAAAAAATGAGTCATCATAAAACATGCATAGAAAGTACTCTTTTAAGAGTTATTTTTTGGAGAACAGAAAATGTTTGCAGCTATCTGTTTGATAGCTTAACCCTTCCCCTTAACCCTTACGGCCGTTAAGGTTCTAGCTATCTTGTTTATTTAAACTATGTATTAATTCTTGACACCACAATTGTTAAATTATTAAAAACAAAAACTATAATTTTAAAACTTATACTTATACTTAGAATTAGTTAACTTAGAATTTTAATAGATTATTTAAAGCTTTAAATGTTTCAATAAGAGCTTGGATAAAAGTTAGTTGATTTTACATACTTTTGAAAAGCTTATAAGAGATCATGTATATTAAAATGTATGTTTATGTAAAAAAGTGATGCAGTGATGCCAGTTAGAAAAACCAAAGTAAGACTGTTTCTTAGTTCCTTATGTATATATTTCCGAAACTGTTTGATAAGTTTATCGAAAATATTCTGAATTTACAACTGCAATATTTTCGAATTTATTGAAATGCATTTTCATATCAGTGCATCACTTGTTTATGCATTACATAAGTAGTGTATAGCTTATTTTTATTTTTCATTTTTTTAATTTTTTTTTTTTTTTGTTTTTGTATTGGAAAAAACAAGTATTAGAACAGTAAAAACTTTTCTAAAACTAAGAGTATATTATTTAAAAATTAAAGAAGTGCGTTATTAAGAGTTTCTAATTTTACAATTTCACATAACTAACAACTTAAAAAAACTATTGCTTCTATATCTCCCTCTTCTAGTTCATAGCTTTGTTTTCTGACATAAATTTATACTTTAAAATGAGTTGCACTCTAGTTGAAACATGCACAAATATAAAGTTTTTCTTCTTATCTGAGATATGCCAAAAGGAATACTTGTTTAATTCATTGACGGATTTTCCAATCACGACTATGATGAAGATATTGACTGATCCTTGTTAGTATTAACTTTAAGTCTTGTTATTATTTTTCTTACAAAAGTTAAAAGTCACTTGCGTTACTTAACTTTTTATATATATACTAGCAGTACACGGCACGCGTTGCTACGCCTTAGACAAACACATGTACTTCATCTGAAAAAAATAATATGGCAGCACTGCTCAAGAGACAAAACTGAGAGCAACTCCCCACACAACATGGTAACCGTGCTATTTTGAGAGTTTCTCTCACACCAAGAGCTAAAGCATTGGTTTTCTACTGTTTGTTGTGCTGTTTGTACAGCATTAGCATGGATTAAAATACATGAATTCTTAAATAATTAAAGAAAAAGTTTTGTAAAAAGCGTAGTACCCTATAGTAATTTCGCTTATCACATCAATTGAAAAGTGAAAAAATTATTAAAATCGGTTCAGCGGTTATTGAGAACACTCGTCACCAAAAACGTGAGTGTCCGTGATTCTCCTTTTATATAATAGTATAGAAGTATAGATATAGATATATAAGAACTATATTAAAACATTCTCTTATACATTTTAAAAGTTTTTAACTTCCATCTCAATACTTCTGTGATATAGTTCTTCTTCTTGAATTGAGTTATATTCAATTGTTGATTTCTCTCTTCGCATCGTCGCCATGTATACTGAGTCTCAACTAAGTTTATCATATTTACGTTGAGGTCAAAATATAGTCTTAATATGTTTATATTATATTGTTTCTTGATATTTTGTTGTATACAGTTCTTTTTTGACTTAAGATTTCTTCAAATGATCTCTTCATTCAAAAAAGAACTAATTAAGTTTAAATTCAGTTCCAAACGATTCTAGACAAATAGCTCAAAATCGTATGGAATGTAGTAGTTGTAAATATTTAAATTAAGTTATATTTTCAAGAATTTTGTCTTCAATCTCTTTGAAAATTTTTCTGCAATATGCATAATTTTGTTGCTTATTAAACATTGCCTTTAATCCTTTGCGTAGTAGTTGCAAAAAAAAAAAAAAAAATAAAACAAAAAAAAAAGGACTTACAACGTAGTGTTAGTGTTCAAGCGTTCAATACATAGTGAAACTTGTATTATGTTTAAACAAAAGAGTACTCGTACCACATTTCAATATTTTTAAATATCATAACTAACGTGTACGTGTACACTATAAAATTTTGTTTGTTTGTTTCCACAGGCTTTAGAAGATGTTCATCTGCCTCAACGTCCCATTCTTCAAGATATTCTCTATTATATGGACAGAATATTTACCGTAATATTTTTCTTAGAAATGTTAATCAAATGGTTGGCGCTGGGCTTTAAGGTTTACTTTACAAATGCATGGTGCTGGCTTGATTTTGTGATTGTCATGGTAAGTTCAACGTTTTCAATACTATCGTAAGCTGACATGTTCCAAAAAAAAAAAAAAAAACAAAAAAGGACTCAACTCAACTTGTATACTAATTCGATTTAAACAAAATATTAACTAAATTTTAAACAAAACTCTACAACAGTAACAATAACAACCACAACAACAACAACAAAAACAACAACAACAACAACACAAAACAAACAAACTAACCTCCGACTACAAGGACCTAATTTAACATACATACTTACTACATACATGCATAATTATTAATTATCCTTATGATTCTACTTATTTGATTTCCCAAAGCGAGATAAACAGGTTATTGAAAACAACTCAATATTTGTAATTATTTTGTTAAATTTTGTACAGTTACTCATACCATCGATCAATATAGTTTTAACTAGACTCATCTTTATAAATATTCTTAGTTGAATTTTAGTTATTCTGACTACTTATTTTGTTGAATTTTTTTTGTTTTTTTTTGTTATTTTATTTTTCTATTTTTCTTAAAATACTAATTTTTTAGAGTTGTCAACCCCGCAGAGTTCATAGCCTTAGTTTAAGATTTAGCAGTATCGGACTAACTGCATTCCTAATAGTAGTAATATTTATGCTAGCATTAAGTTTTAAACAAAAAAAAAAAAAAAAAAAACAAACAACCAAAACACTAAATGAACATAAACAAATTTTTAATTTTTTCATACAATCCATACATGTTCTATGTACGAAAAACCAAAAACCAAAACGTATTATCATAACGTTCGCTAGCTTTCGCTAATTAATTTGGCCGCTGTATGGTCCGGCGCTGATGATGTACCAGCATTCCGTTCCATGCGAACCCTAAGAGCCTTGAGACCTCTACGCGCGGTCTCACGCTGGGAGGGTATGAAAGTAAGTAGCGCAACGCCAAATCAAGGCTAATCATCTTTAAAACTAAAACTACTCGTCGTCGTGTCTGAATGTCGTGTTGCAAATTATTGCAGAGAAAGAAACAAAAAAAAAACAAAAACATTGATTGAAATACATAAAAACTGTTTACATGAAAAAAAAAAACAAAAATATATGCATATATATATATATATATATACAAGGACGCGTTGCTGCCGTCCTTGTCCAGTGCCTGTTCCAATTTGCCAATAGAAGGACATAAACAAATAGTAACTCCACTCTGAGTTTCAATATTCTTTGAGAATTATTTTCAAAGCTAGTATATATAAAAAATTTTATTTTATGGGCGGAGACACACCCTTTATCCAATACCCGTTCTAGTTTTGCAGTAGCAGGACAGCACAAAATAGTAACTTTATTCTGAGTTAAACTGTTCTGTGACTTTTACTTCCATAGCTATTCTGTGTAGAAAATTGGAGTTGAATGGGCGGAGACACACCTCTTGGAGACACAAGGCCCGTGTCTGTTTTATAATTGAATGACCTGACCAAACAGTTATTTCATACTGAGGCTAATTGTTATACGACGTTTAGTTCCAAATCTATGCGATATCAAAAAGTTGAATTGTTTGGTCGGTGTCATGTCCCCCTTTCCAAAGATCGCTAAAATTTGACAGTCGAAGGGCACGTATAAATAGAAAGTTCGCACCGAGTTTCATTGTTGTACGAATTATAGACAAAATTAAAACGAAAAATTTGAGTTCTTGCAAATATGCCACGCCCCTCGCTAGTACGAAGGTTAAAAATACTTTACGACCTATTCTAATACTTACCTACCTATATTAAATATATATTAAATAGTTTGACTATAATTTACTAGCGTTAGCCTTACTTTTATGTCTCTTTATGTCTTCAATTGCTCGTTTTCTCTCTCACGCCCTTTCCCCGTTTGGATAAAATCCAATATATTGTTAATGAAGTAAATTTAATGAAGTTAAGGAATGCAATATTTTTTTCTCTCATATATTCAGAGCAAATTAAGTGAATTTGTTGAATCATAAAATCAGGTCTCGATGAAGAAATGGTTCCGTCATATGCCAAAAAATTGTATAACCTTTTCTAACATTTCGTTCTGTTTATCGACTTGTGCAGTTGAAATCACAAAAACCATTAGATTTTAGCTCTCTACTTTCATGTACAAATGTCTAATTATCAATTAAATTTTTAAATTATCGTTTTTTTGGGGGGCAAAACCCCCTCCGTTGAAAGAGTTAAATTAAATTTACGTAAAACTCCATCTGCCGGATATGATTACAAAAAAAATGACATCTTAATGTCTCAATCTGATGTCTGCTTTCTGAGAAAAATGGTCACCCAGTTTAAAAGAAGTAATTTCGAGAAAAATGCTTATCAAGTTTCATCAAAATCGGTACATCCGTTTTGACGTGAGTGAGCCAGACATAGTTAATTGAATAAAGCGTCTCTCACCGAAGTTTTCTGAAATTTATATAGCCTCAATTCTGTTTCAGGGTCAGGTTATTTCACGTACCAAATTTTAGTCAAATCGTTCAAGTCGTTTAGGAGTTATTTAGTCTTAACAATGCACTACTTACAGCGCCCTCTGGCAGAAGTCTTTGGAATTTTTTATATTTTATGTTTTATCTTGGATACATTTGAACGTTCATACCAAATTTCATTGAAATCGGTACAGGCGTTTAGCAGTTATTGAGTCTTAAAAATAGACTTCAGTTTTTTGAATTTTTTATATTTTATGTTTCATCTTGGGTGCAGTTAAACCTTGATACCAAATTTCATTGAAAACTGTCCAGGCATTCAGGAGTTATTGGAGCCTTAAAAACGCTCTACTTAAAGCTCCCTCTTGCGGAAGTCTTTTGAATTTTGTAAAGTCTATGTTATCTTGGGAGCAGTCGAACCTTCATGTTAAATTTTATTGAAATCGGTCCAGGTCCTTAGAAGTTATTCTAGAGTGCCACGTATACTTTCGCCCACTTTTTTACACCCCCTATGTTCTTTCTCTCTATGAAACGTACTAGTTGTCCAAATTTCAGCTCAATCAGATAAACGGTGCGCGAGCCTACATGGAACAGACATACAGACAGACTGACGGACGAACATTTGATTCCACCTGATTCTTTTTTATTCCCGTTCACCGAAACCCTGGTGACCGTGGTATGCAGGTTAAGTGTGTGGCTTTGCATGCCCGAAGCCCGAGATCAATTCCCACTCGCGGCAAAGGTTTTTCAATAAAAAAATTTTCTGATCGGTCACTACCTCTCTGCAGACAATGGCACAACTTAGAGAGTAAAAAATGCCATGTAAAGCTTTATGAGAACTTGAACTTTAGCCGTTCGGCAAACAAACATTTAATAACACATACTACACAATTTGATCATAAGAAGCTCGGTGAAAGTTCTTTCAAGGGCCGAAATGGCCGATTTGTTTTTTTTCAACGAAACCATCCCGTGCTCTTAGGGACCTTCCTTGAAGTGGTACATATGTCTAACAGTGTTGTGCCTACTGGCTATTCCAAAACTTTGAAAAATCTGTTTCCTATATATCCTATAAGAGTCGCTATAATCTGTTTCCTATATATCGAAGTGGACGATTCTGTAAATTTGAACATTCACACAGAAAGTGAGAATCCAAATTATTACAGCTTTGACAAAAGTCTGGTGCTGTAATGTCAATCCTATTGTCCATTACACCGATGTAGCAGTAACCTGATAGATGTCCCACCAGTATGGATTTCCCATTTCGACAAGAGCAGAGTGCTCTTAGTTCTGTTCTCATTTAGTACCGGCCAGAGCCTTCTAGAAATAATGCAGTCACTTCTGGAAACCCAGTTTGTGTTAGCATTATCTCTGACTTTCAGGACGATGCTTCTTTTGACGACGCCTATTGGTATGTACACGTCTGTAATGGTTCAATCTTTACTTCACTTCTTGGCAGCTCATCTGCTGGAACCTGTCAAAGAGTGACATTGTGGGTTTTACAGACATTGTTCAGGACTTATTTACAATTTAGTACTGTTGCTTTACTGTTTGCTTTCCAGCGCTTAGATGGGCAATTACTGCCCTTCTGGAAGTTAGATTTCTGTGAATAAGCTGTGCTGCTTTTTCAATCGCATATATTTCTGGCTGAAAAACACTGCAGTGATCAGAATACACACTTGATCCTGTTTCGTTCTACATTTTGGAGTCATCAGCGTAGATTTGGAGATAACCTTGGGCTCTATAGACGTATCTTCCCATTCGACGTCTGCTAAGAATGGATGTGGTGTATTTTGTAGCGAATTTCACACTAGGTATGATATAGTCGGTTGTTCTTTTTGATTCCTCAATTCCATAAACATTGAAAATAGCTGCATGTAGAAAAGTGTTGTTTTTCCAGACTTGTCACTCACTTAGACGAATCGTGCTCTTGGTTGCCGAACACTTAAGGAACTCTTCTATGGGAAGAAGGTGAAGCATCGTTTCTAGACTCGCCTGTGGCGTAGATCTCATGGCTCCTGGTACTCTTATGCATGCTAAGCTTTGCACTTCTCATAGTAAGACACAATTGTTCACCACGCCAGATAGCCGTAATTGAGAAAAGGTCTGACTATTGCTGTATACATCCAATGGATGATGTCACAGGTCCCATTTCTTACCGAAAATCTATGAGTTTCTATCCTTTTCATACATCCATTTCACTAAAGACACCAGAATGACCGCATCCTTGAAATTAAATTTGAAATTAGGTATGAACTGTCGTTTAGTAAAAAAACTTATTTACAATATCAAAAATTATACGTTTTTCTATTCATTGCCATAATCTTTCACTTTGCTCGTAGCGTTCTATTGTGAATAAAACCTGAATAGAATGAGGAGGTGAAAGCTAAAGTGGTCCTAGTCACACACAATAAATTTTGAATTATTTTATCGAAAAAGTTCTAAAAGTTAATTTTTTTGGAAAAAAACCACTTCTTTGAGATTTTTCGCATGGTTTCAACTATATAGTTCTATTTAGTTTTTTCAGCGTGGATCATTTTCAATGATGGTCAATTTGTTAAAATTTCCAAATCGATTTATCTTAACTAATAGCTTATGTGACTTGAACCTTTTTTCTAATCCTTTTATAACAGATTTGTACCCGGTTCCCAGTTTGCTAAAAACGCGTTACATTTTCATAATGTTACTTTACTTTAACAGAAGATATATATATATATATATATGCATATATATCCATTCATATTGCTCTTTGTGTATGTAAAAAATATAAATGTTCAAATTATAGCTATATATATATATTAATCGGTTATCGCTATAAGAGCAGTTTTTTATGCATATATTAATAATTATTTTTCATCAATTGTAATCTTAGTGTTTGCCACGCTCTCTCAATCAAATCAAATCAATCAATCAATCAATCAATTAATCAATCAATCAGTTAATGTGTGTATGTGTGCTGTTTTCTATATACTATTTAAATATTTATGTACCATAAAGCTCTATACAAGTGTATTTATTAAATTATTAATTAAACAACTAACTGTTATAAATGTTGCAAAGTGTTATACTGTAAGACTGAGTAAGCTACGCTGAATTGAGTAGAGCAATAAAATTATCATGATGATATTTTAAAATTACTCTAACTAAGGAATACTAGGAATAAATATAGGAATATTAGAGAAGAAGCTAGAGTAAAATAAATTTGACAACAATTTTACATACTTGAGCCATTAACTAAAGCCATTTGGTTTTCTAAGTTCTGGCTCTTGAGCTGAAACAATTTGGTATCATAAACATTTCGGGTCTTGACCCGGTTTGATTTTATTAAATACTTCTTACATTAACATTTTTAAATGTATTAAGTTATTTGCTCTAACGGTTTAACATCAGAGTTAAAAATTCGTTATGACATTACTTTCACCTTTTCGAACCATTTGAGAATAACCTCAGGTTATTATCTATAAGTTTTGAAGTTTTCTCGAATTTTTAACGAATTTTGAATTGAAAACTTTAAGAATACTAAGGCATTCAATGGTTTTAAATTTAACCCATCTAAATATTTTTCGAACTATAAGTGTCTAGACTAAAAACTTTGCAAGGAAACAGTCATCATAATTTGATCTCGTCTTTTAAGCTTAAAACTAATATTCAACCATTTTTTCCAAATCTTTAAACGTATTTTCAAAATCTATATTTTTAATTCTTTAAATATTTTTGTAATAATAAGTTACTTGTTATGCTGGTAGTAAAAATTGTTGAAATATCATCATGATTTTCTTATTGCGCTCTAAGTTTATACATATGTACGTCTCTATGTGTGCTCTCTCTCTCTCTCTCTCTCTCTCTCTCATTCTCTCTCAATATCTTATGACATTTGTATATCGATTAAATGTTGCTATAAAATTTCTATAAAAAACCGTAACTTACGCGTTTAGCTTTCTCATTTGCTAGCATCTATCTACGGGAATTAAACTAGAACTAACTTTCCTGCTGCTACATATTTAAGCTTTAACATATCCATACAACCCATAACTACTATAAACATAAACATTGATATTGTATGCAAAACTGTTAACGCTTTATCCTTAGGACCTTGGCTTGTAAAACTTAGACATAAAGTCAATAGTTTAGAGTATCATTAAATATCACTGTTTTTTTTATGAAAAATATATAAACCTTATAAGAGTTCATAAATAGATATATACTAGCCTAATTAAGCTGTATTTAAGTATATGTATATATAAAAACTTTTTGGCTTATTGTATATAAAGCTTATTGAAGTTAGTTATGATTAGATATTTGATCGAGTTTATTAAAAACAAAATAGTTTGTAGTATTTCAACTAGGCTTAGCAAATCACTTACAGAGCTCATATTTTGCGCGTTCAATTTATTAAATTAAAACCCAGAATAATTTCCCTGCTAAATAGCTCCAACTTATTTAAAAAACAAACTTTATAGTTACTTAGTTATTTTGCATTAACGTCAAAACTTACCTCACTGTTTGAAGTGACAAATCACGCTCAACTCATAGAAAATCCTACTATCTTTCTATTACTTCTGAATATAGTTCTACTTAGTTTTTGTATAAAAACATTTTAGAAAAAAAATTTGCTGCTGACGTCCTTTCAACGTTTCTGTAAAAAGAACTTTTACATAAAACTTTGTTTTGTACCACCAAAAATAATGAAAAAAAAAACAAGTGAAAACTCGCTTCTTTTGTGTAAACTGCATCCACTGTATTATAAACTTACTTTCTCTCTCTCTCTCTCTCACACTTTCTCTCTCTTTCTGTCTGTCTAACTGTACTTAAATTTCACTTTACTAAACATTTACTTTCTAAACGTCTATCTGTTAATTTCTCAATAGCTACCTTCTTGTACATTTCGGATATATTCCACTTTTCATTCAGCTAGACTACTTTTTCACTTTAGCTGAATCTTGCCTACGCAGTGGTGGCAGTGTTTCACTTAAGATTGACTTTAAATAACGAACTCCTCTCATAACCGCTTGGTCTTGTTCTGAAAGAATTGTTAAAAATGGGCCAACTACTCCTCCACGAAGTTTGGCAGCAAAGTTAGAGCAAAAATTTGTCAAAATTGAGACAAGCCAACCTAGACTGAAGACAGCTCCATCATCGTCAAATGCAGCACCCAGCCCGTACGTGCCATCATTGAAGTTGTATTCATTGAAATAAATAAAAATTATTAAAAATTAGTAGCATCAAGTAATGATTTGTATATATTTTTACCTGTAAAGCACACAATTCACGCAGTAATAATACAGCATTAAGTTCAGCAGACTTGGCGTTGCATTCGACCATGACGGAGTCCATGTCCAACTGTTAAAAGTATCCCAACTATGCTTCGACAATAAATTTTTTGAGTATCGCACTTAATATGAGTCTCTCTGGCATCTGATAATCGATGCAGATCTATTGTAGGGTATTCTAAGCGTATAATAGTTATAACAGTTTGAAATGATGCTAAGGTAGGTTTAGCTTATAAAGGTAAGCTTACATGGTGTAATAAACAAGGTAGATGTTTCATTCTAACATATGAGTGAAGTGATAAAAGTCAGCTTGTTAATTACATCATGAACAGGCTTCAATTGCTAACTGTGAAAGTGCGTGTTCAATTTAGGTTTCAATTTAGGATAACTTATTTCAATGTGTATGCTTGATATTAACCGCTATTCTTATTGCTAATGCCTTATTTTAAGTGTACTAATTTAAGTCGAAATGTTAATATTGACAATTTAAAGGGTTGGCATCAAGTTTGCTCTTTGATTGCTAAAGTTGTAGGTTTATTTCTTGTTAAACATCCTTCTCTATCTGAGTCTAGTAAAGAGTTCGCGTAAGACAAGTGTTGATGGGAAATATATATTATTTGATTTTGTTCTATGTCTGTTTTTTTATAATTTTTGTTTTTTTTTAATGTTAATAATTTTTTTTCGTTATTAAGTTTGATGTATTTGCTCATTCAACAAACTGTTTTGACATTTCAAATGACTCTTCAAACAACACTGATAAATAACACTTCAATTTCGTAACTTGCTTATCTACTCTTGTATACTTAAAATGTCAAAAAATTTAAAACCTTGAAAACAAAAAAGAGTTTTCTCAATACACACAATAAAAACTGCTTAAAACATTAACTAAATATCCACAATTAATTCTGAACTTATAATTATTTAAACAAATTAGTACTTAAAATTGCTTTAATACCAACAAACAACAAAAAAGAAAACAAAATTTTTTTAATAAACTTCGCAAAACTGAAACTAGGTGTCGCTTATCAACTTCGTTGCTTCACTTGTTGGAGCTGGTGGTATTCAAGCCTTCAAGACTATGCGAACGTTAAGAGCACTGAGACCACTACGTGCCATGTCCCGAATGCAGGGCATGAGGGTACGTACTTTCATAATATCATCATATACTTCACCACTAACCAAAAACAAAAAAACCAAAAAAAAAAAAAAAAAAAAACCAAAAACAAAACAACAATTAAATTTTAAATATCAACTGAAACCCAATTCATATGATTATTTTACCAGTTACATATATTTATATATACAAATATTCCTTACTTACTTACATACATACCATATATTGACAATGTTTTCTTTTACGTTACGTAACACCCATTGGATTGTATTTTGTTCGAAATTGTATTCGAAAGATATAGAAAGTGTTTTCTTGTTATTTTGAACTAGTTCATTTTGAGTTGAAATTTATTATTTCAATTATGTTTGAATTTCAGTTTGAATGACTTGTATTAGAATTTTTCATTTATTTACCCTCAATAAAATGCATCTGAAAATTAGTTATTATTTCCTTAGAATAACTTATGTACTCTAATTTTGTACACTTATTTGTTCATGCCTTATTGGTAACTATTTCCTTAAACACCAGCTTAGCATACATTTTTTTTACTACAAACTTGTTACTACAAATCATTGCATTAGTAAAATATTTAGTTGCGCTTTTAGACCATAACATGAAGAACAAACATGTATTAGTTAAAGCCTCCAGCTGACAACACCAACAAAATCAACATATTATAAATATTATACAAAGTTATATAATTATTTAAACTTTATGAATATGAATTTTAGGAATTATCACAGTAGCTAAAAACAAAAAAAGCCGACACTAGTTAATGCTTTAAACACACAAATTAACACGCGCTTGAAATAAAAAATTTTTTCTGTTAGTTTAACAAACTAAGTTATTGTTGCATCTGGCATTTTTGACTTTGGCAAAAAGTATGTGTATAAAACTAAATTTAGTTCTAAGTATGATGTCAAAAAACATAACTGAAATCAATGCATGCAACATGAAAAAGTGACAAAACAAAATGAATTTTGAATTTAGACCACCGTGTACAAATTTGCATTAACGCCTTTACGAAGATAATTTTTTAATAGAGATTTTGTATTATTTTAAGCAACATGTATTTTAATTTTCTGCTTTTTTGTTGTAGAAATTTCTGTCATTACTAAGAGCGAGTATACAGTGCTATTTTATATATGGGGGTATTCACGATGTGGTGTATTTTTGATTAATTCTTATACAATTTACAATATTCACAACGCATTGTGCACAAACCTTCAATAAGGACTGGGTGGGCTGTTTATCATTTAGCAGTACGAGAAAATAAAAGAATTGAAACGAAACACTGAATTAAATAAACTTTTTTTAAACAAACACACAACACTGCCAATACATTCATCCACGTTGAGTCAAAAAGCTTTTCTGATCATTTGATCAAATATACAACGAAATTTACAAAGAAAACAATACAACTTCGTCATTTTATTTTTGCTATAGGCTTGTATTTTGAACACTGTACATTTTGTTTTTGTAATTTTACTGCAAATATCAAATTTATCAAAAATACACAATATAAATGCAAAAACATCACATCGCGAATACCCCTATTGATAATTGAATGTGCTATTATCACATATTAAAGTTTATAACAGTTAAAATTTAAAAGTGTGAACTCGCTCTTAACTACACATTTTCACAAGTGTTGCCCTTGCGGCGGCAACTGTATAGTATGATGCTCTATTACGCATGATCTTGAACATTGTACACTGCTTATGAAATTTATTTTTATTCAGCCTGTCGTCTAATGCATGTCGTGCTATTTGTCATATTTAAAATATTTATATACAACACAACTTTATTATTTTGTAACTAACTCTCTATGTAACTAACTTGTTATGCACAAAACTCAATTTAGCTAAATAATCATATATAATTCAACCATTAAACAATATATATATTAATTTTATATCAAGCAAATACTGTAATGAAAATTTCTATTCTACAATTTCTCATCTTAATCCTCCCCCCACCATCCAATATCCAACTTTTCTACCAAACTATTCCTACTCCACAATACATCTACACGTTTACGTGTTGCCATCATCACGGAAATCATCATATCCACCAAAAAATCAAAACCACAACACCACCATCCATCGACCATCTCCAAAAACCACCAAACAATCCACCAATCCAACATCAACGTCCAATATACGACGCCGCACAGGTCGTCGTCAACGCGCTGGTTCAAGCTATACCGTCCATCTTCAATGTGCTATTGGTGTGTCTAATATTTTGGCTTATTTTTGCCATTATGGGTGTACAGCTTTTTGCTGGAAAATATTTTAAGGTACGTTTGCAAAAAAACAAAAAAAAAATAAAACCAAAAACTTAAAAATTCAAAAATAAAAAAGCAAAATAAAAACCAAACAAACACAAAACAACCAAAATAGGCTTGATTTGTGTTTATCAAAAATTAACTTAAGATCGGTTATATAAATCCTCAAAACAGCAGCAATTGAAAATCAATCAAATCGAAACATTCGCATTAGAAAAATCAAAAATTCAATATAATTAGAAAGAGGCAGAACATGCAATACTATTTTTTGCACTCCTCAAAGAAGCGTATCTTTACATCTATTTTTCGTGATTAGTTGGCGTTAAAAAGTTGCAGATTCTGCCATTAAAGCGGCAGTATTTTACAACTAAAGCCAAAGAGTAATTGTCAAAATTATCAAAACGGACGGGTTTGTAAATAAATACTTGCAACTACTGTAGTTTTGTGAATCTTCATGAGAGCACTAGGAGCGAATTACTGCCAGAGATGAATTACAGCAAAATTCTCAGCAATTTAAGTAAACTTTTGAGGCATATTTTGCATTTTGAGAGAAAGTACTTTTAACCCTTATTCGGCACACTTTTTTGGAGAATAAAAACCTGCCATACAAAATAAACTATAGAATATTTTGACTTGATTGTTTTGTTAAAGCTTCTTAAAAGTATAATTTTAAATAAATATTAGTTTCATACGCCAAAAATGTGTTAACTTATTAAGTTAGTTAAAAAAGATATCGTAAAAGCACAAAAATATACATAGCGATGGAAAAAATAATCGAAACAATTTCTATTCTAGTGTTCAGTGTTGAAATATTAATAGAAAAACAAACTTTAGAAAAACTATCAGTATAGCTATGGCTAACTAACAGAACGTAATATTTATTATCTCATTTTCATAATTCTAAATATCATAACGTCAGTGGCGTAGCTAAGGTTGGTGGCACCCGGGGCAGAAACTAAATTGTGCACCGCTTTAGAAGGTTTTTTTTTAATAAAATAAGTCGATGAATCTTACTATAAATTTTCAAATTAACCCCTACAAAAATGACATATTTTAGAAGAGATTTAAAAACACAAAACTATGCTATCCATGGATATTGGATAAAAGAGGTAGGAATCTAAAATTTTCAGAAACTTATAGAATTTTCTCTGAATTGTTCCAATTTTTTTGTCTGCCGGGCTTATAAGTTGTGAGAGAACAATTTACTATCAGTAAACCACACACTATCAGTTTTAAATAATTGAATAATTGACATTATGAAGTTATTAAAACTGAAGCTAGTTTAATATAGAAAACCTTGAAAAATTTTGCATAATTGAAGAAAAAATTGGACCTGGAAGCAAAACATTGACAAATTTTCTCTCAGTGATCCTGAATAACTATTAATATAATTTTTTTTTCGAAATCAATCCACGTCTTTACATAAAATTTAAATGAAAAATTAGAATAAAATATTAAAATTAATTTGTAAACATTTTTTTCTGTAACATTTGACTGCCTTATTCTCGACCATACATATCACAGTATCACAATATCACAGTGAAACCAAATTGATATCAGCAATTTGTTTCATACTAATTACCTGCATAATTCCCAAAGCAAACTTGCCCAGGCTGGAAAAGGTCAAGAGTCATGAATGGCTCAAAAAGAGCTGGCAATTCCAAGAAATCTGTTGATTCTTCACATTCGGTGATTGAGAACAAAATTTTATTTTAATATTTAGAATAATTTTGAAGGAACTGTGCATCTTATCTTCTCTTAAAAACTGTATTTTTTATAGTTTTTATTGCTTGATTTGAACATAATAATAATTTTTTTTTAGTAAAATAAAGGAGTCAAAAAACCGTCTTAGAGTTTTTAATAGACATCTTCAAAATAAAATAAAAAAAAAAACAGAACGTCATAAAATTGTCATAGAACGCCATTTATTTAATTTCAATAAAAAAATGTAAAATTTTAATCAATTTAATTTTTAATCAATTTTTTAAGCAAGTTGATTAATGATTTTTAAATTAGTGATTTTATGTAAAAGTTAACCCAGAACATATTACTATTAAAAATTATGTTCTAGCAAGTTAAAAGCTGTAAATAATGACATGAACACGTTTTTCTGAAAAGTTCTGGAGAAATGTATTGCTTACAAAACAACTGACGCCTCTATTCATCATACTCTGAAAATCATGCAGGTTTTCGAAACATAATGGTTATAGAAATTTCTACTAAGCTAGCAAGTTTGAACACTTCTTAACCTATATTCAGAAAGTAAAAAAGTGATTTTTTATAAAACTTTATGGCATATAACAAAAAAGTTTTTAAAGTTTTATTTTTGTACTTCATCTTAATATCATGAAAATTTTAATATAAATTGTTTGGCAATTGGGTTTTAGTATGAGCGTTTATAATGAACAAAATTTAATATAAAGTTAAAGTTTGTTTCAATAAAAACGAAGTCCTGGTGATGGTAAAAAATATTTTCATTCACTTTTTCACCCTCTTTTGCACCCTCAAAACATAAAACCGCAGTCATTGAAGTGTGTTATTTTTATTAAAAAAATCAAAAAATATGTGGTAAAAAGTTCTTTTGCCAAATTTTGGACCCCATTTTGGCATGCAACCGGGGCCATAGACCAAGTACGGCCAAATGTAGAATTATGATACAAAACTTCTCTCAAAACATTCAAAAAATAGGTTTCGAAGAGGTGAAATGCGTGTTACAGAATGGCACTCGCAGTCTCCGGATCTTAATCAAAGAGAGGACATGAGGGAGCTCTATAGCATGAAATTCGGATTTATAAAAAATAATAAGAGTTATTATAAAATCAAGGAATCGTGATATTCCTTCTGACTGGCAGTTATTTGTGCCAATGTGGTTATTTCTATGTGGTGGAGATGTCATGAATTTATTACAACTAAAAGAAAAACAGTGAAATACTTAATCAAAAACTCGGGAAAAAGTCAATTTAAAACAAAAAATAGAAATAGTTGCAATGCAGAGCTGTGTTTCCAATATTTTTTCCAGAATGAATTTAAAAAATGATTGAAATTGCATTTTTACTTTAATTTTTGGGCAGAAATCTTATTAAAATTATGAAATATTTGAGAAAATAACTTATCTACATACATACTTTATTTATAATAATTTAAGAAAACAAAATTTATGTTGAACAAATTGTTGAAGAAAATTAACATTTCGATTATTTTTTTCCACTTTTTTATATTATGGCAAAACACAAAGACAGTGGAGGTGTGTTCCCAAATAAAAATAAATTTTCTACATACTTTATTTATAATAATTTATGAAAACAAAATTTTTGTTTAAGAAAATTTACGATTCTATTATGTTTTTTCCACTTTTGTATATTATGGCAAAACACAAAAGCAGTGGAAGTGTGTTCCCAAATGATCCCAGTGTGCCGAATGAGGATTAAAACCCTGCAAAAAAAAATAAATATTTTTAATTTTGAAATTATCATTATGTGTGGCTAATTTTTCTATAATTAAAAAATCTTACCGTTAATATACTCAGTCTTTATTTGAAGATACGAACGTGACAAAAATTTCCTATGCTTTGTTTTATTTTCAAAGGCGCTTGTACTACTCATTTTACTTTATGATCTATAATCCCATAGGTTATTTTTTTTTATTTAAAACGATATACCATTTGCGGATATATTAGTTTTATGATGAAAGTAAAATTTTGTTAATTATATGCCAGCCAATTTGAATTTCTTTTAGTTACTATTTTTGTCACTATTCTACAAATATATTTTTTTCATGACCACTGAAGGGTTAAGCTCAAAATAAGTTAATAAAACATATAAAGTCGAAAAATTGCCTTTCGTATCTTTTTGTTTCTCTTCCGAGCACTCATGAAGCTTCACTAAGTAGCTATTTTTTTTTTTTCATAGTCAAGCAAGTGTTAGTATAGCGACAAGAAATTGCACAAATAGAAAAGCGTTTGTTTCATTAGTTTAATAAATTTTAAAATTTTCTTTTTATGATAAGAAATTTTAGCTTCAGTCAACTTACTTTTAAAAAGCTGCGGTCAGTAATAAATATGCTGCTACACGGAGCTTTAAGCTTGTGTAAAATGAATAACGTCTCTTATTTTTTTTTTTTACTTTAAAAAAAACTAAAGCACTTTAATCCTTTCGAACTTGAAAAATATAGACAAAGATATGATATATCTTTAATAAAAAACAAAAATTATTTCAAAAAGCATGTAACTATGTTAAAGATTAAAACAAAAATAACTTCAATTTGTTAATAACTATAATAATTTGAAAAAAAATTACCTGCACAAAAAACCAAAAAAAAAAAAAAAATTATTATCAAATATCAAAATTTTTGTATCAAATATCATAAATTATATTAAATATTTCTGCAAACTTTGTTGACTTTTTATAAAGTTGCCATAAAATTGTTGACATTTTAGTTAGTTTATAGAGACAAATAGTTTTTTTATTATTTGTCTTAAAAAAAATGCTTAAAAAAAATTCATTAAAAATTAAAAATATATATTTTTCATACAGCCATCAGCTGATACAGTCACAATATATTGTCATATTCTGTTCGAAAGGGTAAAAAGTTGGAAAAAAAAATACTAAACAACAAGAAGATTGTTTTGAGCAAAACGAAACAATCATGTCTTAATTTTTTTATTTAGTACTAAATTTAATATTTTTGCTACAACTGTGTGTGTATCTGTGCTAATCAATAAACTTGAAAATTTACTCTCTTCACTTTTGAACACTAACCTCTTTTACACACAACAACTACAGTGCCAGGACCTGAACGGTACCCAGCTGAGTCATGAAATCATACCCAATCGAAATGCCTGCGAGAGTGAAAACTACACCTGGGTTAATTCAGCAATGAATTTCGATCATGTAGGTAATGCGTATCTGTGCCTGTTCCAAGTGGCCACATTCAAGGGCTGGATACAAATAATGAACGATGCTATTGATTCACGTGAGGTAAAGCATACAACTGTTAATGTTTTTCTTCTTTTATGCTTTCTGTTAGTTTTCAAACAATTTTTCATCTTCTTTCCACTCGAATGACTAATCGATATAATATTTTTCTTTCTTTTTCTACGTGTTAATCTAACGACACGCCCACTACAAAAAAAATCTACAACAACATTGTCAACAAATTCAACATCACCACAACAACAACAAAAACTAAAAACCCAAAAAAAACTCAAAACTATATCCACAACAACACCGAACAAACAAAAACACTATCTCACTCACACCCAAAAAAAAACCAACAGGTGGACAAGCAGCCAATACGTGAAACAAATATCTACATGTATTTATATTTTGTGTTCTTCATTATATTTGGATCATTTTTCACATTGAATCTGTTCATTGGTGTTATCATTGATAATTTTAATGAACAAAAGAAAAAAGCAGGTGGATCATTAGAAATGTTCATGACAGAAGATCAGAAAAAGTACTATAATGCTATGAAAAAGATGGGCTCTAAAAAACCATTAAAAGCCATTCCTAGACCGAGGGTAAGGCTCACCAAAAACCAAAAAAAAGAAAAAAAAAATTAAAATTAAAATCAATTTACAAAAAACAAACAAAGTCAAGAAAAAAACCGCTAAAATGCGTTATTGTTGAATCTGTGCCAATTGTTTACGCTTTTTTTCCCTCAAAACACAAAAATGCAAAAATTACAGTTTAAACAGTTTAATTTTTGTCATCTTTACAAAAAACAAAAAAAAAAAACAAAAAACCTTCATATGCTACTTTTATAAATATTTCCAAACTCACCACGTACTATGTGTGTTGTAATAAATGTTGTTGCTAGAGCTAGAATTTCACCACTCAGTGTAAGCAAAAGCATTCAATTTCAATTTCTCACGAAATGTTCTTGTTTTCCTATCAACCCAGAGTTTTACGTTACAAATTCAATATTATACTAAGTAGGTTTATGTAACGGTTGTGTTGAATTTCAAGTTTAAAGTTTAAATAAACATCAGTTACTGTAGCTAAAACAAAAGTTCTCTAGAGTTGTCAATGTTAGTAAAAATATAATTTTGCTTTTAAAAATAACTATAAATAATTGATAACTCTAAGAACTTAATTTATACGTTGTTAAATTGTTCGTTAAAAATGTGCAGGCTTCCTTCCATATTTAGGCTCTAACAAAACCGTCATTCAAAACTTACCACGGGCCCGCCCACTAATCTAGCAATATGTTCAAGTAATAAATTGATTCCAATAATTTAAAAAAAAAAAAAATTAAAAATAATATGTGTCTACAGTAGACGAAACTCACAATTAAGTGTTGTTTATTTTTTTCTTTTAAAGTTTTTTTCCAAATTATGCGTTTCCGCCACTGTAGACACAGTCAAGGCGTTCGTTGTTATGAAAGCCAGGATTGAGAAAAGTCCGCACGGTTGTCTGTTCTTAAACATTTTTATGTCTGCCATTCAAGAAAACTTTTGAAAATTATATATGTACTCATATATATATATATATTTACTCAATAATAAATAACTTAACCTTAACTTTTTTTGGGCATGTTTTCTATGCAACTCACAAAGTTTTTGCATTGTAATGTTTGATAAAAATTAAGAAAAAAAATTCTTTATAATTAGAATGCATTTTATAAGAAAACCTATGAGATTGGAACAATATACAACTTCTTTATTTCTATAATATTCTGAAAAAAAATTAAAGTACTTTTTTTTTAAAGAAAACACAATTTAATTTTGCATGTCTGGCAGAATGTCTAAGAATATAACTAATTTAAACTAAAATAGCTGCTATTTTATAACAACTAGCACCTATTATTACAAAAAAAGTAAAAAAAATAGCAGCTATTTTCTATGTTGTAATGTATAATAAATAAACTCTTTATAACCGTTATGTATGACATTTTTTTTTTAATACTTTTCAAAATTCTCACTCTATTTGAATTCGTGTTGTATCATATTTTTACTACAAACGCACGTTTTTTTACTACATTTTAAGCTAAACCTGAACAGTTTCTTTTAAAAACCAGCATTTAACACACACCATCCCGTTACTTTTCAAAAACTAAATTTCTCCCTCTGTATTTTTTTCAACGTTATGAACTAACTTTTTATAACACTATCTTATACAATCTAACTGTATACATACACAGAAAATATACAATAGTATATTGAAAAAAAGTTCGCTCTTGGCACAGATATTTTTTTTTAAATACTTACACAGCCGCTTAAAATGAACTACGTTACAATTAATAATATATTTAAAAACAAAAAACAAACCATAACAATAATAAAATAACAACAAAAATTTTGTACCTATGAATCACAAAAATAGAATATATAACAGTGAAATGAAACAATAACAATTATCTTGTAGCAGCTGTTAATCAACACTTAACAATATGACTCAATTTATTTCTCTCTCTCTTTCTCTCTCTTACAGTGGCGTCCACAAGCAATAGTATTTGAAATAGTTACTGATAAAAAATTCGATATAATTATAATGTTATTTATTGGTTTAAACATGTTTACCATGACACTCGATCGTTATGATGCCTCGGACACATATAACTCCGTTTTAGATTATCTCAATGCGATATTCGTAGTTATTTTCAGTGCCGAATGTTTATTAAAAATATTCGCTTTACGATATCACTATTTTATTGAGCCATGGAATTTATTTGATGTAGTAGTTGTCATTTTATCCATCTTAGGTAAGTAAAAGCCGAACACTTTCTTCTTCTAACTGTACCTCGTACTCTCAATGTATATCTCAAAAACTAAACTCTGTCTAAATGTTCATATATGTATATACATACATACATACATAGTACATGCAATACGATATATATGTCATTGTATAATTATATATGTATTTATATATCGATCGTTTATATATGTTAATTCGTTCGTTTAAATGTTGTTGTTGTTTGTTGTTGTCCGAGTACTCAGTACAAATGTACAATTGTAAAAAAAAAACCATCGTATATACTATATAAACCATCATAACTAGTAAATTAATTTAAAAACCAAGTAAAATCCCGAGTAAAAATGTTGTGCTTGAGTATACCATAAAAAAATCGGTAAATTTTTCTAATAAAAATCTTCAGTTACAGTTAATTTTGCGTTTTTGTATTCCAATATTTTGTATAAAAAACATTAACCTTAAATCGTTGTTATTCTGTTAACTTTTATTTCACTATCAAATGTTAAATTCATTAAATAAACCCTTAAAATTTGAATAAAACTGAAAAATTTCTAGTTAAATTTGATTCCTTTTGTTTAAATAAGAGATTTATTTTTTTTCCAAGATTCCTTTTATTTACAAAGCTTTAAGTAATAGCCATGAAGCTTGGCCCTGAGTAATATAGCTGCTGTAAAAGTTTTTGCAGTATTTTTTATTGTTTTCAATTCTTGGTCTCCAAGAATATGCTTTGAGTTGTACACAAGTATTTTAGCTAAAGAACTACTGTAGAGTATTAAGTACGTATTAATTATAAGTCGCCGTAGAAAAGTCGCCCCCTTTTTATAATGATTGTAGAAATTTATTTCGAACGTTTATAGCTACGTTTAACGTAGATATTTAAAGTTTGTTTAACGCTTAAGATACATATTTTGTTCTTGAACCAGAGCCTAGTTAGAATGTAAATTCAGCAAAATTAACTTTTGAAATAGAGCGTCAAAGTCTTTATATCATCAACAAAATATTTATGGCAGTTTAATTTTTTAAGATTTATATCTTAGAAGTTATGAGAGTTCCACACTACATTATATTGTTGCATCATATGCGAAACAAAAATTAAATTTTAAACAGATTAACATTTTTTTCAGAACTATTTTCAATTCAAATTTGTCTGTTTAATTCAAATCTCGCAGTTAAGACTATTTTTAGATAGAGATTATAATTTACCAGAAAAACATATTTATTTTACCATTTTCGGTGTTAAAATTTTTCATATAAAAGTATTTATAATAACTAGTATCGCTTGGGGCCGAAATTCGGCCAATTTTTTGTTTGCCTTTTTATAATTATAAAAAATAGTCGGTGCATTCCTTCTCCGCACTCTGATTCATTTAACAACCAATTATCAAAATCCTTAACTGTTTCCGCTACGCCTATTTCTATATAGATAAATTATAAATATGTTCAAGCTTATAACTTCATATTCAAATATTTACGTTTCAAATTTAACTTTTTACAGTTCACGTCAAATTGTTTACTCTTTACAGTTCATATTCAAATGATAATAGTTCGAATTAAACCTTTTTTAGTTAAAATAAAATCTTTTTGCAACTCGAATTCAAGTTTTTTTATTTCAAATTTATCCTAGCTTATAAAAAAAATATTAAGTTTTTATTTCCACATGTCATCATAACTTATGACATATTAATAGTTTTTGGTTGTATAACTGCTTGAATAAATAATATAAAATTAAAGAAATTAAAACTAAAATCACTGGATTCCCAAACCTCAGGGAGTAGACATTACCTGAAACGCATTCTGAGAACATGAACATGTACCTGAGCATTTCAGTTCACGATCAGTTTTGTACAAACAGTTAATTTTACAAAACATAATTGATCATAAGAAAGTCCTTTCAAAAATTGAAATAGCCAATACGTTTTATTTATATACAATACAACATATATTAGTAAAAGTTGAATTTGAAGTGTAATGGGTTTAATTTGAAATGGAAAAAGTTTCATTTAACATGTAAAAAATTGAATTTGAAATGACACAATTTTTTATAACTGTAAATTTTGCTTTCGGTTTTTACTTGTTCAAAGTTGAATTTGATTTGATCTGTGTTTCCCACTTATTTCTCAAAAACAAATTCATAAATGTGTTTTTTTGTTGAAAAATTAATTTTATGAAATTTTCCATTGAATGAAATAATTATTCAACCCAAAATTATTTCGTTAGTTTTTCATGTTTTATTCTAAATCAAACCAATTTTTTCCAATTTGCAATACTTTCTCATAATCAATGTCACATTATATTCATCATAAGCTACATATTAACCGATAAAATCTGTGTTTGCATAAAATATATTGAATTTTTAGTGATAAATCTTGTGCAAACAATGTTTATGACGTTAAACTGTGATAAAACTTCGGGTTCTTCGATCTTTTTCCTGATTTGGCATTCTCTTAGCTACAAAGTGCTGCTATCTTCAAATGATAAGTTAAACATGCTCGTATTTCAAATACTATAATTGTTCAAGGCAGCACACGAATTTGATGAGTCTAGAAATAAATTTCAAATTAACTTGATGAATAATATTTCCTTAGAACGCAGTTATTTTTATAATTTCATATAAATCAAAATAGATCATTAAACAACTTTTGGTACTGCTAATTTTCTCAGTTCATGTCAATATGTTAGATCGATTTTGGATGGTATTATGTTTTATTTTTTGTTTTGGGATCCTCAGAAATTTTTTAATTTTAATTCTTTGTACCGAACTATTAAGACACACGTGTAACTTGTAAAGAAATTTTTATATTCTAGTTCAACTTCTCATAATGCCCTATATAGCCTTTCAATGTCAATAAAGAACAACTCAGACCTATAGAACCATAATTTTGCTCAGCAAGAAAGTTCAGCATAACGTTCTCTTTATAATATTTTAATTCCATCACTGTAGGAATGTAAAGTTTTAAGTTTAAACCTCAAGTCTGACGTATGTAGTACTAGTTAAATAAGCTGTGGCCACTAAATCAGTTGGTTATCATTACTTTGAAATGCTTAAATAATTAATTTTGTCATAAGACAAAATTAAAATTTATATAAAATTATATTAGTAAGAATTAGTTTTTAAATTGAAATGTCATAACATTCATGTTACATTTTACATTTCATTGAAAATAAATGCGTCTGCAACATTTAAGTATAAGATTCAAACTCAGGATATTTTGCAATATCCTTAATAGGGCTTAACCTAATAAGACTAAGAACTTTATTAAAAAAATGTTAATTTTTTAAAATAAAATGCTAAAATTATATTCATTTATATATGCAAATATTAAGTTTTATTAAAAAAACAAATATTAATTATCTTTTTTTCAAAATGAAAACTTTTTTTTTTAATCAAAAATCTTAAATGCCGAAAAACTTGTGTGCACCAAAAGCTCTCGGAGACCAATTTTTTCATACATAAAAATTAAAATGAAAAATAGGCAAAAATCTGTCCATTGATATACAAAAGCACAATTCTGATAACTCTGACTAACACACACATTTCGGCATAAAACGGCAACTCAGTGGTTATTCCCAAAAAAAAAGAAAAAACAAAAGAAAGTTTCTTATAGAAGATGGCTTAAAATATGCTATACTACATTATTTAACTGCAGAAAGCTACTTTTTCATGACTTATTCAACATAGCTATGAAAAAGGAGTTAAATTTTCTGCTGCTTAAACTACGTCAGTCCATGACGTGACGCCAATGGCCAGGATCTACTACAAAATCTAGGATCTTTGTTATAGTTTATTTAAGATAAAAAACAAATGCTTTTGTTTAACTTTGCTTTATTTTACTAACATCAAAACAAAAACCAAACAAAGTGTTTCACTGTTGTGCCAATTTTAGATATTTTATTTTTCTTATAATATTTTTTTTTTAATTGTTGAGCTTTAATTGTTTTAACTTACTTTGATTACAGCTTGCAGTCTAACTGCAAGTTCGTTTTACCCTTTAACCAAAACTTTCAAAAAGCTTTAAAGCCTTAACACTTTTCTAAGTTTAACTTGCATTATTATTTTCGCCGCTTCTGTTAACTTATATACTAAGTATTAAAAAAAAAAACAAAAAAAACATATACAGCGAAATTGCTTTATTCAATACAGCTTTCGTTTTAAACAAACTCTGCTTACGGTTTTTCACACCTCAAGCTTTAGGTTAAGATCAGGACTCGCCACTTTAAAACGTTAAGTGCTGTGCTTTTCAAAACTTTTAACAAATAGCTTAACGAAGCTTTTTGCTTCCGGCTTTCTATGTTAGTGACGCTTTTTAGGTTTCGATGAACACGAGTTCGGAAGCTACCTCTTCCTAACCACCCCCGCCCCCACCCACTAAATACATTCAAAGACTAAATACTTAATAATCTAGGTTAGGTCAAAAGCAACAAAAAAGGTGATATCAATACTGACGAATATATTAATACACGATGATAAATAAAAAATGAAAATAATTAACATTAACTCATAAAAGAAAAAACTAGAAACAACTTCGATTAAAAAAAATATCAAAGGAATAAAATGGCTATCAAACGTAAGACACGATACACTACGTACTCGTAAAACAGATTCAATCAGAGATATCAATACGTGCTTGATTGCATACCTCTGTTTGCTTTTTGCCCAGTATTCTGCAGGCGCTCAAATATATTCGCCGCGCAAAGTAAAATAAAGCTTCCATCTTTATGCGACGAATGCATTTGTTTACAGATTTGTACTAGAAGCCCGCAACCGTTGGAGACTGCCCGGCATACACCGGGCGTCGACCACACCAATACCGGGCATTAGCTGAATCTTCTTAATGGTTTTTGTCCATTCTGCCGATGGAGATTATGTACTTTACTATGAACGTCAATCAAACGACGCATGCGTTGAATGCTCAATCCTCAATAGAACACTTAGAAAAACCATTAAATACTTGAACTACAATAAAGTAATTTATATGGAATGCTCAAACCATTTCATCACTTTTGAATTATGTATTGATAGTTAACCTACGCACGTAATTCTACTACATATCGAATCACATAACACGAAACCCAAAACCAACTCCAAACTATTTGAAATAAAAAAGCAAACGCAAAATTAAAATACAACAAGTAGTGAAAGCCCTTAGATCCTAAAGTAGTTTTACTTAGTTGTCCTTCAAAACACAACACACAAATCACCAATAATATTTATAATATTATGTACCTTTTAATAAAAATAAAATAAAATTGTTACAGAAGATTGTAGTTCGTACAACCAAGTTAAGATTCCGAGCTCCGATTCCATCGACATTAGCTTCAGGCTAAAAAGTTTTTCAACACGCATATAAAGCTTTTTGTTATTGCTTTTCAAAGTTTTATGTTTAATATATTTAAGCTTTATTTTAAAGCTTAGTGAAAGCTTATGAGTTTTTCAAAATATGCTTTTCTAATAACAATTGCTTAAGCTTAATTAAATCAAATTTATGTCAAAGCTTGCTAAAGCTTAAAAGCTATTCGATTTGCTTAAATTATGGTAAAATACTAGTTTAATTTTTTTATACATATTAATGATGCATAGCTTTATAAAGTTTTTTTATATAAATGACATAACAGTAAAGCTTTTAATTTTAACTTTTTTAGAGATTTTAAGATTTTACGCTCAGATATAATTACATATTTTTTTAACTTATTCTAGGATTTTTAAACTTTTACTCAAGTCGCACCGTCACCCCTTAATACCAACTTACCTTTGCTTGGCTATTATATATGGTATATTTTTTATACATTTCTCATCTGAAAACTCACAAAAAAACATTAAAGCACTCACATTATTAGCAGCCATCAATTCGCTTTACATATATGTAGATATATTTTCGATACAAATTCCAAACTCTCCCAAAAAACTAACCAATGAACATTGCAATAAAATTATTATTCATTTATTTTGAGTTGCCTTTGCAATAGTGCTACAAACCTTCAAAAAGCTTTTAAGATCGGGTCTTGAAATCGATCCAAATTATAATGCCAAATGCATGGACAAGGAATTTTAGAAGTAACAGCCTGTCCTAGCTTGCTGCAGACGCTTCACTAACCGACTTAAATAATAAAAAAGGACGTATGTAAGACAATTTAAGCTTTTGCGCGCTAACAAGCTTTGCTGCTGGGGTGATGATGTTGATGATGATATTTGGCACTAATAATATGCTGCGGATTATCGCTAATTTTTTTTTATATTCCTACTTCTTTTCAAATAATATATCTATAAGGCAATAGATGCAAAATTGCTACGACAATGAAGAAAAAATTGCTTAAATCTAAGATCTTTTTTACTCTTTTATCTTAAGTTATTAATAAGATTTTGTAAACTATAAATTTTTATTAAAAAAAAAGTTATAAATTACTTTGTAAAGAGTTAAATTTGTTGATAATATAAATACGATACAACTTTTTTATACAAAAGCTTACGTTGGTAAACAAAGCTTTTTCCATCTAAGCTGAGCTTTAAATATTTTTGTATCTTTTTTTTCTTTCTATACCATTGACGGGCAACTTTGCACACCTATACATTCTTATCTTGAGTATGTATTAAGGAGCGCTTTAAAGCTTACACTGAAAACAAAGCAGTGCTAAAGCTCTTTTTGTAGTATCATTGGGTGATTTTTTTTTGTGCTTCGATTTATATAACGAATTTAAATGAACTTGTAATGGACGGACTATGAAATGCAAACAGACCGACAGATTGATAATATGTTTTATTAAACACAGAAAGTGAAGTTCTACAAATATTTTTAATTTTTATTTTTAATTCGTAAAATTTTTACAACTCTTAATTATATCTTTTTACCAAACGAAAGTACCAATATATTTTAATCTGAAACTTAAATTGGCATTTCTACTAATATGTTAACATTTAGTAACATTAATATTAAATAAAATTAAAACAGCTTTTTGCTAATCAAAATTGTTTGATTAGCAAATTTTACTTCCTTATGACACACCATGCAATGCGCCATGCCGTTATTTTCTAAAAATAAAAAATTTTGCTCATACATATTTGTAAACATAAAATTTATTCAGTGTACTATCTCGCAATTTTTTTTCATGCATTCAAGGAACACTCAAGCGTAGGTCTTGTCTGCTTGACGTTTGCTTGGATACTGAAGCTTTGATCGTTCTGTATGTGAGATGAATACATATTTTCATGCACTTATACAATCACAAGTGTGCAAAGCTGCCCGTCAATGTTCTATACCATTGACGGGCAGCTTTGCACACTTGTGATTGTATAAGTGCATGAAAATATGTATTCATCTCACATACAGAACGATCAAAGCTTCAGTATCCAAGCAAACGTCAAGCAGACAAGACCTACGCTTGAGTGTTCCTTGAATGCATGAAAAAAAATTGCGAGATAGT
Organism: Tetanocera ferruginea; assembly: GCA_958299015.1. Lineage (NCBI taxonomy): Eukaryota > Metazoa > Arthropoda > Insecta > Diptera > Sciomyzidae > Tetanocera > Tetanocera ferruginea. Next base: position 135,039,338 of record OY282643.1, read on the forward strand.
ACACTGAATAAATTTTATGTTTACAAATATGTATGAGCAAAATTTTTTATTTTTAGAAAATAACGGCATGGCGCATTGCATGGTGTGTCATAAGGAAGTAAAATTTGCTAATCAAACAATTTTGATTAGCAAAAAGCTGTTTTAATTTTATTTAATATTAATGTTACTAAATGTTAACATATTAGTAGAAATGCCAATTTAAGTTTCAGATTAAAATATATTGGTACTTTCGTTTGGTAAAAAGATATAATTAAGAGTTGTAAAAATTTTACGAATTAAAAATAAAAATTAAAAATATTTGTAGAACTTCACTTTCTGTGTTTAATAAAACATATTATCAATCTGTCGGTCTGTTTGCATTTCATAGTCCGTCCATTACAAGTTCATTTAAATTCGTTATATAAATCGAAGCACAAAAAAAAATCACCCAATGATACTACAAAAAGAGCTTTAGCACTGCTTTGTTTTCAGTGTAAGCTTTAAAGCGCTCCTTAATACATACTCAAGATAAGAATGTATAGGTGTGCAAAGTTGCCCGTCAATGTTCTATACTCTCGAAGCAGCTTTGCTCAAAGCTTTGTTGCAAAGCTTGCTTGTTTTATAACAAAGTGCTTTTAATTTTGTAACTTATAAAAATATTTATAACTAGTTTATAATCATTGCCATTGTTATTGTAATATTGTTAAATGTTCTCATAATACTAACATTGAAAAGTACTTATTAGTTATTTTTGTAACTAAGCTATTTTAATAATGATTTTTTTTTTTAAATGAAAACTTTTTTAATTTAACTTGCAAAGGAGATCCGTCTTGTGTGCACAATAGATTATTTCGTTTAGAGTAGTATTAAAAAAACAATAATTTTTAAAACAGCTGCCAGAACAAAAGGAAAAAGTCATACTTCAATCCAACAAACAGTTATAAGAATATGTTCTGGTACTAGATTTTTTTCGGTACATATAAACTCCATAGAGTGCAACTCATGCTATATTACGATATGTTCATCAATAAACCGATTAGGTTGCAAAAAGAGAAAACTGTCATAAGCTCTTCGCTCGTATCAGATGCGATTTCAGAAAAAGCTCTGATTGCCGTGCCATACCATGTTAGTAAACGGTACTTGAAGTCCAGGGCCGGCCCGAGAATTTGTGGCATCCTAGGCCAAGGCTTAAAGTTGCGACCCTAAAAATTTGAATAAACTTAATTTAATGAAGAAAATTTAGACCTAAAAGTAAAACAAATGGAAAATGAAATGAAATTCTCAACTTTTTAAGTAGAATACTTAAAATTTTTGGTCAAATTATTCAACAAATTGTAAACTTTATAGAACCACAACAAAAACAGTTTTTTGGACTAACCAAAATAATAAAAGCAAGAACAAGAATTATACCTATTATTAAATTATAGACCAAGACCAAGACCAAGACCAAGACCAAGACCAAGACCAAGACCAAGACCAAGACCAAGACCAAGACCAAGACCAAGACCAAGACCAAGACCAAGACCAAGACCAAGACCAAGACCAAGACCAAGACCAAGACCAAGACCAAGACCAAGACCAAGACCAAGACCAAGACCAAGACCAAGACCAAGACCAAGACCAAGACCAAGACCAAGACCAAGACCAAGACCAAGACCAAGACCAAGACCAAGACCAAGACCAAGACCAAGACCAAGACCAAGACCAAGACCAAGACCAAGACCAAGACCAAGACCAAGACCAAGACCAAGACCAAGACCAAGACCAAGACCAAGACCAAGACCAAGACCAAGGCCAAGACCAAGACCAAGACCAAGACCAAGACCAAGACCAAGACCAAGACCAAGACCAAGACCAAGACCAAGACCAAGACCAAGACCAAGACCAAGACCAAGACCAAGACCAAGACCAAGACCAAGACCAAGACCAAGACCAAGACCAAGACCAAGACCAAGACCAAGACCAAGACCAAGACCAAGACCAAGACCAAGACCAAGACCAAGACCAAGACCAAGACCAAGACCAAGACCAAGTGGCATAAAGCACACAGAGCTTTATGTTGACAACTCAAAAAATGTCTGAAAAATTTGTTTTGCTATTGAAAATTTCTTTAAAAAAAATTTTTTTTTTTAATTTATAAAAAATTATTTTTGATTAGAACAAATTGCGGCATATTTTTAATACCGAATTCGAGTGCAGCAACCTCAAATAACCCTGAAGTCGTGCATCTCATATCTTTTTTTGATAAATTTGCTTCAAATCACCAATTTTGTTATGAATGAATTTTGCTATCAAAACCCGAAAATTTTTAAAAAAATTGATTGTGTTTTACATTTTTAAAAAATTCTTTTTAATATAAGAAAAAAATTGCGACATAATTTTAACACCAAATTCGAGTGTAGGGACCTCAAATAACCCTGATCTCATGCATCTCATATCTTTTTTTGATAAATTTTCTGCAAATCCACGCTGATCCGCACCAATTTTGTTGTGAATGAAAAGTGAATAAATTTTTATGAACTGCTGATCGACTGCATTTTCAACAATAGCACTTTTTCACTCCGAATCCGCAAGTTTCATTATCGATGCCCAACGAACTGACTCGCCGGTTTCTACAAACGGTAAAACAACGAGCTAGAGTAATTTTATCGCCGCAATTGATCCGCACTTTTCACCATCAGAAGGAATATGTTTTTAATTGTTGTTATTTTTTTAACAAAAAGATCTAAAATTTCCAAAAAAAAAATACACCATAAAATTTAGCTACTCGCTTAGATACTTTTTTGGCGAAAACATAAAACGTTGACTCAAACCCAACTTTCTACCTTCATATCTCTCTTTGCTCTTCAAAATTCCATACATAAAATATTCTGACGTGGTTTGAAATTCGTGTCGGATTTGCGTTAGAAGTGCGAATTGGATTTGAGAAGGTTTATTCGATTCGATCGGAAATGCTAAGTTCGAAAAAAATGTAATCCAATTCGAACTAACTGTCAAAATCAGCTGTTTAGTTATTTTGGGAAGTAACAAATGTTTAAAAATTTGTAAATTAATTTTTAACTTTAATTCAACTTTAAGTGTATTCGATTTTATTAGCTTTGTTAACGATAGAAAATCGTTCGGAGAAGAAAATGAAACAGAGAACTGCATGAGAGAGATCCTTAGAAATGTCTCATACGGCGTAATTTTTATTTATAAAATTGCGCAATAGCTCTTGAATAAAGAATCATTTTTGCACTAAAAAAAAGTTTTTGGCAATATGATAACAAATTTATCATATTTAGAGAAAAGTGGTATAGACTTTGCATCAGAGAATGCTTTTCTCTAAATCTGATCCTAATAATTCCTTCAAAATTATTAAAAGCTTCCATTAAAAAGAGAAATTTTTAAAATTTATCGATTTTAGAGAAGAATAAGTTTTGAGAAAAAATTTGTTTTTATTATAGGAAATACTTCGCATTATGAATTTTTTATCAAAATATAGGAAAAATTTTTCATTTTCAAAAATTGTTCGCTTTAAATGAGAATTTTTTTGTGCAAGAAAAATACTTACCATTCTTAGAGACATTGAAATATTGCCATTTTCCACAAGTGTAGAAATATTTCTTCGAAAATGTGAAATTTTATTATAATTGAAGAAAATTTTATGAAAATTTTATTGTTTTAAAATTTTACTTGAAAAAGAAAAGCCCAAGAGTTGCAAAGCCCAAAATGAATAAAGCTGAACATCTCTGATAAAGACCAAATAATATCAACAGAAGACCAAAGAAAGCTGACCATGACTACTTATAATCTCCTTGAGATGCTTCCAATGAGCATCTATTTGAACGCGGTTTCCTTTGTGATTTTCCATGAATTGCTGCGGGGTACTATTTTTTCATTTCGGAATTCAATTCACAGTCAAAAAGCTGAACGGATTAAAACCGATTAATCGTATTGTAGAACATGTTGTTTTTGATTGTTTTGATAAGTTCCGATTCGAAGTAATTATCGGAATGCATGACACCAGTGAGCGGCAGCAAATCCGTTACGGATTGTAGAGCAGAGCTGTTTATTAGCTTTCTATAGTATAAACCGATAAATTTTGGCTTTTCGCTCAAATCTTTTAAAAAAACTTAAAATTGAATACGAAATGCTTTGAATTTTCAAATTCTCTCCAGCTATTTTCAGTTTTTTAAACTTTAAAATTTTCAGCTCCACTCGACGGTCTCCTTCCATATATATAAAATGCTTTAAAATATTAAATTTTTTGTTTATTTTGTAATTTACTTTTGTACTACTAACACTAGCTTATAAAAAAATTGTGCTCTCTATATATATGTATATATCGTATACTATGTACTAACATATATTACTTTTAGGTATTTTGTATAACTTGCTAATATATTTTTTGTATTATCTAGTGTCCTTAAGTCATATACCATGTACCTTACCTTTAAATAAATGTGTTGTAAAGAGCGTCTTATAGAGTATAGCGTCCATCGTATACCTTTTACCGTATTATACATATATGTATGTGAATTATGACAATAAGAAAATGTGTTGTGTTCCCAGTTTTTGTTACGTAAAATCGTGTCGAATATTGTGTCAATAGTTAGCATTGATTTTGTATAATATTTTTTAAAATATACATATTTACTATAAGTTTGTTTTTCGAACATGTTTTCGAACATTTAATCTCTTCCCATACAGGTCTCGTTCTTAGCGATATTATCGAGAAATATTTTGTATCGCCAACATTACTGCGTGTGGTACGTGTAGCTAAAGTGGGACGTGTGCTGCGTCTGGTCAAGGGTGCCAAGGGTATACGTACCTTACTCTTTGCACTGGCCATGTCTCTGCCAGCTTTGTTCAACATTTGCCTGCTGCTGTTTCTGGTCATGTTCATCTTTGCCATATTCGGAATGTCGTTCTTCATGCATGTCCAGGAGAAGGGTGGCATTAATGATGTATATAACTTTAAGACTTTCGGACAGAGTATGATTCTGCTGTTTCAGGTAAGAACCCAACCACTATCACTACTAAACTACTACTAACTACTAAACTACTTAAAAAAAAAAAAAACATTTACACAATCGGTTTGTGTTGTCTATTGTTGTTGTCGTTGGGTGGTGTTCCGCTGTGCGGCTGGATTAGTCCAACGGCGCAAGGGACATCACCAAGTTGATTGATGCTCCGGTAGTTGTTGGTAAAAAGCTAAATTAGTACGCTTTAGTTCAAAACTTTTCAGTTCTATTTTTATTATTATGATTATTATTATTATTATTAAACGAATATTTAAGCCTTACTTTGATTTCGCTCTACTTGTCTTTAACTGTGCTCATTATGCAATAGATTTATAAATTCCTACAATGATTTTGGACACATTTTTAATTATGTTTTAAGAATTTCTTTTTTTATTTTTTGTTTAATAATTTTCATTACTAGCATTGTTGTAACGCTTACTTCAAGGCTGTGCCCTTAACTAAGCTTATTATTTGCTGCTTTTCATTGGATTTTCTCTACAGACTACATAACTACATACTTAACAAAAAAGCTAGTTTATTTTTTATTTCTTCTTTGTTTTTGCTTCGCTTTCATTAACATTTATTTTAAGCAATTCTCATACTATCGCCTTAAAACTGCTCCATTTATTTGTTTTGTGTTTTTTATTTTTTTTTTTTAATTACATCAATTAATTTTTTTTAAACCTAATTCAGCTCTTTCAACAATCACCAAAATAATGTTTAATTCCTCATTTAATCGCTTTTCAGCAAAATAAAACAAAAAATAGTACCCGAACCAGCTGATTCCTAGAGTTAATCAGTGCACCCCGCCAACTTGACGGCTTAAACAATTTTTATTGCTTTTTGTTCTTAGATATATCATAAGAGCTTCCAACCAACATGGCTTTAGCACCAAAAAAAAAAAAAAAACATAAAAAAAAACTTAACAAAAAATGTATACTTTGCTTTAAAACTTTTCCCGTTAACCTGCATTTTAAAATTAGTCTCTAGAGTTAACTAACCCAAAAAGGCTTTGAATGCTTGTCAGCCTGAATCCTTGTATAAAAATCAAAACAAAAACACAAAAATAACAGTACAGTTTTTATAGATAATTTAATTAGCAGTTTTTTTGTTTTTAGAACACTTTAAATCAGCCAACTTTTTTAAAAATTGCAAAACTATACAAAAGAAGATTTTGAAAATGTGTACTACCTAAACATATTTACTACCTAGAGTGTATTCATACAACACTATACCTTTATTCCATAAATTTCTTATGTTTAACATATGAATAAGATGCTTTTATATAATTTTCAGCTTCGATTTTTGAGTTCATAGTACAAATATTGGCTTTCTAGCATATATTGGCTTTTAAATGGCCCCATTGAGAAGTATAGTTCAAACTATACGGAACATGTTTTCAACATTCACTACCAACTAGTTTTTTATAAGTTCAACGTGTTGAACAGTACCCTGCCAGCCAGTTATAGCTAGATATAAAACCCAATTTCCCCTCCCACCCCCCTTAAGTTGTAGTTGCTTTTTATATTAGCGAGTTTAGTTAGTCACGGTCCAAAGGCAGATTTTTCTTTACTAACACTGTACCTACGACAATTTCGTATTTTTTTTCCAAAAATAACAGACTGCTATCAATGGTTGCTGGTAGAAGAGATAAGAAAAAATATATAGAAGTGGGCTGGTTTACCAGTATTTTAAAAGTATTCTTCCAATAGCATGTCTGCACAGACAGTTTAGTTTGAGTTTCCAGTGCGATGTTGAGTTTTGCCATTGAACTCAGTTTAATGTTATGTCTACACTGGGAGTTAAGTTTGAGCTTCTTATACAAAGTTGAGTTAAGCCATTTAACGAGAAATAAACTCTTACGTTTCCAGTATAAAAATTAACAACCTAACTCGACTTAACTCATTATATCATTATTATAGAAAGGAACAACAAACTTAACTCAATTCTGCTGCAATGTTGCTGTGTGAACAACTTCGTTTAAAAGTTAGTTAAAATTAACTTAACTCTCTGTGTAGACATAACATACACTCTTGAGTTCCCCGTGCAATTATTCAGAATGTAACTCAACTAAACTCAATTTGAGCAATGCCTAAAAGTATGCTAAATGTATAATTTACTAATCGGCAGCTCTATTTTGACATTTCTTATAAAAAAAAGTTTCTTTCGTCAAAAATACCACAGAATATGAACTTTTATATAATTTTTTGCATACTTTTAGGCACTTTTTACATTGAGTTATAAGAAAATCGGAATATAAAATGAGTTAAGCTGAGTTAAATCGTACATTTTTGTACTGGTAACGCAAGAGTTTATTTCTCCTTAAATGGGTTAACTCAGCTTTGTACTGGTACATAACTCAACTAAACTCAATTTGAGAAATGCCTAAAAATATGCTAATTTTCGGATAAAACAATGTGTTCAGATGCAACTTTTTAGATAACAAGTACTTTTAGAATTATTGCACGATTTTGTGCAGAGAAAACACTCTGTTGTTTATGTGAAACCTTTTTAATAATTTAAAATTTAAATAAATTAATCCAAACGAGCCGAAAAAATATGATGACACATACTTAAGTAAACAAAGAAGCGTCACAATAAACTCAATTCTGTGGACGAATTTCTATGTGAAGAACTTCGGTTGAACTCAAATTAAACTCAAACTAAAATCTCTGTGTAGACATGGTATAAGTCTACACATGGTATAAATCTATTGGATATGGATTTGAAGTTTATACTAAATTTAACAATTTATTAAAGGAAAGTGTGATAGTATGTTTACACCGAACATCCAAAACGTGTTTAAAGCATTTATCGCGTTTTAGAGCCAAATCAAAGATCATTAAAACACTTCCTTCCAGACCTTACAGGTCAAAACAGATTGTGGAAAATGAAGGGTGGCAACGCTAGATGCATCATTGTTGGGATATGAGCAAAAGAAAAGTAAGATTGGAAGAAAAAATGGAAAAAAATGGAAGAAGTTAAAGCAAAAACGTCAATCTAAGAGCACGAACAGAACAAAAGCGGCTGGCGGATTCGCCGATCAGCAGAATACATGAAAATGTATTGGCAAAAACGAATTCGTTGGGCGAATCCGCAACGGAAAATCGCCAGAATAGAATCTTTTCTATTTTTTCTATGGCGGCTGGCGGTTCTCTCCCTAAGTTACATTAATGTTGCCATTTATTGCTAACTATTGGCTGTGTTTAATGTATTTTTTTAGTTTTTAATATATTCTGACGTTTTGTTTTTGTTGAATTCACATCAAAATACGAAATAATTTTCTTCATAATAGATTTTGATGAAAACTTAATTGAATAAAGGCTCAACTAAGTTATGCGTAAGCTAGAGAGCAAAAGAACGTGCTTGCTCAGCAATATATTGCGTCGCCCAAGTTGTGCGTAAGCAATTTTTCGTTCAGTTTCTCAATTTTCGTTTACTTTTCAAAACTTGAGTATGAGCGCTCGACACCGTATATTGCTAAGCAGAAAAGGGTTGCAACCTGTTTAATAAATAATTTAAATTTTGATTTTAAACACTTACGTATCGAAATTTTATTAAAAGTCAGTAACAAATGTATGTTTTAGACAGGATTTATTTATTAAGCGTTTGTATTGAAATTGACCCCTATTTTCAATCATAAAGCATGGATAAATGTACCAACTTAAAAAAAATATTATTTTATGGTTTTAGTTGGCAATCTTTTTCGACAAAAACAAATTATTTTTTATTTGTCATTTCATTCGAATCGATTTATATTGAAATTTTTTTCATGCTTACTTCGTTTTTAATTAATTTTGGAAAAGTGTGTTTTTGAACTTTTGTATACTTTTCGTGGACTTCTCTCTGAAACTTTTTTATGCTTACGCACATGATAGAATAACAAGGTAGGCGCATATTGGAGAGGAAGTGAGCTAGATGTCAAAATCAGCCGTTCGAATTTGAGTTGTTCTAATTGTTGTTTTTGCCTTTTCGTTTGACTTTTATAGCACCTCACAGCATTGTTTGTGTAAAATTAGACATTTGAGCAGCCATATTAATATGAGCCTACCTTATTATTCTATTATGCTTACGCATAACTTATTTGAGCCTTAAGTCAAAAAAAATTATTTTTTATGTAATTTAAAATCTGAGGTGTTTTTCGATTTTTTTTTTTTTTTGTTTAATTAACTTAAAATGTACTTGCAACAGTGCTATTTTATGCATATGATATTTTGGTTATGAATTCATGCTTGAACATTTTTTATTAAAATTTCGAAAATTAGTAAAAATTATTTCAAAATATAAATACATATATTGATTGAATAAAGTTTTTTTTCAACAATATCAGAAATGTTATTGTTTTCATTATATTTTAATTAGTCTGTCTGTTAGATAGATAGATAGAATTAGATAGAGTCTGTTGCACCTCTATCTGTCAATTGTACCATTACCGCGACAAAATGTAACTCTGTTCCGACAACCACCAGCCGCTCTTGTTGTAGACGTGTTCTCAGCTCAATTCGCCGAGAGAGGACATCCAGCCGTCAGCCCATGGTTGAATAACAAGGTTGCCTCAAAACTGACTGTGCTCTCTTTCGCTTATCCGAAAGTGTCAAAATCAAATGGCTGCTGAAAAACAACAGCAACAACAACAACAGCTCAAGCAGTTCGCTTTGACATTTACGGCAGTCACGCTCTCCGTCTTGCTACTACCTTATTCAGTGTACCCTGCGTCAGCCGCTGTGGTTCTGTTCGGGCTCTTAAACGTGAAAAAGGTGGTGTAAACAGTCGCGTTTTGTGATAAAACACAAAAGCTTTAAAACGTGTTTAAGCTTCGGTGTAAACATAGTACTAGTCAGCTTAAAAATTTATGCGTTTAACATCGTTGTTGTATTCACAGACCTATAGTAAAATTTTATCAGAATCATTTCTGTAAAAAGTTGAAATCATCTAGCAATCTAGCAATTTTTTTCATAATATTATTCATAGAGAGATTATTCACTGTAAGTCACTTCAGACAAAATTTGTTGACGGCTTATTTTTGTTAAAAAATATTACAAGTTTTTAATTATTGAATGTAAAAAGTAATGTAAATGGAAATGTAAATCAGAGAAAAAGTTTCTTGCATACTTTCAGGCACTAATTTTTTTTTTTTTTATTATATAAGGTGCGTTTCATATTTATAACCCAGCCAATACACTTTTTTGTGATTTCTTTAATAAAAATTAAGAAATCAGTTTCCAATAAATAAAGAACAAAATAGTAAGCACTGTAAGGAAAGTAGTTAACGATGGCAGCACTGTTTTGTCATGCTCTTCGATATAAAGAAAAAAAAAACAAATTGGCTTTTTCAGCCCTTGAAAGGACTTTGACCGAGCTACTTATGATCAATTGTGTTGTGTGTCTTATTAAATGTTTGCACACAATAGACCGAGAACTGAACCTAAACTACTCTCTGAGGTTTGCCATTGTCTGCAGAGAGGTCGTGACCGATCAGAAAAATGTTTTATTGAAAAAACTTTTCGCCGCGACTGGGGATCGAACTCACGCTCCGAGCATTCTAAGCCACTCACTTACTCTACATGCCACGGTCACCACGGATATATCGTTTTATTTAAACAAAACGTAAGATTTTTCATTTAAAGATGGTACAATTATCGTTTCCTATTTATAACCCAGTCACAGTTTTTTCTTATAAAAAAGAGGTTTGTCTTTTGTAAAATTTTTTGAAGTGAAACTTCATTAGCCGCGTATACAACATATGACGAACTTAACGGGGAGTTAAACCTATGTAACACTTTTTTATGAAACGCAGCAAATTCATGTTATTAAGTAACTCACCATAAACCATGTTAAAATGGGTTGAGTCCAAACTAACGAAACTAAACAAACAGACTTAACGAAGAAAAAAAACCTAACAAACTTATTATCAAATCACTGACTCAAAGTCCGTAATTTTTCGAAGTGAAACTGCTTTAGCCGAGTATACAACAATATGACGAATTGAAACCGGGAGTAAAACCGAACTAATTAAAAATTAAAAAAAAAAAATACCAACAAAGCAGACGTTAACTGCGCTTAATATATATATAAATAATATATATATTACAAAAAGGAATAAGAGAACAATTAAGCTTCGTCAAGGTTCTGCTTTGTTAGATGTGATTGATGCATTTTTCGCTGTTATCAAAAAGTTCTGTATTTATAAAACGAACAATATCGTGTTCTGTTAAAGCAAATAGCGAACATGGTTATGTTTGAAGCCGACGAGTGCTCTGCAGTACTCGTCTGTTGTCATTCAATGAGTTGAATAAGCTCTGCTTGACTAACAGAGTTCTGTTAAGCTCTGAACTCTGCACTGCTGGATCTCTCGTTGTGGAAAAAAACGAGTGCATTCATGCAGAGGATTACTGAATACACACTAGCACGGAAACAAATGCTTGGCTCGCACGTACAAAAATTCAAATTTTGAAGTGGCCAGCGTGCTCCCCAGACCTAAACCCAATAGAAAACCTATGGAGAATACTGGTTCATCCCGTTTATACTGATAATCAGCAATAAAACAACGTTGGTGTGTTACAAATCAGCAATCATTAGTGTCAGGTAGAATTTGAACAACAATATTTACCAGAACTTAATTGCTTTCATGCGTTGAAAAGTTTTTGTTTTTAAAGTATAACAAAAACAAACGGAGTCATATTAACTTGTAAATGCTGGTTTTTTATTTTGAAAAGTTTTAAAATACACAGAAATCGAGCCTGGGTTATAAATATGAAACGCTTCAAAATAATTTATTTAAATTCAATGGGTCTTAATATTAAATATATTCAGTTATTATGATCTGAATCTCTCTTTTTCTTAATCTTTTTTTAAGCAGAATAAAACAATTTGAAAACGTAAGAGCGAAATATTTCAACATGATGGGAGGTGGGCTATAAATATGAAACGCACCTTACATTAACTTAATAAATTTTCTGTGCATACTTTTTGGATGAAAATTAAAAGACAGCTTGTGTCTGTGATATACTAGATATCAAAACCATAGCTTGTGTCCGTGATATACTAGATACGTACCACAAACCGTTCAATATTCTGGGTTCAGAGTCTGGATTTAAAGCCAGCGAGCGACAATATTTTTTTTTAAATTTTCATATGAATTGAAAACGTCACGAATAAGAGACCTTGAAATTTCACTCGCCGCCAAAGAAGTTTCACTTCAAAAACATTAAGAAATTAACTGTGTACAAATTTTATCAAAAATGGCCTTTAATATAATTTTACTACGAAAATTTTTATGGAATTTTTATTTTCATCCTCCAACTACTTTTAACTATTATTTTTTTTTAAATACTATGTCAAGCACATACATTTCAAAATGTTCAGCAACTCTTTCTTTTGGTGAGTTGCTAAATTTTTCTACAAATTCTGTATAATAAAAAATTGTTATATATTATATTAATTTAATACAGCTCAAAAAACTTATAACAGCTGCGCGACTGTTTTTTTTTTTTTTTATTTGTTGTTGATTCTACCAGCTTCCCTTGATCGCAGTCTCTAATTATTTTATGTGTTGGATTGTGTTATAGATCAATAGATATGTAGTTCCGTTTTACCGTTAGCTTTTCTAGTCTAATGAAAGCTTCTTATATTAAACTCAAGAGAGCAGTTTTTATTTTGTTACAAAAAAAAAAAAAACAAAAAATAATAATAAAAAATTACATGTTTTGTTGCTTTGTTGCCGTGTTACTCTCATGCTCAAAACTCAATTCACATTCAGCTTTAAGAAAACACACAGATTCTAACCTAAACAATTATTCTAAACTCTTTTCCATTCGCCACGCCATCGTTCCAACCAACCGACTGATCGTTCCATTCATCGACCGATCGTCCTTTCGATCCTGTCCCGTCCTGCATCCTGTATATGCACGTGCACCTCTCTCTGTGCGTGCCTCATACAGATGTCTACCTCAGCCGGTTGGGATGGCGTTCTAGATGCCATTATCAATGAGGAAAAATGCGATCCACCCGACAACGACAAAGGCTATCCTGGCAATTGTGGTTCAGCAACTGTTGGAATAACGTTTCTTCTTTCATACCTAGTTATAAGCTTTTTGATAGTTATTAATATGTACATTGCTGTCATTCTCGAGAACTATAGTCAGGCCACCGAAGATGTGCAGGAGGGTCTCACCGACGACGACTACGACATGTACTACGAGATCTGGCAGCAGTTCGATCCCGAGGGCACCCAATACATACGCTACGATCAGCTATACGAGTTTCTCGATGTGCTGGAGCCACCGCTGCAGATACACAAGCCGAACAAGTACAAAGTCATCTCCATGGATATACCGATATGTCGCGGCGATCTCATGTACTGCGTTGATATACTCGACGCACTGACGAAGGACTTCTTTGCACGCAAGGGTAATCCTATCGAGGAAACGGGTGAGATAGGCGAGATTGCGGCGCGCCCAGACACCGAAGGCTACGAGCCAGTCTCATCAACGTTGTGGCGACAGCGCGAAGAATACTGCGCACGTCTCATACAGCATGCTTGGCGCAAGCACAAAGCGCGCGTCGAAAGTGGCGTCGACGACACCGATGCTGATGGGGGGGCCGATGGCGGTCAAGAGGATGGTGGCGATGATGGTGCTCTGGGGCGCACAACATCGCTGAGAAGCAAAAGTGGTGCCAGTGCAGATGTAGCCGGTCTGAATAGCCCCGAATCAGGCGCCAATGGTGGACCGCTGAGTCCGGGCTGTGCCAGTGCTGGCAGCAATGGCCGACAGACTGCAGTGCTGGTCGAGAGCGACGGCTTCGTGACGAAAAACGGCCACAAGGTTGTAATTCACTCGAGATCTCCGAGTATAACTTCAAGGACGGCAGATGTCTGAGCCAGGCCTCGCCCCCCTCTCCAAGACGCACGACAGAACTAAAAAACTAAACAGATCTTTTCAACGAATAATTTTCTGCTACAACAACAACAATGATCTTTATTTCAGTTAAACAAAAACAACACCAGCAACAAAAACAACAACATCATGCTTAACTAATCTAAGGCAAAAAGATAGAGAAAGACAGACGACGAGAAAGAAACAAAGAATTTTAAAACAAACCAAAAATTACATCAAAGTTAAATTAAAACCAAAAAAAACTTGCAAGAAGAATTCTTAAGAAGAACGAAGAAATGTTAATTGAAATAAAAGAAGAAAATGAAAATTATTAAGATTCGAAAAAATATTTTTATATATAAAAGTAAATATTTCATTTTAATTTTTGCAAACTCATGATAGTAAAAAAGTATAATAATAATTTTCATTTATTTCGTATTATTTCTTAAAGTATTTAAATAGAAAAAGAAAACAAATAAAATTTTAAGCTCTGGAAATTGTAAAAAAAACATTAAAACTTAAAAATCAAAACAAACAAAAGAAGCAAAAACAAATAAACACAAACACCGATTTTATCACATACATACACACAAACACACACACACACACACACTCACTCACTCATACACACTCAGAACAAATGCAAAAATGTTAAAAAAAAAACTTTGAGTTGGGGAGCAAAGAAAGACATGAAAACAAAGAAAAACAGTCAAATTAAAGAACAACAACAAAAACCAGCTAAAGAAATAGAAAGTAAAAAGTTCAAATCTAGACAAAAAGAGAGGAACAATAAAAAATGCAAGTTGTGCTGAACAATGAACAATGGTTAAAAGATAAAAGACAAAATATAAAACAGCAAAATAGTAAAACAGTGTTAAACGCGTAAAAAAAAAAAACTTAAACGCAAAAAGAGTGAACAAGAAAAATGAAAACAAAACAAAACGAAAAACATTTAAACTGTATTAAAACAAAAAATGTGCAAAAAGAATAGTTGTTGTTGTATGAGGCAACGAAACAGCGATAAAACAAACGCTGAAGCAAACAATTTAAGATCAAGACAAAGAAACAAATTCAAATAAATTAATAAAAAAAGCTTTAAAATAAAAACAAAACATGCGCATCTCAAATAATAAAAAATAAAAACCAACAAGTAAGTGAAAAACAAAACAAAAAAAAACAAAAACAAAACAAAACTAAATTTTAGCATTTTACATATTAATGTATTTAATTAAATAATTGTTTTTTTCTGAACACAAAATGGCAAAAATAGTTGATAAACAAAAAGAAATCGTCAAATCAAACAATCAATCAATCAATCAGTTTTTAGATGACTTAAAATAATTTGCAAATTTGTTTGCTAAGGCAATGTTTTTAATTTAAGTTCGCAAAACTTTTAACTTTTAACTTATGTTTCAAGCCAAAACTGCTTTTCTCGTTGAACGATTAATGTTTTGATTTTTTTTTCAGTTTTTATTTTCAACACTTAAAAATTATTTCTCTATGTTTCACTCTTAATTGCACACATATACAGATGCACTCACATACTTACACACTCACACCAACACACACACACACACAGACACACACTCAAAAAACAGCCTAAATTAAAAACACTAACGTTATACAAAAAAAAAAAAAAAAAAAAACAAAAGCATAAACTTCGGCGTAGTTTTTCAAGACGATTGAACGATATTCGTTGACAGCCTGTGCTGTTTGCCAAAACGTTATGCTTCACATACTTGCAGGCTCTCGCTTATAGCAAAAAAAATTTGCATTCACTTTAAATGGAAAACTACGCCGATGGCTACTGAAATTAAAAATCAATATAAAGACATTTAAAAAAAACCAAAACAAAAACTACTAAAAGTACAGAGCTTTAATATCTATAACATTTTCATTTTAAATTGATTCTCATGCAAACCTTCGACATTCTGCTTTATCAAAATTAACTTTCAAATGCTTAGTTTTGAAAAAAAAAACCAAAAACATCACTAAACTTTTAGAAGTAATCGCAAATTTTTGCTTCTTTTTCAACATCTTGATTTCAAGTAAAAATATTGCTGAATATTGAGTAAAAAAAAATGTATGAGAACTAGAACTTTTACCCACTCATCCTAGCTAATTTTTATGATAGCTTCATTTTTGTGTTTTTATTTCTCTTCCCACATAATGTTAAAATGTTTGAACAAAAATAATATTAAAAAAAAAGTACAAGATTAAAAATTTTTATGAAATATTAAGTTTTATATTTAAAACTTCTGCGTGCACTCTTAACAGCGAGGGGCGGGGCGAGATTAAATAAAGAACAAAACCCAAATAAATCACAAAAAAACGTAAAATAATTGTGAAGTATAAAAGAAAATATATATAACGTGATGCGAAAAACGTTACATACAAAAAAGCAACAACTTAATTTTTACACAACACAAAAAGTGGAAAAAAAATGCGATAACGAAACGCGATTCAGTGGACGTGAGAATCGCACTTTAGAGAAACGGTTGATATGAAGCAGTGAAAGTGGTTTAGTTTAGATATTTATATTAATTTGTCATAAATAAAAATGAAAAAATATGAAAAAAAAAAAATAATATATATAACATAACATAACATAACAAATTGCAATAATTTACATTTGCTTCTTCAAAATTTGCCACATAAATAGCTATGAATTTCTTTGAGCGCGAAGACTTTAGCTTATAATTGTAAATTAATATGAAAATCTGCTTAAAAATAAGAAAATAAAATGCTTAACTTTTTAATTGTTGTAAAAATTTTGATTTTCGTTTTTTACATGTTTCAAAGAAATTCACAGTTATTTTTTTCAGAAAATGCGGAAAACTACTAGCAAAACGTTCAATAAGCGAAAAATACTATAATTAAGAACAAGCTACAAGTAACAAAAATTACAAAAAAAAAAACACAAAAAAAAAATATAAAAATAAACAAAAAAAATTACATCATCTAAAAATCAAGACAACAACGTATTTTGGTTAAAAAAAAAACATCCAAAAACACTCATGAACTCATTCATTAAAATATGTAAATTTTCCCCCGCAATTGCAGACAAAAATCGTTAATAATGTTAGTTAAATGTACTAAATTCAAATATAATTCAAAACGAGAGGGTAAAACTACACCAACTACAACAACAACAAAAACAACAAAATGCTTCTTTGTTAACACTAAACTTTAGCTTTATACATTGTAAAATATACATAAAAAATTCTAGTTAATTAAAAATTTAGATTAGAAGGCAACAAAATTAAAATGGAAATGAATAAGAAAATACCAAACAAAAAACAGAAAAAAAAAACAAAACGAAGTGAGTTTAGGTAACTAATAAAAAGAATTAACTTTCAATTTTATTTTGTGTCAACTTCAATTGAAATCTTTCTAGTTAATAAAAAATAAAATTTCTCTTAAGTAAAATTTCAAAATGTTAATTTCACTTCTAATTTCTTTATCATTTATTTGAACGAGTCAACGAGTGTTTCTTGTTGACTCGCCTTTTACTTTCAATCTTTTTTCAAAACCTGCGTACAAAATATATATGTAAAAATCATTTATGTTCAAGAAAAGTAAACAAAAAGTCATATTTACAATTTATATATATATTTATAAATAAACATTCATAAATGTATATTTTTCTTAGAAAAACAAAAAACAAAAACCACAAAAATTAAAAAAAAACAAATAAGACAAATTGTTGAAAAGTTGGCTTGTATGAAAAAATAGATAAAAAAAATCATGTGTAAAAATTATTGAATTATTTTTAAAAGTCAAGAAAAACAAAAAGCTTTGCATACAAAATACCTTTTTTACCATTTAACTATGTATATGTAGATTCTTCCGAGGCGTATGCTTATGGTCGCAATTTTTAGTTTGTACATTTTTTTTCTCCAATAAGCTTTTCGACTTCTACAGATTTTTGCGGCTTGATTATGATGCGCCTCACTTACGGCCCGCCAACTTTTATTTCATCAACTCAGCTATGCACGCCTTCGAATGCATCTTTAATTGCATTTTACCAGCATTTTTCTACTTTTCTAAATTGAAATTGAAACAAGAGCAATGAAATATTTTGTATATAATTAATAAAAAAATCAAAATAAACACTAGTGTGTTTATTATACACTATATATAAATACTAAAATTACGCCAACAACTTTTAAACATTTCGAGCAATCCACACAACTCAAATCAACTTTTTATAAATATTATTTGAATACAGAAGAATTGCTTAAATATTAAAGAAAATCTAAAAATAATTGCCATCCAATTGCTAAAGTTACAAAATTAAAAAAAAAGGAAATAATTGCATAATAAATTTTTTAAAAAATAGACTGAAATGTACTAAGAAAACAACAACATTTGCCATATTTTACACGTCGTATTTTGCTGCGTCGTTTGATATATTAAAAGAAAAATTAAAAATACAACAGTTTATTGAGCTAATCATATACATACTATATATTATATAAATGTGTAAAAACAGCAGAACAACACTAAACAATATCGTTTAGTTCGTATATTCGATGAAAGCCGTAGAAATGCTTTATTCGCTGCAATATTTTTTTAGTTTTTAGCAGAAAGCCTCCTGCATCCTGCATCAAAACTAACTTATTTGTGTAAAACACAATTTCAATTTATTTTTCTACTCTTTCTTGATTTATTTCTTCTTTGTTTTGTAGTTTTTTGAGTCTTGAAAGTTTCTTTAGGTCATCAAAAACTCTATTTTATAGCAACTTCCCCGGCTATACTGGAGTTAAAGACTGTTTATAGTACCGCGTTTAGTTTTCTTTCGAGACATTATTAATTTTGCTCTATTCGCTCCTGACATATATTAAAAATAATTCAATATAGAAAATAGCATACAAAAATTATGACTTAGTCCTTAACTGACGTATAGAGAAGTACGCTAAACAGAAAATTACAAAAATAAAAAATTATAAAGCAGAATACTCTGTCATTGAAATTGTTAAGTTTGCATTTTTATAAAGAAACTGCTATAAATTATATATATATATATAATTTAAAATATATATAAATAATAATTTATCTGTAATATAATTTTTACAATAAATTTGTTTTTTAAATAGCAAAAGAAGTATTTATATATTTATATGTACAATACACATATATATATATATATATATAATATGCCTGAACTAAAAATAAAATAAAAAATATATGCAACTCTTCATAATAAAAAAAAAAAATAAAAATCAAAAAAGAAAATATTAACCAATTCATACCCGATGCACAATAAAATTAAAATGTATTTAAGAAAAACAACAACAAAACTTAAATTCAAAACATCAAAATAAGAAACTTTATTAATATAAATAATATTTAAAATTATTATTATTATTGCTTTTTTTAGTTTTCGTAAGAGTTACGTATTTACATAAATCATAAAAAATATTTAAAGAAATTAAATAAAACAACAAAAAAAAAAGTAAATTGTAAATTTAATTAAAAAGCGAAATTTTTTCACACTTTAGCTTAATAAATTGTATAAAAAATGGAATAAAATATGAAATTTAATTGAATTTGTTATGCAAATGAAAAAAAAACCATGTGTTTTATTCTTTGTTAAGTGGGGCAGGCTGGTATCATGTTGACCATTCAGGGGAGAATTTTGAGTTCTAAGCTGTTTTCAATATTGGCAACTCTTAATGGAATATTTAAATGGCGAGTTAATTTTGCATAAATCTTTACTAGAAGTGATAAAGATGAAATATCGAAGGAAAGTAAAAAGTATATATATATATATATATTCCATGATGAACAATATTAATTAAGTAAGTTTTCCAGCTGCAATATCTACTTTGCATTTATACTATAGAAGGGTTTTATTATATGGTAATGTTTAGTTGATAAATTATGTTATTTCATGTAAATGCACGTAAACGTCTTCACACACAAAATCAAACATTTTTACACCTAAGGAAATTCATTTTCATACCTTCGTTACAGAATCATGATTAAAATAATCCTTTAAGTTTTTTAAGAAAAAAAAAAAGGAAAATCTGGCAAGAGCTAAAAGGATTTTTTAGATTATCTGCACAAAACAGATCTTTATACATACTTGTCTTAGCGACAACCAGACTTCTTTAGCTTTTGCTCATTTAATTATTTAATAAATTTAACTTAATTATTATCACTTCCATTTTTATTAACTTTTCGTTAAAATACGACTTCACACCACAAAATTTTCGCAATTCTGACAAGTGTGTGAACATCACGCAGACGAATTTATACACAAGAATGATAAATAAATATATTTCGCCATGCGCATTAGTTGCCTACGTCACGCAAGACCTAGTATGGAATTCAACTGTTTTTCAGTTTCTCCTCGTCTGGCAATCAAGCAAGCAAACAATTTTATACTATGTTCACACTGAGATCAAATTAGGTAATTTCGAGCTTTTATGTAATTTCGACTGAAATTATCTAAAAACTATGGTAATTTCCCATACAATTTGTTGATTTGAAAATTACCTCTAACAAGGTAATTTCGTTTAAATTACTCACGAAATTAGGCAAAAATGCACTGCAACCCTGAAATCTGAATATAGTGTGAATTAAACACACCCTTTTTTGACGTATTAACAATCTTGCTATCTATTCCAACAGAGCCGTCAAAATGATAAATGATAATGGCCACATTCAGATACTTTCCTTTTTTGACCCTTCGGGTAGCAACCCATTCAGAGAAACTAAGGAGAGCAATTTTTTCAATGAATTACAGTTGTACAATTGATAAGATGTACGGTTATGTGCGAAATAGTTTTGAAAACTTACTTTGAGTGAGAATTTTTTATTTTTAATTGAGCATTTAAGTTGGCAGCTGTTGAGTTTGCTGAATGTGGCCTAATTTCGTGAGTAATTTCAACGAAATTACCTTGTTTGAGGTAATTTCTACATCAACAAATTGTATGGGAAATTACCATAGTTCTTATACTATGTTCACACTGAGATGAAATTAGGTAATTTCGAGCTTTAGTGTAATTTCGACTGAAATTATCTAAAAACTATGGTAATTTCCCATACAATTTGTTGATTTGGAAATTACCTCAAACAAGGTAATTTCGTTTAAATTACTCACGAAATTAGGCAAAAATGCACTACAACCCTGCAATCTGAATATAGTGTGAATTAAACACACCCTTTTTTTGGCGTATTAACAATCTTGCTATCCATTCCAGCTGAGCCGTCAAAAATATACATGACACATGATAATGGCCACATTCAGATACTTTACTTTTTTGACCCTTCGGTTAGCAATCCATTCAGTTAAACTTAGGTGAGCGATGTTTTCAATGAATTAAAGTTCTACAATTGATAAGATGTACTGTTATGTGCGAAATAGGTTTGCAAACATACTTTGAGCAAGAATTTTCTATTTTTAATTGAACGTTTCAGTTGGCAGCTGTTGAGTATGCTGAATGTGGCCAATAATGAATTGACAAAAAAATAAATCAAACGTCAAACGAAATTATCTAAGCCCAGTGTGAACGCTTTTGTACAATTTCGAAATTATCTCACGAAATTACCTAATTTGATCTCAGTGTGAACATAGTATTAGATCATTTCAGTCGAAATTACACAAAAGCTCGAAATTGCCTAATACTATGTTCACACTGAGATCAAATTAGGTAATTTCGTGAGATAATTTCGAAATTGTGCAAAAGTGTTCACACTAGGCTTGGATAATTTCGTTTGACGTTTGATTTATTTTTTTGTCAATTTTTTACTGGCCACATTCAGCACTCTCAACAGTTGCCAACTTAAATGTTCAATTAAAATAGAAAATTCTTACTCAAAGTAAGTTTGCAAAATTATTTCGCATAAAGCCGTACATGTTATCAATTGTGCAACTTTAATTCATCAAAAACATTGCTCTCCCAAGTTTCACTGAATGGGTTGCTATCCGAAGGGTCAAAAAAGTTAAGTATCTGAATGTGGCCATTATCATGTGTCATGTATAATTTTGACGGCTCAGCTGGAATGGATAGCAAGATTGCTAATACGCCAAAAAAAGGATGTGTTTAATTCACACTATATTCAGATTTCAGGGTTGCAGTGCATTTTTGCCTAATTTCGTGAGTAATTTAAACGAAATTACCTTGTTTGAGGTAATTTCCAAATCAGCAAATTGTATGGGAAATTACCATAGTTTTTAGATAATTTCAGTCGAAATTACATAAAAGCTCGAAATTACCTAATTTGATCTCAGTGTGAACATAGTATAATTTCATCTCAGTGTGAACATAGTATAAGAGACATATGACTTTAGTTGTGGAGGTGGCTCTAAGTGTTTATCCAGTTTTGTTAGGTTAAAAAAATTTAATTTTCAAAATATTTTAATTAAACATAATAAAAATATGACGTATAGTGGCTTGTTCAGCTTAGCCCTCTTTCCGTACTTGTACTAAAGAAAGAAGCACGTTTACATCTTGCTGGTTTTCCAAAGGAAGCTCTTTTAAAATTTAAGAGGTTTTGTTGAGAATTTCCCATGTTTTGTGTATACAGATTATTTTGATTCGATAAAGGTATCTGTCCATGAGTGCTGCCACTCGTGAGCTACAAGCAAGACATTTGTTCATGGTGTAATTACAAGGTGAAAGTGACGTTTCAAAATGTTCCCCAATTTGGCTTGGATTGTCAAAATTTTTCGAGCGAAATAAAGGAACAACCGATAAGTGTCGATTCGTGTGTTTGTTTTATGGTTATACATCACCAAATTAAAACAAAGTAAAAAAATATAAACTAGTACAAGTGGTGTGACTTAAATAAATTATTTATATAATAAATAATACTACGAATTTAACTCAGAATAGTACAATAAATGCAATTATTAATATACAAACAATACAACACAAACGTTCTAGCAAATAGATGGAGTCGTTTTATGCAAGAAACGCAGTCAGTGTTCGTTAACTTTTCTGGTTAGCCATGGCGAGCGCATCTGTTTTTGGACAATGCAAAACGTTTATGTATTGTGTTATCACCAATTTATGTTTAAATAGTCACTTGCACTTTTTGTCATTGAATAAATACCAGTCCCTGATTGTTTTGCAATTTTTGCTTAAAATTTACAATCAGCTGTTTTTGACAACGCAAGCCAATAGTTATCTTTTCCCCAAATTGTAAGAGGTGTAAAAGTCTCGCTCACCGTTTTATACCACCATGCATTTGTTGTGTTGACCTTGTTTACATCACCATGCGCTTTAGCAGCATTTCAACCATAGATGCCAACCAAAATTCACACTCGAAATCACTAAATCATACGACATATCGCACACTAAATACAAAAGAGTCACAACTCAAAATTTTGTATATCGAATTTTTGTTATAAATCAATTTATAAAACACATATCTGACTATATTTCTCGTTATTTTCTTCATAAACTGGAAGAATGAAGTTTTTGTGTTAAATGAAAATTGTTTTTCTTCTGCAGTTTCAACCAAAGAGTTTTATTTTTCGCTTTTCCTGAAAAGTCATGTTTTTTGAGTTGTGACTGTTTTGTATTTAGTGTGCGATATATGTAAAAATCACTCGTGTGACACTCACAGCAAAAAAATCACGCACATAGAAAAAAAATCACGCAAAATCACACAAACAGAACAGAAAATCACGCAAAAATCACACAAAGAACAGAAAACCACTCAGAAGCAATTCCAATTTTACAGCATAAAAGAGCATTTAATGCCATACAATTTTACAAATAATGAGATATTTTCTGTTATTTGGTAATATTAGCAAAAGCTTATTGTTAAAAGTTTATTAATATCTTATTTATTAGATCAAAATTAAGAAGATATGAAAATTTTTGGTAATTCAATATATTATATATCAGTGGAAATAATATTAATTGTCTGAATTTGTTTAATAAACTTAATATTAACTTTTTAAAAGTTTAAACTTTATACCTGCGCTAGCAAATTTCAATTGCATTGTTGGGTTTGTTCGTGTTTTCGCATTTACTTGCACGCATTCTTCAACAATAAAGTGAGTGATAAAAAAAATCACGCATGAGTGAAAAATCACTCGCTTCATTTCAGAAATCACACATTGTCACACAGCCCTCAAAAAATCACGAAAAGTGATTTATCACACAAAACTGGCATCTATGATTTCAACATGAACTGTAAGTAATGCAACCCTGTAACTGGTGAACTCGAAATTCTACAGAGCTGCATTTATTAAACACAGCCAAAAATTGCAAACAGTACGGTCTGCACTTAAAATATAAACAAATTTAAAACAAAAAATATAAGGTATTCATAAATAATAAAATGAAGCAATATTTATCGATGTGAGTATTTTCTGGTTGCGTGTATACTTTAGTTTCTACTAAAAAAAAAGTTTATCTTTAAACGAACGGGTTTCAATAGCTGTTGGAACAAATTTTTCGCTTGTGAATGAAAAAACAATTCATGCTTCATTATGTATGGAAATGTAAGAAATCAACAGTTTCAACATAACTCCACCGTATTGTCTGCAGGACCTCCAATGAACAGCAACAACAATGGTAGTCATGGTTCTCAAGCTGGTGCTCCCTTTGCCCAAATGCTTTCGCTCACACAGCAACCACCACTGTCGCAGCCAGTGCCAGCGCCTCAGGCGTTTGTCGAAAAGCTGCCCATAGGATTGGATCATGTGCCGCATTCATTTAACTTACGTGAAAAGGTGCTTGGTACTGCCAGCGCTAACCTACAATATATAAGCAAAGAAACTGGCGTGCAAATCACACTGCGTGGTATTGGGTCCTTGTTTGTGGAACCAAACACCAGCACTGAATCTCAGGAACCCTTACATCTGCTGCTTGAACACCAGCGTTTCGAGAATCTGAATTCTGCTAAGCAGCTTGCGAAAAATCTCATTGAGACTCTACATCAGGAGTTTCTACAATATCAGCAAGTTGCTGGTCCACAGACACTACCATCCACACAAATACCGCCTCCTCAAATTAATGTACCACCTCCTAATGTGATTGCCAACGTACCTCCTCCGGGTGTTTCGGCGCCATTGTCGCAGCACCAGCAGCTTTCACTTGTGCAGCAGCAGTTCGTACCACAAAATGGGCTGCAAATGCAACTGGCGCAAAATGGCATGATTATTCAACAGCAACAGCCGAATCTAAGCATGCCACCACCGACCACTACTCAATCCACCATGTTACCAATGAAATCAACAAATCAAATTCAATTGCAATTTCACCAACCTCCTCCTCCCACACTGCCAACACAGCAGGCACCGATAATTCTCAACACACAACCGCAGTCGATTCAGTATCAATACTATCAGCAGACTACGACGCGCGATATGCAAGGTAAGCAGTTCGAACTAGTTTATTGATTTATAATAATATTCGGATTTTTTTTTACCAGGTAACCAGCAAGTCACTCTACAGCCATTTATTCAGCAGACAAATTTGCAGACGCAGCCACAGTACATCACAGTGCAACAAGGGAATACTGCCTATATGGTACCACAGTCCACACTTATTCAGCAAGCACCACTCGGCACGCAGCAACCTACACAGTACTCTATTATTCAACAGCAAACACCGACAACGCATCAAACGGCACAGCTTCAAATGCAACTACCACTGATGAACATTCAGCCAACCACGCAACATGCCTTGCCGACGGCACAAAGACTGGAAATGAAAAATGATGTACAGATTGGAGCTCAAGATGCCGATTCACTCTTACAAGAAGATTCCAACATAGAATTGCAGGTTAACAGTTCATCCGATCAACTAAACGCACAAATTGTTGCTCGGCAACAGCAATTGACGATGCCTATTACCAGCGTACCACCGCCTCCACTCAACATGTCGGTGCCACCACCCGTGCACAGTAATCTTCTAGCCGGAAACGGGACAGTGTCAAACAACATGCAACAAATCCAGCAACCAGCATCCGTTTTAGTTGACAACAGCAACAACTGGTCGCAATCTCACATACCTCCTCCTCCTTTGGGCCAACCTTTAACAGAAATGCATCCACAGCAAGCTGTTGGCCAACAACAGTCTGTAGCAGTTACTTTTACACAACAACCGTTACAACAGACATCGCAGCAATTTGTGCAGTTACAGCAACAACACAACCAACAGCAACAACAACAGTTTAGCATAATTCAAACAACACCATTGAATCAAAACAACAATAACAACACCTTTCAACAGCAACAGATACTGCAATTTCAACAACTGCAGCCCAGTTCTATACAAGTGCAACAGCAAGCACAATATTCGCAGCAACAACCATTGCTGTTGCAGCAACAACAGATACAACAACAACAGCTTAATTTTCAGGTAAATCAACAACAACAACAACAACAACAACAAGTACTTGATTAAAACTTAAAAACTGAAGCCTTAAATAACCATTAAATATTTGCTTTATTTAGTTACCTGTCGAGAGCTCAAACCAAGCAAATAATCAAGCGTCCAATGTACGCAGTGGTCAAAAGCGCAGATCAACTAGCGAGCAGGAGACCTCAGTTAGTGGAGGACCGCCTCCTAGCCAACAAATACGCACAGGCATGGTGTAAGTTGTTCAGTTAAGCTAACATAAGCTTTCATATTTCGTAAAAAAAATTCATGGTTTTTCATATTTCATCAATTTTTTCAAAGGTTTTAACTTCAACACCAAATATTTTTAATGAAAAATTTTATTGCTTTTTAATACAAAATAATAATTTCTCTTCTTCCTCTAGACGGGATTTTTTATTAAACTTTATATTATTCTAGCTTTTAAAACCTAATAATTTCAGAAAACAATCTTCAGACCTGTTTTTCTGTTTAGAAAATGGCAAAACTATTTTTTGTTAAACAAATTTTTTATTTAGAATGTATACTTACAGCAATTTTTGAAATTAGTTATTATAATTTTTTAATAATTTGGCAAACTTTATATTCAAACTTCTAAATGTATTTAAAAATTTAAACAGCCCTCAGAGTAGCTGCCTTAATAATGTTGCATTAACTCTGACGTCCGCAGCAATTGGAAATACATCAAATGTAGCTGAAGCTGTTGGCGTTAGTGGCCAAGGTTTGTACGAATTACAAATTTT
Organism: Tetanocera ferruginea; assembly: GCA_958299015.1. Taxonomy (NCBI): domain Eukaryota; kingdom Metazoa; phylum Arthropoda; class Insecta; order Diptera; family Sciomyzidae; genus Tetanocera; species Tetanocera ferruginea. The sequence continues at coordinate 135,066,292 of OY282643.1, forward strand.
TCGTAAGATAAATGTAAAAATTAGAATGTATTCAAGCATAGTCTAAACTTTACTAGAACACATGACTGCTTCGTGGATGTGCACGCTGAACTTGACAGCTTTTCATTATATCTTATTTATATTAGTTTTAAGCATTTATTCTTCCCTTAGTTTCTAGCTCAAAACTGGCAATTGATGATATCTGCAGCTCTAAAGGAAAGAAGCCTTTGTTTAAAATTTCAAAATAAAGTTTTTAAATATTTTTCTTTTACACTTTATTTTAGTCTAAAACTTCTAGCACTTTTTCTTTATCAAAAAATATTTATAAAGTTTGCTTAGAATTATAGTAAATTTCTTAATTGAATAATTATTTTTTTTATATCTAAGAAACTAAGATTTTAAAATTGATTATATTAACCCTCTAACAGGCAATTTTTTGTTTATTTTTTTATTTTTAAATTCACTTTGCAATTTCCTAATTTTTAAAAAATGCATCTTTGGGTAGTCATAAAAAAAATACCTTAATTCCCCCACTTAGAAAAAGATACCTGTTAGAAAGTTAATGTGATTTTTATCATAAACAGTCTATATATTTTTATAAAAAATATTGCATTTTTGCTGTTTCCTGCTTTGTAGCTCGATTGTTATTTTTTTCCAACATTTTTGTAGATTCACCTGCAAATCACAACTCAAACTCAGCAACTACAGTTCAATATTCACAACAACAACAACAGCAGCACCATCTTAAACCCACACATGTTGGTGTTATGCGCTATAACCAAAATCCTCAGAGGCCAGCTTACGATACTGGGTATCCACCACCACGCAATCGTATGACGAATTATAATAATGTCGCTACAGCAAATCAATATAATACGCGTTCACCATCGCAGCATCACCAACAGCAACAACCACAGCTGCTTCACAATAACTACGGTCAACGCATGCAGTTTATGCATTCGCAACCACCGCCACCCCTGCCCACAACGAATGCCTTTGGCACAGGAGCAGGTCTCAAACGCATGCCTAGGCCATAAAAAAAACTCATTCATATAATTTGCACGATTTTTAGATTCTAAGTCTTACAACTTATATAAACCCCACACAATAAAATTTTGTGGACTTCAACTGCTTTTAGCGCATTGCTTAAAAAATATGAAATAAATATTTTTTTCATAATATTTATAAATAGGAATTTTATTCAAGCTCATTTATTATGTGGAAATGGGAACGTTATTTCAACCACTATTAAGTAGCCGACAGCAGATTCTGCATCGAAAAATTTATTATTTTAAACTTTATAATATTTTGGAAATGGAAATGTTATTCAACCACTATTAAGTAGCCGACAGAAGACTCTGCTTCGAAAAATTTATTAATTTAAACTTTATAATATTTTATTTATTTATGTATAAAATGAAACCGTTAAGACTTTCTAAAGTTTTAGAATGTAAATTTAAGTTTTTCTTAAATATTCCTTAATATTTCTTTAATATTATTCTTAACTAATTATATTTTCTTTTTACCACTTCATATCAATTAATAAATCTAAATTATATAAAATTTCTAAGAATTTCAACTGGAACAAATTCAATAAATATATAATCACAATATTTAACGGCAAAGCATATTTTAAAAAAATTTTAAATGGTTAGATTTTTCAATAAACCAACAGTAGTTTGAAGTTTCAACGTTGATACATCCGTGAAAAGAAGAATTTTATTGAAACCTCAAAAACGTCAGAATGCAGCTTGATGCAACTTGAAGAGTACACAGAGACACATGTATACAAATTAAAGGTATAAAAACGCTATTTTTTTTTTCACAAACAATTAAAATTTATATATTTCAGGTGCAATGAAACCAGCATTAAGGCAATAACATATACATGTACCTAAGGAAAATCCTCTAAAATTTTGGAAACATGTAAGTTATTTGTGAAAGTTCACTATTATATTATTCTTTTGATATTTAAAGAACTTTGTTACGCGAAAAATTACAAGACTGCAAACATTTGCAGTAAATCGTACACGTTTGGCAACCAAATTTAAGTGTGATAATAAGGATTATTTTAAATAGTTGCTGCAGTGTTGCATCTTTTTTTTAAATAGTTTATTTTTGCCATTATTATTGGTTATAAAGAGCATAAACTTATTGCAGAATAGAGTAACTTGCCAAAAACACTGAGATTTTTTGAAGATTATGTATAAGTTCAAAAATTATTAAAAACATCAGACTTTTTAAAATCATTACAATTCGAAAACCACTGACTTATGTGGCTCTTATATGTTTATACTGTATGTCTAACAGTACATTTCTACCAAATACTTTGATATCTCATAAACTTACGATACTGTTTCAACTTTTTTTAAATTATTGACTTTAATTAATATCAAGCTCAACCGAGCTCCTAAACCTTAGTATACTTGCATCCAACTGTAAATGTGGTACTCATGCACGGTGCCTCAGACCGGGGTTTTTTTTTTTATTTAAATATACTGAATAGGCTTTAGTTGAATAAAAGAAACATACAAAATATAAAAACTTTAAATTTATTTGCTCTGTTTTGTTCTTTTACGGTGTAAATTTTTGATAAAACATCGAATTGTTGATTTGTCGGTCTAAGTGACAGACCAATGTGCGAGCATTGAAAGGTTATCATTGTTAGGTGATTGAAATTTTAAGTTTCTGGCGAAGTTATGGGTAACTCTTATTGGGTATTTCAGCTGTCATATCTCTTAATTAAAGTTCAGCTGTCATATCTCTTAAAACTTGTATGTCAAGCTAGCAGAAATTAAGACGTTTTATGAAATTAAAAATACGAATACCTTTAATACGAACATATAAAAGTTTATGCATTAAATGTTTTAAATTGTACACAAATTACTCGAAACATTGTTTTCGATTATTATTAAATAAATTATTAATTTTTAAAAACCAGTTAAACTGTTAAAAAAAATTTAGCTCCTTCTTCCTCAAATCTTTCCTCTTGAAAGAATTAGTTTGAAAAATATTTTACAAAACAAAAATAAATAAATTTTTTATTAATGATATTTTATAGTTTTTATTTGTTGGTTTTTATTTCTGTAACCTTATAAAATTATTTTATGTTCAAGTAAATTATTTTATAATAATTTTTCACATGTTAAAATTTTGAAAATTGTAATTTTTATTTAAGAAATTTTTTTAGATATTTTAAAACCACTTTCTTGCTAGTCTTCGCCAGTGTTTAAAGTTGTCTTTCGCATTTATTCAGTGTTGTATGGCTATCTACAATTTATTTCTCTCTACTCTCTACTGCCTAATCTTTTATCCCTCATATTAAGGCCCTTCAATGTTCTCTCTTTTCACAATAACGTAAGCATTTTTATTTCGCTCGCAAGCAACACTGCCGACCGTACAAGAAAAAAGACCACAACTACAAAATACTATTATTTAACGAACAAAACTTTTAGTTGATTTTGTGAACTGGTGGTTGTTGTACCAGCCTCGAGTCGTGTCGCGTAGTAAACAAAAGTTGCGTGCGTAACACGACAGCTGATGTGATATTTAGTCATATACAATATATGACAGACACACAAACACGCGAAACAATTAACAAAACGTAATAAACTGTCAGCTTCGTTAACTAATTAGAAGGTAGCTAGAAGATGTTGATTGTTTTTTTGTCTACGTCACCGGTTTTGTTAAGCTAAGAGTTCAATAAGATTGTGATTTATTTTATTTTATTTTTTTTTTTGCTTTAAGTGGCAACATCAAAAGCCGCAATCTATTGCCAAACCAGACTTAAATGAGCAAACAATGTTTGTTTGTATATCTGTCTGTTCTCCGTTTGTATGTTAGTCATTTAATATCGATCGCGATCTACTCGCTCGCATTGTATGCTGAGTGCAACAACAACAGAAAATTGTAAACGAACACCTTCGCCGTATTACTTAAGATAAGCAATATTCGTAATCCACTCATACGCGATTGTATTTGTGTAAATAACAAAAACACAAAATGCAAATAAAAAATAAAATCCAAAAAAAAAATGAGTTATTAAGTATGTCCAGAACCCAGTTAGCTGGTTTTGTATTACGTCAGCCCAGCAGTTAAATTGCACAAAAAACTCATGGATATAATAAAAATAAAGCGCTCTAATGTGAAAAATACTCATTTGTGTCTCAATGTGTTTTTGCTCCACCACTCTTTTGCTCTGAACTTACACGCTAAACTACTGCCAGTTGAACCTGCAAAGTGAACCGATACACAGTCGCATGTATCTAAAAAGGGGTCTGAGTAAAAATCGAACCCTTGTATTTGACTTAAATACAAAAACAAAAAAAAACAAACAAAAAATAAATCGTAACATCGTTTAAATTGCTCACATATGCTTAACAAAGTAAAAAAAGCAAAAAAAATAAAACATTTATTGTACAGTAACAGTATCTAGATAGCAGCAAAACACAAAGAAATTCGATAGGCAAATCTTAGCCAAGTGGATTGAACTCATAAAATGTTGCAATGCATTTAGACAATAGTAAGAGGAACAAGCAATTCAAATAGTAACTAAAAGTAACAGAAAGTTTCAAAACAAGTTTTCACACAAAGCACAATTCGCACAAAAATTATACCAAAAAAAACAAAAAAAAAAAAAACAAACCAAAAAAAAGTGATTTGGAATGTCTAAGAACTTAATGACTAAAATTTTTGCTACAAATTAATTCATTTAATGCAATACATATTTCAAGTTTAACTCACAAAAAGCTCGAAGCTAAATTCACTGACATAAGTGTGTTTGAATAAAAAAACGATAACATAAAATAGAACAAATATTGAGAAATAATTGATTTTTCGTGCTATCAAGTGATATTTTACGATCAGTACGATAACAATTTCGAGTTCGTGCTAAAATATATATTTTTAAACTCTACAAGATAAATTGAAATTCCACAGCAAAACGAAATTATAAAATAACAAACAAAGTTGTTCAATAATTGACTTTTTTTTTAACCTGGTTTAAAAAAATAGCTTAAACATTTTCATAAATAATCAAAAATAAAATAAATTTATTCTTAGAAGAGCGACAGTTGTGGCAAAATAAAGATCATAACTTCCAATGAAACAATCATCAAACATTGTTATAGTTAAAAGCTCAACTGTTGTATGAGTTTAATTTAAGCTTGTGAAATATAAAATAAACCTAAATTGTTAAACTTGAGTTAAAAGCTATTAAAAAAAAATAAACATTTTCTTAATTAAAAAAGTTTACGTGCTCATCAGCCTTAAAGGCATCAACAAAAAAACACCTCTCTTAATAGTTTTGTCTTTTATGTTTTTCTGACATTAAAGTCGCGACAACATTAACATATGACTTACTTGCTTAACCCTTCATAGCCCTTAACAGCGAATTTAAAATGTATGCACAACAGTAATGTAGTGAAAAATATGATTAACCAATCAGAGACAAATCAATATTAGCAGATTTTTGAGTTAAGTTCAGACATAACATTCGCGGCAGAGAAAACAGACCTTTTTTAAAAATTCATAACTCAATCAAAAACAAACATTTTTCCAAAATTTTTTTTATTATTGTAGATAATTAAACAAATTACTAGAAAAAAAATTAAAAAAAATATATTTTTCACTCCAACATGGTTTTATAGAGCTACAAACTGGCGGCAGAGAAAAAAACGGTGCCTCGTGGTTGCAGCGCTGGGAGTCCAGATCGGAAATTGTTCGATCTGGAAAAAAATGACTTTTTTAAATCTTAACAAAATTGGTTATCGTATGACGGGAGCTTTTTGTTTTAAAATTTTTTTTTCAATTTTTGGTGAAGTTCCAAATTTGAAAGTGTGTTTTTCGAAAAAATTATGACTTTAAAAATTCATAAAAAATCGAAAAAATTAGGTCAAAAAATGAACCCGCTAGTGCCGCAACCAGTACGAAAAACATGGTTTCGATATAAACGCGTTCAAAGTTTGCGAACAAAGAAAAAAAAAGGCGAAAATTAAAAATGCGCTCTCACTAATCCGGCTGTAACTTTTGAACCCGTAGGAATTTTTCCATGAAATTTTTTTCTTAGAATCTTAAGAATATTTACTAAAATACAAAACTATAAAAAAAGATTTAAAAAAACGGCCATTGTCATGTCGCCAATTAAGTTTCAATTCATGTTAAATTGTGCATTCATGAAAGCTCTGAAAAAAAGCAACTCTTATGAATAAATTTAATATATCGCTCATTTCGTGCAAGACTGTTAAAGCCCAAGATAAAGAATTTTAGAAATGACCATTAAAAAATGTAGTTTATAAGAATCACTTTTACAAAATCATATACAAACATTCTAAATTATATTATTAAATCTTCAACCATGCCATTATTAATTTTAAAATCATAATTTTTCTTCCATTATTCGAGATATAAATTATATGAAATGTCTTTTTAAAAAATTCCAATTTTGAGTTATGACAGTCTTGCACGAAATGAGCGATTTGTTGTTATAAATGTTGTTTATAAAAAACAAAAAGTTATATTTTTTGTGAATTGCAAATAAGTTGATTTTAAATTTATCTTATTTAAAACAAAAATAATTTCTGCCTTTGAATTTTTTTTTTTACTCTGGCAACGCGAGCCCAATAGTTCTTCTCAAATTTTCGAGCATTCCGTTTTTATACGTTTCAGATTTACATAGAAACTACTTTCACTTTGATTTTCTCTATTAAAATCTACCTTGATCGCTTTTAACACTATATATCGAAAAATATGTTCTTGTGCGGTAAAGGGTTAACTTTTCAACTTCTTCTTAAATTGCTAAACATAACACCGCATTTGTTGAGCTCTCTTACAATTTTATATGGGAAGCGAATTCATTAGTTTTCTAAGTTAAACAATAGCCTAAGTCTGTTAAAAATTGTTTAAAGAGAGATTTTTTTGTGAAAACAGTAACTCAGGCAACTAACTTTATGATAGAGATGAACAGTGCCTCTAGCGTTAGTAAAAATTAATAGTGTTTAAAGTGTAATTTAGCAAAAATATTTTGACACACAAGATAAAGTATAAATAATACACTAGGTTTTAATAATAAAAAAAAAGGAAATTAATTTTTATTATATCAGTCATTTCGTGCAAGACTGTCAGCTCAAAATTTAATATTGTAAAGATATTTCTGAGAAAACTATCACATTTTAATTTGTATTCAATTATATTTTATAATATATAATTATATATTATTTATTATTTTAATATACATTTTATTAAATTGTATAATTTGTCTTTTTCAAAAATTTGAGTTGTGACACTCTTGTACGAAATAAGCGTTTTGTTGCTCGAAAGTCATCGAGCCAAATTATTTAAATTTCAAAAAAATTTTTAATCAAATATTTTTTTTTTTAATTCTGCAAAAATTTTTAATATAACTTACCGGGGGTGTCATGAAATCTAAAATCTGTCGGAATTGATTTTAAAAATGCCAAGAAATTTATTTTGCTGTCATGAATTCCGCCATTATTGGTTTTATTTTTGAATCGGACATTTATTACACTTCGAACATACAACTTATCATGTCAGAATTCATGACACCAAAATAAGTTTCTTGTCGTTTTAAAAATCAATTCCGACAGCGATTGGATTTCATGACACCCCGTACACTTGAAAAAGTGGATATCTTCTGTATATCTATCTTACCATATAAGTACATCATAAACCACCAATCCTACTAAGCAATCATACCAAACCCATACCATATCTATCACTTCACGCCACACCACAATCATAGAACCATACATAAATTAAAAATAAATTAAAATTCTTTGTCTTGACATAGCTCTAGTATTTTGAAGTTTCACTTCAGAATAATTTTTAAACCCATGTGTCTGTGTGTGTTGTTCATATATTGAAAAAAATCTTTTGTCTTTAGACTTTAACAAATACAATTTTTCTTTTTTAGTAGAATTACGTCTTACAGCTCAGTTGGTATGGAGTTCTTTATAGACATTTTTTTTCAAGTACATGCAACGTTTTTGGATAACAATTTAGGGTATATCTACAGCCTTTAATACTCATTGTTCAAAAATAATATATATGCTTAAATATCAGATATATCGTGAAATTAACGAATATCTAATTTTCGGTTTCGTCTCAATTTTATAAAAGTTATAAAATGGCAAAATCTAAGAAGAAAAAATTTACATTTTCATACAAAAAATCAATCATAAGCTGTTCATGCTGTGTCTGCTGCTTTCTTGATTTTTTTTCTTATATTGTTGTTGTTTTGTACGAACTGACTTGTTTACAGCATTGGTCCTCTACTCAATACAATAACAGATAACACAAGCACGGATCAAAAACGAGCTATAGTTAAAAACTCAGAGAAGCACAAAGATAACTCCCAAATAATTGAAAAATTCCATCATTTTTGTTTAAATATTCGAAAAAGAACCAATACTGATGATGACCGTATTAAACTTTTGTTGTCTAAAGACCCTTTTTGTGTTTGCTGTTGCTATTAAAGATAAACTAGCTGTATTAATATCGTCTCCGACTGTGAGACAACGCTTTCTAAAAAAGAAACTGTTTGGAAGACATTCACGCAAAGTGCCAATGTTTCCTAAAAAAATTAAAACCAGCCGCATTCATTTTATAAAACTGTATGCAAATTAGAAGGGGCTCTAAATTTTTAAAAAAATGGCGAAATGTTCTGTAATCAGAAGAATAGACGGTGAACACCCCGAGAAAAAATTTCATATTTTGTGTCAATAAAGTAACTGATAAATGTCCGGTTCCCGTGTCGGTACCTGAGGACTTTCGTACTGGAACAAATTGTTTCTCGGACAAGTAACCTAACGGTTATAAAATTTATCCAAACAGCAAAATGATAAAAATCACAAAGAGAAAATATCCAACCGAATATCAAAACGATGATATACCATCGATTCAACTAACGATTCTATAGCCAATCCGAATTAACAACTTCCAAGCGATTTTCAGAATAATATAAATATTTGAAAACGACTTGTTTTCGACTCGAGCACTTATTTAAGTTCGAATAAGGGATTTTCTCTTAATGTTAAAGGAAAGTGAGGTCATTTGTGGATAAAGAAAGATCTTGTGAGTGGATAAGTTGTAATGAACGGAACATTTGCTCTCTTACATAATGTATTCTGATGTAGCGTTCAAATAATGAAGACAGCAGATCCTAGAGTGGAGTAGTTCATAATTTGGCTGATGATTGTGTAGCTCATAATAAGAATTGAACATTTTTCCTACACTTTTGTCAATTTTCAACCAGAATCTCGGAAACCCAAAAAAGTTACAATGAAATACTTTCATTAATTTTTGAAAGCAGATTCGGTTCATGGTTAAATTTGAGCCAAATGGAAAATTTTTGAGCTGACACATAATTAACGTCCTCTGATTTCTATACGGATGTGATGGCGCTAAAATTCGCCGAAAAGTTAAGAATAAAAAGACGAAATTCCTTTTGTTTTGTAATTAAATTACCATTATTTATTAATCTGTTTGCCATTATAAACAATTTTTATAAACCAAAAAATAAATTCGTTTCTTTAAAAATTTGTTGATAGTTAAATATCTCATTAACATACATACCTACTACGATTTGATGTTGTAAATTTGTTTTTATTATATTTTCAAAAAGGTTTTAATAAACAAAGTATTTGATTTAATAGTATAAAACAATATTTTTTAAGAATTGTGAGAGTAATTCCCGAATTTTTAAATCTTGTTCGCATTTTAAGTATATTGATTTAGACAATAATTACATAAAGATTATGAATAATTTTTTTTTTCTCGGAATTGAAAAAGGTAGTTTTCATTTTTAAGATAACAGATAAAGACATAACAGGTAATTTTTTTTATTACACTCATGAATATTGATGGTTGAGATGATTTATGATGGATGAGAGTGGCGTATAGAAGAAAACGAACGATATATCTAGACCATATAAATTAGGTGCATTAGAAAAGTTTTTATTAACACATATTTTTTTAATATCTATATATCGAACATTTTATAATATTATACTTAGTATTAAGTTAACATAACTAGAGCTACAGAAATAAAACTGAATCAGAATTACGAATATGTATTATCTTCTACTCTAAAAGTCGTTGTAAAGTCGTCTTCACACATTTTTGTTTGGTACAGAGGCAGTTCGTCTTTGTTTGTTCTTGAATAAAATCAATAACTAGCTCATTAGTGGATTTCTGTGAACTTCATCTATATGCCAACAAATAAATTTAAATTGTATATATTTTTGTATATATTCTGCCAATTAACACAACTACTTTAGGCAGTAAGCAACGTACATATAATCAGCATTGAAACATTTTGTTTTTTGTTGTAATCTTTACTCTATGTAAATTGATAATATTTTCTAATATTCTGTTCTTCAGTCACATAACATATATTATATACGCAGCTGTGACAAAACACATTTTTCATGTACATTTTTAAACACAGCTGCTAAAATAAAACACATGTTTTCTTGTAATCGTATACAAAGAAGCCAGCCAGTTCAGCCAACCTAACTTTGTAGAAAGTATCGTTATAGCAAAGTTATTATGAAACTCTTTAAGTGACTTGATAGCTTCTCTCACCATTTATTCAATATTACTTTTGCTTTAATTTTCATGCGACTATAGCGGCGCTTTCTTTGGCTCTTTTAGCTGTTAACCTAGTTTTAATTAGTAAAATATAAGACTAGCCGCTGGCCACCCAATCCCATCATAATACAGAAAACAATAACAAAAATCGAACCTTTGTATTATCCCGCCTATTATTACAATTAGTGTGCTTAATACCAACATTGGTCACACACACAAATACAACACATTAAGGCAAGAAGCAGCGTTAGAAAAACTGCTAATTCAATTTTTATACTTTTTTTCTTTTTTTTATTATATCACCAAAAGTTTTCTTGTCTTTGGGCGGCGGGCGTTTGTGCGTCTTCAAATAATTTGTAACGTATTGAATTTTTCATATAATAGGCTAACTTTTGTGGATTATATTGCGACGAAAAGAAAAGTTTTTGCGTGTTAATCTAATTGGAATGACTTCTTGGAATCGCCTGAGTATAAAAAATAATTCGGCTATTGAGCAATTTTCGTTGATATTGAAATGCTCTTTGATAAAAGTTCAAATATCTACTACAAGCTAGAGAAAGAAGATATTTTTTGAGGAAAAGTTTTTTACTAGCGAGAAATTATCTCTTTTTTTACTGGTATTAAAATTTAATTATTTGAAATGTTTGACAGCGTTGGCTTTTTTATGATTTAGTCGCTTCCTCCGTACGGCAGTTTTGGATATAAATTTGATTTACCACGATACGATACGGTTCCGGTAACAGTGCTTTTTCTGCCGTGGAACATATTCATTCAGGTCAATGACATGGTTTATTATCACAGATAATTACCGGTCCTCTTTGACTGTTATATACAACAGTGTTTGCTAACCTTTTTCATGCAGCGATGCATGAACACCAAAAAATGAAACAAACATTTTCAACAAGCTTAAAACTCATTTTGTTCGTCTGCTATTTAATCTCTCTCCAAGCATTGAGTGCTCTTCTCAGCTGCTTTGTTTTTGTTTAAAGTTAGCTATGAGAGCTTATCTGCTAGCTATTCCCTTGGGATAGCTTAAGTGCCGCGGTAGTTCGGTTGGTAAACACAGCATTAATGATTAAAACAATGGGCATGAACTCTGTCTGTACCATCTATCAGTTCTATCCTTGGTGTACTTTCGATTTGGTCTATCATCATAATCATCAGCATGTTGGGTTTTATGTTGTTGTTGTTGTGTTGTGTTGTTTATATATGGAGTGTTCGGTATCTCTCAACAGCTGAAAATAAATTTAAAGCTTTACAATTGTTTACAAAATTTCAGTCTGAGGTAAAATTACACACGAATTAAAAATCGAAATACATGGTTCTGTTTATAATTTGAGAATGAAAAATAAAATTTTTTTGAATGAGGTCATTGAGGTTACTGTTGGATGTAGAACAACATAATGTTGGGTTCTATAGCGCTTCAAATTTCTGTAGATATAGCTGGAAATACAAAAAATTCTGTAACAAAATTTTTTGTTATTGTTTTTTTTTTTTAGTAATTAAAGTCAATGTTGCTTAAATGGCATTAAAATGTTATCGCAATTGATCAGCAACTTTTGTTTTTTTGTTTGAATATCGAGGTTAAGCTTATAAAATTCGAAAAAGAGGAAATGATTGTTATTGAGTTTTGCAGACGTTACTGTATCGTTTGTTTAAGAACATCAAAGAAATTAATTGTTTTGATAAATTAAGAGTTAAAATCTTCGTATGATTTTTTTTAAACAATTTTAATCATTTGTTTCTTTTTTTCCCTTTATAGATCCTGAAGCGTGCTAATTGGAAAACATCAAGTTGCACACAAGCTCAAAATAAGATGAACGACCGTCATGTTATGAATTTCTACCAACGACCATTTAATCCATTGTCTTTTTTCGCAAAAAACAATGTATAACAGTATTAAAAATAACCACTAATTATGGTATATATATAAAACACTAAACTTCAATTTAAAGATGAGGCATAATTTACCTGGATTTTTTAAAAAATCAAATTTTGCAAGTTCCTTATAAACGCTAAGATTTAAGCAAAGCATGTCTGAAGAATCGAATTTGTCAGATGTGACAAGTCAAGAATCAAATATTTCAAACTATGACACAGATGATACCGTACGCACCTCATCCACAAGACCCATTGAAACTACAAAAAAATCAGCCATTCTTACGGATGATGAGTCCATATTAAAGTTTACCCAAGGCGAGCCCATTGTTGATCAACGTAATCCTTTTAAGAAAAACAATAACAACAACAATAAAAGCAATGATAAAAAAAATAACTCTCCCACAAAAATACCTCAGCTTAAAAGAGAGCAATTCAAAAATGCTGTCAATGCTTTAAAAAAATCGCCTTCGGATGATCTTATAACCACCGAAGAGGTTTTAAGACAATCAAAATATGTCAAAACCTATATTAAAAATCCCGATCCATATTTTGTCTATGACCCGGCCATATTAGAACGCATCAGAGAGGAAGAATTGAAGCGTAAAGAAGAAATAAAAGCAGCAAATAAGGAAAATATAAAAGCTCTAAAGAAAAAACTAGCCACAGAGCGACAAACGAAAGAGATTAAAGCTGTACCAAAATCAAAAATTCCATATAAAAAATGCTCCAAGCCCAACTATCCCGATCTGGCGGATATTAAAGTAAAAGTAGGCACCGATGTAGATGGTAGCTACTTTAATCCCACAGAAGTCAAGACGAACGTCAAAAAATTTGACGAGTGTGTTAAGAAGAAACACTTTAATTTTGATGAAGATTCCGAGGATATGGAAGAACATTTACCAAAAATTAGCTCCAACGAAGACCTTACAACGAATAACCAAAACGAAACACATTCCCAAAACCAAACAAACGGCAACAACGACGGTTTCTTTACAAATACTATTAATTCAAAAGATTTTCAACAATATCTGGTTAAGAAGGGTCTCGTATTAGCACCACAGCAACCAGTGAATGAGGCTAAAACCACGCGTATCTATACCGCACCACCGAAGCCAAATAGAACCATTCATATTCGCAAGGCACCCGAACAGCGGCAGGTTAGCTATAATCAACGCCCACCAAGCACGCAGCCCGATACTGATTCGGAAGGCACACCAAAGAAAATTAAAAAATCCTCGCTGCTGCAACGTCTGCTAGCGAATAACATATTCTCGGCAAGGCGCAAAACTACACCCAAAGAACCAGTTCCTAAGCCTCGAAGTTCATATGACGCCGGCGGCACTAATATACAGTTAAAAGAACATCAACGACAGCTTCCATTGACAAAACGAATTGTGCTAGAACGAAAGAACGACCCGCATGAACCACGCACTTTAGCTTTTAACTACATAAGCAATCCCATGCTTGAGAGTGATAACGCAAATCACCCAACGCTGAGACGTCAGCCTAAAAACGAAAATACAATAGAGTTTCAGGAAAACTCAAATAGTGAGCCGTATGCAAAAAATCACATGATGAATGGAAGAAATTCTGCACCTAATAGAGAAATTTTAAAATCTCCACTGAGAACAAATCTGCCGCTACAGCCTTCACAAGTTCAACGAAGACCATTTTACGGCAACCAGCAAGCACCAACTTTTGCACGCACCGTCTCAATGGATCGCAATGAAATACTGAGGCGCAGCAAAGCCGCTGCACCTCTTCGCACCTTACAAATCTTTAATCCAAATCCAAACAGATCCACAACTCTAAGCATTTCATCGGACATTGCTTTCGAACCACATCATGGGCCGAAAACAACCTCGACTCCGATACGTCCAAGAAGTTCCACTGAATCTCAACCACAGCGCTTTGCATCTTCAAGTACCATTGCATCAAGTCTCTACGATGATGCTGCACATTCCAACCCCAATATCTCCAAAAGTGATTGGCTGCGATTACGAGAACAACAACAATTACAACAGAGCACAGATCGTGAATTGTATACAAATGTGCTCAATCGAAAACCACAAAACAACGAAAATCTGTATGAACGCCTACCTATACGGCACATTCAGACCGACCAAGCTGCCATGCATCCCATCTACTCTTCTTTGGACCAAAGGTGCTACTTTGTGCGAGGCGGTCAGCAGCGCAACACATTCTGTGGGTCTAGTCGCGACCCAAATTATAAAAACTACAACAACATAGTGCCAGCTGCAGAGCAAGCACAATCCGAAAACAACTTTCAATTGAGTCACGTTAATATGCTGGAGCGAAATCAGCCTTCAAGATTAAGTACTAATACGCTGAGTCGCGAAGAAATCATTGAGAAAGTGAAGCAGTTTTGTCGCAATTCCATGCGTAGAAAAGCTGAAAAGCAAGCTGAACAAAAGAGCGAGAGCGGCCCTGAAGTGCCATTGGCCGAAACTGTAGTTTCGCCTGCATCCTATGACACAGTAGGCAGTCAACAGTTGCGTCCAGCTGGACGTAAACCAGCGCCACAAGTGCCTCAACGCATGCAGAGTCTAAAGCGAAATCCAGAACCAGCTATTCGTTGTAGCACACCAGTCTATTCCAACCTTTGGAAGGACAACAGAATGCCTTTACAACAACAAGGCCAAGCGTCGAGCAACACTCAATCCCTAGGGATAGAAGATATTCCTTACGCAACGGTAGAACGTCGCGGCCGCGAAGGCCTCGCCATTGCACCACAATATATGAACAATACACTACTAGAAAGCGCAGAGCAAGGCGCGCCGAGAAGTTCCTTTGAAAATGGCCGAAATTTAATGAGGGTAAAATTGCACATTTATTAAGAAATGAATTAAATTAACTAAAATCAATTATTTACAGCATTTAGCCAAGCCACCCAGGCAATTGCAGCAAATAGTTTTGGCCGAACAAAACTTTGGACGCAATACACCTTTAATACTGGAACGTTCACAGAATCTTCAAAGCCAAATTTATCGACCACGTTATAGAGACGCTATGAAGCAACATAATCTTGACGATCGTCTGTTAGTGCAGACAAATTTAAACTCAGGACAACATTTTTCTGGTTCATTGAATTTTCAGCCCATTGAATGTGTAGATCAACTTGATGGTGTACGTCTCGCACGGCATCAAATACCAATGCCGATGCCTCAATTTGAGTCATATATGCCAGAAATTGCAGAAAATAAACGAGGAAATAATAATGAAGGATCTTTACATTCCAGTGAGTTTTAAAACATAACTTCTATTAAATTTGTTAATTCTATGATCACAAGGAAAACAGCATAACTCGGCTTAATGACGTTTTGAGCAATTCAAAAAAGTATTACAGCATGTTAAACATTTTTTTTTTTTTGTTTAAATAAAGCTTGTTTGTTTTTAAATGTAAATTTTAAATAAATAATATTATTAAAAATAAAACATGAAGTACATTTTTTATTCCTTGGTTTGTTTTGATGTTTTATGCGGTAAAAAACGATTTTGCAAATGACTCAGGTACAAGCATAGAAATTAACATAGTATTAAAAATATTTTGAAAACGAGCATAATACGAGTTATGCTGTTTTACTGTGACATCGTTTGTATTTAGTGGAACTTTACTTACATTTTTAGTTTTGTAGATTAAAACTGCTCATTTCTAAAACAACATTTGTTTTTGAAATAAATTTAATATTTCCAATTTTTAAAATTTTAATTAATTAAGTTTCAAACATAAAACTTTACCAATGACACAGCCTAAAATACTTTTATTATTAAAATATTACTTAGAAACGAGTTTTCTTGGGGGAGTAGCTAAGAGAAAACGGGCACAGAAGTAGGTTCAAGTGTCAAATTGAAGAGCATTCAATGTATGTGTGCAATAGATTGGATTGAAAAAGTTCACCTTTCGCTGTCTTATATGAGAGGTAACAAAAATTTTTGTCTTTTTTTGCATTCCACTCCCCGTTAGTAAGAATGTTTTTAAGCCCTGATCAAAAATTAACTGGCACATCCACAAAAAAGTATACTACAGTTGTAGGGGCCGTAACAAAATCTTTCTTTACCCTAAACCTGATATTCAAAATGTTAAATATTATTTGCTGATTTGTTATTTCTGGAAAGTATGAGTTTATGTAAATACCTCAACTTAAGCACCATGTATTCATAAAAAGAGCACATTTCAAAAATCCTACGGTTTTAGTTTAATTTCTTTTCAACACACTGAGCAAATTTGGGGAGGTTGTTATGACCTCTTTTCGAAAAATTCGCTTTTTAAATTTATACTTCAATGAAAATTGAAATTATTATAAATTTGTTTATTTAAAGAACCTTGTACCTTTAAAAGGGTATCATCTAAAGTTCCAACATTTATTTAAGAAATGTAGATAAGCTCATTTTAGCTCGATTAATTTGAAGAGAGTGTTTTTATTCGTTTTGAAAATATTATTACTAAATATAATGACCAAGAATAATTGATTGAAGAAAAATAGATTGTAGCTAAATAACAATACCACGTTAGAAGAGTTTCGCTTTCACAGCCAGTTAGAAGCAAAGCTTATTAAAAACTAGTGTCCGACCGAAGGTGAATTTTTGCCGAAGCCGAAGCCGAAGCCGATTCTTCGGCAAAATATAAATAATCGGCCGAAGGCCGAAGCCGAAGCCGAATAACAAACAAATGTTTTAAAGTCAAAAAAATTATAAAAATTTATTCTTTGCTTTTGTTATATATTCATTTACAAGTACAAAAAAACGTAATGAATGAATATCAAAATGGTTATTTTAAAAATTTTTTTTGTTTTACCATTAATTTTTTAATGTTTCGGCACCTTAGAACTGCTTTAAAAATTTTTTTTTGTTGTATTTACAAAAAGGCGACCATGTTTACATGCAACCACGAGCGATTTTCGTATTTAAAGAGTTTGCGGTAATGAACATATCTCAGCTCATATTCAACATACAGTAATAAATGAATAAACATAATATTAATTATACCTTAGGCTATTATCTTGCATATCAGACAAATTAATTGGGATGTTACTTAATTTAAAAAAAAGTTACAGTTTCCGAAAATAATCGTAATTTCTGGTAACTTTAAAAAAAAAATTTTAATATAAAGAAGTTAGTGGCAGATCTATTTTTTTGATATTAGGTACGTCTAAGTAAGAACTTAAAATATAAATTTTTAAAAGTGACTAGATCATAAACTTTTTGGGTTACATCGCTTTGAAAAATAAGAAATCTCAAGTTTGTCCCAACTTTGGGGTCAAATATCTCCAATGGGCACGGGTGAAAAAAATTTGAAATTAATGTTAAATAGACTACGTAATAAGAGGATTCTGATGATATAAAAACAAAAGTGATTTTTATGGTTCATTAAAAAGATATAGCATTTTAAAATTCGTTCATTTCATTACATGAGGTATGAGTATTAAGGTGGGTCACCCCATATGGGAAAAAAGAGTTTGCATTTACCGCCCCTAATATGAAAGCTTATGTTGAGAGGATTTCAGAACAATAAAAATTTTTTTTGTGAACCCGAAATCTGCCTCAAATGGTCTTTTTTGTATAACTTCCATTGTTCCAAATGTGGAATTATGAACGGAGTTCACTGAATAATTAAAAAAATTCTAAAAACTTATAAAAAAAACTGTTTAGCAAAGCAAAAACATTCGGCAAAAATAATCGGCTATCTCGGCCGAAGCCGAAGCCGATGCCGAAGGTCCAAATATCGGCCGATTATGCCGATTACCGAAGCCGAAGCCGAATAATCGGTCGGACACTATTAAAAACTATTAAAGTATTATCTCGGACCCAAGTCCGAGAAATATAAATATTCTCACGGCCGTATTGATATACATTTGAAGTAACTTAGATTTTATTATTTTGATGACGTCACTTTGTATGCGGGTAGGCGTAATTTTCATCCAAATTTTGACTCCAAATTAAGAATCCGTTTTGAATACTACAGCTAATGTATGAAATGTCAATATAATTATTAATGTTTGTGGAATTTTTGTCACTTTGTATGGTAGGTAGGGATAAGCTTTATCTGATTTGGCTCATTTTCAAACTTAGTGCGCATATTTGAGTTTACAACTTATGTGCAAAATTTCAAGACATTAGCTTAATTTTTATTGAATATAAAAGGATTTTACCTTATTTATTTCGAGGTTTTAAGATTATTTTATTTTTTAGATTAAAGCTTAAATATCGAATTTCCTTGCGATAGCTCTAAAATTACGATTGCAGTCGTATCGACAGACAGACACGCCTTAAACGACTCAGGTAGTGATTCTTGTCTAGATTCTAGAATATATGTACTTTTCGATATATGCGACTCCTTACGCAGTGCGCGTGGGGGTAAAACAAGTACAGAAAGTCTAAAGTCGGTCTAGCCCGATCATGAAATACCCTTAACCTACTATAATATAATAAATACATATTAAAATACTAAACAACAAGTCTAAATAAATATTAATTTTTGAAGTGAAACTTCTTTGGCGGCGAGTGAAATTTCAAGGTCTCTTATTCGTGACGCTTGGGTAACGTTTTCAATTTATATGAAGAAAATTTTCAAGGTCGCTTTATTCGTGAAGCTTATAAATAATGTCAAAAGCAAATATTTATATCAAAATTTCCACACAAAAAATATTACGGCAAGCGGGAATTAAACCTCGGCTGTCGCAACTGATCATTAAATTAGAGTCGCAAGCACTACCACATGATGAACAAGCAAACAAAATTTAATGAGTATTGAACGCGTTTAGCTTTGTATCTAGTATATCATAAACACAAACCATGTCTTTCAAGCATTTAATTTTCATACTAAAAGTATGCATGGAAAATTTGTTTCTTTAAGCTTCGAAACCTTCGAGCTTTGTGTGGTGAAAAAGCAACAGGGAAGCAATCAATTAAAGATATAATTGATTTTATGAATCATACCAGTGGCTTATATTATATTTAAAGCCTTAATTGTGGGAACCTCCGAGCACACTCTGGAGATCTTACAGACGCTGTCATACGAAAATCAAATATTGTACTTTTGTTAGAAACGTGGTTAAACAACAATGACGATGTCATCATACCAAACTTTAACTGTATCAGGCGTGGTCATATGTCATAATCGATATGATAATGTAAATATCTTTATACCAAACATGCAAATGGCTGCTAGGCAGACTCAATCAGATTCATCTACAGTGGCACCTGTTGGCGATATTTGCATTGCAGAGTGTCAAACTCTAAATGAAAAAAAAATATCGTTATTGTGGCCATCTATATAACGCCGAATCAAAAAATCGACAATATAACAAATTTCATCCATTGTTCCTAACTAATGTACAGACATATAGGGGCTCTCTCTCTCGGTA
Source organism: Tetanocera ferruginea (assembly GCA_958299015.1). Taxonomy (NCBI): domain Eukaryota; kingdom Metazoa; phylum Arthropoda; class Insecta; order Diptera; family Sciomyzidae; genus Tetanocera; species Tetanocera ferruginea. The sequence goes on from OY282643.1 coordinate 135,086,145, forward strand.
GAAGCGAAGATAAAATCCCCATGATTCTAGATGGAGATTTTAACGATTTGGTCTGGACATAAATTAAAATAATATTAAAATAATAATACCAACATGTCAACAACAAAATCCGGAACTGCAATAGATGCAATTTTTTCTCGATATCTCGAAAATATCGAATCACGGACATATATTTCATATTTTAGCTATCACAAACCATTAAAATCAGTATTAAAAATTGAAGCACCAACCAATAGCGATGTAAATATTGAATAAACAGAATATTATTACATTTTCAAATATTTTCTTTCTATATGTTACACTAAAATCTCTCTTATTTTTTTACTTTTACTTTTACTTTTTCTTAGTTTTTTTATTTGTTTTGAAATTCCTGTATTTCTTTAAGTTGGTTTCTAAAGATTTTATGGAAGGTGAGTGTGTTGTGAGAGTATGACGTACCAAGTTTTAACTTCAAATATTTAAAACAAAAACTTTTTAAAAATTACGTTTGTTTTGATCAACATTTTCTGTGCAAAACTTTTTCACTTTCGCGTTTAAAGCTCACCAGGGAGTCCTGGTGTAGAAATTATTTTCAAATAACAGAAATATTTGTTTAATTTTAAGGCCCTGCCACCCATCATAAAACGTTTCCATACAAAATTTTTACATTTTTACTTTAAATAACTTTATAACTTTAATACTTTCGTAGTACATAAATATCAAATAAAACAACTAGTAAATCACTAGTTCCTGTAAATAACCAATTAGTTTGTTTTAGCAAAATAATTATTAAATAATTAATTTTTGAAAATAAAAAATATACAATTATAACTTCAAATTCAAACTTTTACATATAAAATTAAACTTTTTCCATTTCAAATTCAACTTTTTAAAGTTAAAATTAAACTTTCTGTAAATCATATTCAATTCTAAAAAGTTGAATTTGAAATGTAAAAAGTTTTGTTTTACTTGTAAAAAGTTGCATTTGATTTGGAAAAAGTTTAATTTGAAATGTTAAAAGTTAAATTTTGAATTTTGAATAATCGTATATAAATTATAATAATTTGCCTATATTTTGTTCAATACAAGTTGCGAACTATACCTTAAATAATTCGAATTGGCTGGCAACAAAACCTGGCAACCCTGCAAATGCATTTAGATATCTACACATAAGCACGTTTACACAAGTAAACAAGCAGTTAAAGTTTATTGCCTCTATCCTCTAGTTACCAAAAATTCAAAACGAGAAATTTTCTTCGATTTTTCTTATAATAAAAATAATCATAATTTAAATAAATCACACAAATCAGCTAAAACAAATGTACATAATTGATTTCCTGTTTGCGGAACACGTTCAACTCTTACTCTATAAAAATCATTAATAAACGATATAAGCTGGTTCGAGTAAATTCGCCAAGACCAAAACAACAACAAACAAAAAAAACAAAAAAAAAGAAAAAAAAAAATTGGCAGCTCAAAATTGCGGTGCAATCAACCCTCCTTTATTACTGTCGGCGTTTCACCAGCACGTCACTCTTATGACGACAATAGCTTTTGTTTCATTCAACGAATGTTCCGTTCGTAGTTGGCAAAGAGCGTTTATATCCCTAAAAACAGCACAGCAAATGCGCATTTAAAAGTGGTTTGAGTACACACTAAAATATGGCTTAAATGCGCATGCATTTCAATAAGAAGAGTTGGTTTTTGGGCACAGTTTGATGGAATTTTTCGGAATTTACACGGAATAGCTTCAAACACTCTTCTAGGGCGGATCTCCTTTAGGATATACAAAAATTATTCTGCATTAATTCGATTCGGGCGGCTAAGAAATACGGTGCAAAAGTGAACGGTGTCTTCAATAAAATTTGCTCGATGAAAAATTGTTTATTTAATTTATGCTGTAAAATCAAAACTCAATTAAATAATAAATCTTATTAGTTTTTAAATTAAAAAAAAAACTAATTTTTACTAAAGCATGGAATAAGTTAAGTTTAGAAAAGTAAAATTTGTTCATGTTAACTAACGTACGAAATATAACTAGTTTGAGGCAAATCTTTGATGACCTGGGAAAAATTGCAAAATTTTCATTACATATTTGTCATTTTAATGAAGCAAAAAATGCAGTGAAGTGAATATCTAATATATATATTTTTACACGTCAGTGAAAAAGTGCATTCACTTGTACATATTAATAGTGCAACATATTTGTCTGCTTTTTAACATAATTTTTATTAAACAAAAAATTAATTATTGTGTAGTTCAAACACTTAAAGTATAAAGAAAAACTTCAAGAAAACTTCGACCATATATATGAGAAAAAAATACATATATATATATATATATAAATATATACGTACATATATGTACCCAAGCCTAGCTATTTTCTCAGTCTAAAAACTAATAAAACACTTACAACTTTAAGTCATAGGACTTAGTTAGAACATTTATAAAACTGCAACTCATAAAATAAAAGTGCAAAATATCTTATATTAAATGTTTGAAAATGTAAAATATTTAAATGCAGGTACATCTATTCATTCCATGAATTTTAAATTTCATACCTACTCAATTATTTATAGCTTTGGCAGTCAAAGAGAAATGTGCTCTTGCAATGTTTCAATTCGTTTCGTTTCGTTTCGTTTTTACTCTTAAATAATTGTCTTCTCTTTGATTGCAAAAAATAGTTCAAAAACAAAATTTTCCCAAAAGTGCAATGAAGTTGAAATTTGAAAGAAATAACTATAAAATCTGTAAAATTATTCGGAAAAAGTGAAGAAAAAAAAAGGAAATACTTAAAAAAAAAAAATATAAATTTTTCACAAAATAGTCAATATTAAGCTAAAACCAACAATATGTTAATTCGCTGGAAGAGCAAAGATAAAAGTTCTGCTAATCAGGCCAACACCAGCAGCAGCAGTTCCTCGAAAAAGAAACGTAAAGGTCGAGATGGAGGTAAGAACCAGTTTAAAATTAACGTTTTTAATGTGCTACTCCATACAATGAATAATATTTTGTTACATGCAGTTACAGCATTATATGTGTCATAGCTAAATATAATTAATTTTATATATAAACAGCATAATTAAATTAAGATGGCAAATTTAAAAAAATGTCCTGCCTTTACTTGCGATAGCCTAATTAGGTTATTGCAGTGAAATTTCGTTAAATTGTAGACAGTTGACGTATTCCTATACCAACATCAAATGAATTTGTAACGATATCGAAACAAAAGTTGTTAGTTTTGTTTGCAAGTAAACTTCGCTATTGATCCGTCAATGAGTTTATATTCGTGTAAATTTTCACTTTTGATTATGAATTCAATATTTTATTCACCAACGAAGTAACACAGAATGCAATTAAATGTACGATAGTGAATACCCATTATTCCATTAAAATATGTTGTCACTCAAAAAGCTCTACAAATTGAGTTATTTGCGAGCATTTGTTAGAGTGTAGGTACATAACAGATCGCCAGTTTGAAGTCTCACCAAGACAATAAATCTTATTTTTATTTTATTGTTTAAAATACCCAGCAGTTATTTTGGAAGCAATTGTAAAATTCAACTAGTTTATTTCTAGTGCAATTAGAACTAGTTGTGAGCTAGTATAACAGTCATTCTAAGTAGCAAAGAAAAACTTTATTTTTATATTTTTTTATATTTTCTTCTATAAACTTAAAAGCCCAAAACTTTGCGTGGCTTTTTTTTTCATTCAGTTTCCGAACTACTACCTAATAATTTGCAAATATTTTTGATGTATTATCAGGTTAAACTTAATGAATGTACTTAGTATTCGAACGTGCTCACTGTGAGTGATCTACTGAACGCACTCGCTTCGTTTTTAAAATCAAGTTGCTTAAAATCATGGAATAAGGCTCGTCCGAAAATCGGTCTGAAACTAGTAAGGTATATCTTCGACTTGGCTGAAGTTAAAATACACCCACGGGCAATGGTACAAAATCTTAAATTGCATCTCTTTTTATATGAGATTTCAAAAAATTTTACTGTTTTGATGACGTCTAAAATACATTCATATCAAATTGTTTTCCTGCAAAGTAAAGCCAAGCCTTTTTATAAAGTTTTCTATAAGGAGTTGTATGGGGAGGTGGGCGTGTTCTCGAGTGGTTGATGCCAATTTTTCTAACACGCCTCAATTTTGATATAATATACACAAATACCCAATTTTAGGTCTGTAGCTTAAATATTAGCCTATTTATAGAGTTTTTAATGATATGGGTTGTATGGGAGGTGGGTGTGTTCGTTGGCGGATGGCGTCCACTTTTCTTCCACAATTTAGTTTTGATATAAAATACAAACTTCTCAATTTTTTTTTCTGTTCTAACTTCTCTTGAGAAGTTTCTCTAGAAACTTTATAGTTTTAAATTTTGGGGTTGTTTGGGAAGTGGGCGTGTTAGTCGGCGGATGACGCCCATTTTTCAAATAATTTTATTATAAAAAGAATAAATATCTAATTTTACTTTTGTAGCTTCGACAGAAGCCTATTTATATATTTTTCAATTTTGGGGTTGTTTGGGAAGTGGGCGTGTTAGTCGGCGGATGACGCCCATTTTTCTAACACTTCTTAATTTTATTATAAAAAGAATAAATATCTAATTTTACTTTTGTAGCTTCGACAGAAGCCTATTTAAATAGTTTTCAATTTTGGGGTTGTAAGGGAGATGGGCGTAGCCGTTGGTGGATAACGCCCATTTTTCTCTCACGTCTTAATTTTTATATAAAATGAATAAATATCTAATTTTACTTTTGTAGCTCCGACACAAACCTCTATATACAGTTTTCAAAATTAGTGTTGTCTGGGAAGTGGGCGTGGTCGTTCGTGGATGACGCCCATTTTTCTCTCACGTCTTAATTTTCATATAAAAAGAACAAATATCTAATTTTACGTTTGTAGCTTCGACACAAGCCTCTATATATACACTGAGAAAAAAACACATACCTTGCTCCGGTAAAAAATTTCTCTATTATTGATAATAGCAAGTTTCTCTTTTTCAAATAAATTTTTTTTTCAATTAGAATAAATTTTCACATTTTCGAAGAAATATTTCTTTACTTTTAGGAAATGGAAATATTTCAATGTCTCTAATAATGATAGTATTTTTCTTGCACAAAAAATTTCTCATTTATAGAGAAATTTTATTGAAAATGAAAAACTTTTCTTATATTTTGATAAAAAATTCACTATGAGAAGTATTTTCTTCATTAAAAACAAATATTTTCTCAAAAATGAAAAGTATTTTTTCTAAAAACGATATATTTTTCTATTTCATGGAAGCTTTTTATCATTTTTAGAGAATTTTTAGTATCACAATTAGAAAATATCATTCTCTGGAGCAAAGTCTATACCATTTTTCTCTAAATATGATGCCTTTTTTATCATATTCCGAGACACTTTTTTCTGAGTGTAGGTTTCAATATAAGGGTTGTATGGGAGTTGGGCGTGTTAGTCGGTGGATGTCGCCCATTTTTCTAAAACACATGAGTTTGTCATAGATTACACAAATACCGAATTTAAGTTTTGTAGCTTAAATATTCGCTTCTTTATGAAGTTTTCATTAAAATGGTTGTATCGGAGGTAGGCGTGGTTTTCATCCGATTTAGCCCATTCTCAAACTTGATCTTAGTTTTTTAGAAAAAAGCTTAAATATCGAATTTCAGCACAATAGCTGTAAAATTACGGCTGTTATCGTGTCCACAGACAGACGCACAGATGGACATGGCTAAATCAACTCAGGTGGTGATGTTGAGCAAGAATATATATACTTTTCTATACCTACCACGCCTCCCTATGGGTGTTACACACGTCGTGACAAAATTAATATACCCCTCACGCAGTACGCGTGGGGGTATAAAAATGATTATACCGTAAGTTCAAATCCACTGATTTTCTCTAACTGACAATTTTCCTCTAGTCGCTAAAATTAATGTTATTCTTAAAGCTTACTTTTTATTTATTTATTTTTTTGACTAAACAAAACAATTACTTAACTAAAGTTATTATTTTTTTTGTGATTAAAACATAGTACTCTGTTCAGTTTCCTGTGAAATTTCCCTCAAATCTACATACAAAAACGAAAAATGTGTGTGAAATTTTTCACAACATGTTCGTGAAAGTCGTTCTCTGATCCGCTGTAAAAAATACTCGCAACATTTCCCTTGCAACATTTTTCACGCAAATTTAATTGAACTGTCGATTTATTTCGAAGTGAAAAGTTACAGATGTCGTAAATTTTTTGTTTTCATGAATTTATTTTTCTCAATTTTGAGAAGTAAAGCATGACTTTTTAAAATTTTACAACTTCTACCATAGTACAGTAATCAAGGTAGCTGCAGGGCTATCAATCCTGTCTCTCTGAGTCAGAATTGTCAAAATCAATACAAATTATTTGATGTCTCGCTTTATCGCTCAATTTCGTTAAATATTTTTTTCCATTCTGACTTTTGGCTCTCAGCCCTGCAGCTACCTTCTTTGTTGTACGTTGATTTCTACGCAACAAAATATTTGTTACAATTTTCACGCAACAAAAAATTGAATGTTAGCAAATGTTGCCAGCAAAATTTCACGCAACCGAACAGAGTACTAGGCTTAAGGTTTGAATGGCGGTAAATTTTATGACAAAACTTTGTCATAAAGTTATTTTACGCCTACTAGAATAAAAATGGAGAAAACGACTTATGGAAAAATTCACTCAGATGTGTTATTTTGGCATGGGTCTTGATTATACAAGATGGTGATGGAGATGACAAATAAAGGGACATTATTAAAGTTGAGATCAGGTTATTATAAAGAGGAAAGCAGGTTATGAGGACAGAAATCTTGTAAAGATTTGTTTTGAAGGAGAATTTAAATATGGATGGTGAATAGCTATCGCTGATACTCATATACCATTCGTGTGTGTCGTGTACGTCTTGAGGGCTCGTTGAATTTAAATTTTTGAATTTTAATTAATAAAAAATTGTTATCCTAATACACTCATAAAGCTATTTAGTTAATTTCGTATGTTTAATAAAAATATAGTCACAGCGGAGCGCAGATTTCTATCTTACCATGTCTTTGAAAGGGTTAAATGTCTATGAAAGGTTAAAAGGAAAGTTGTTGTGAGATGCAATAAACCTAAAAAATAAAGATTTATAGCCGATACTTAAAAAATGCTCATGCTTGGTTTTCACTGTCATTTTCGATATGACATGAAATTTCAATGTCTAAAATATCGCATAAAAACAACTTATGTGATTTTTCGCTAAAAACATGTCAATAGATCAGCTTTTTTTTGTTTCCCATCATTGTGCAACGAAAATATTTGACAACGTGTTGGTTTTTTAGAATAAAATGACAAAAACTGACCATTGAAAATGACTTGGTGATAACCAGATTTAACCACATTTAATTTAACAAACATTACATCAAAACATATAAAATCAGGCAATTTGTAACAGTTTGTTTGAAATATATTTACAGCTGTAATGACCGATTGTTTATAATTTCTATATAAATATATATTTATTTTTTTTCTCGCTCTTAACACTAAACAATCAACCCCGCCGGCTAATGTATGCATTAATGTCGATTTGTAATGCACCTTCGGTTTAATGCAAATTTAAATAAAAATTAATAAAAATTCTAAACTGCATATATTTAAAAACAATGCAAACAACTTGCAGTCATGAACTTGTTGCTCGTAAAATGTTACTCAATTTGAAGCTCAAGGTAATGTGCACATAAATGAGTCATTTGTTTGAGAGCTGTGCACACACTCAGAAAACAGAAAAGGTAAACATAAAACGCATGCCATAATTTTGAAATTTTTTTTTTTTGTAATTTTTTTATAAAATAAGCTCAATTCTTGTTATCTACTAAATTTTGGAGAGCAGCTTATTTTTTGTTGCATATGTATACATACATAAATATATGTGTATGATACCGACAGTAAAACTTCTCAGAAGACTGTATAAAAAAAAAAAATATAAAAAAAGAATATTAGTCAACATGTAGTTTTGTGACATTTGCGTAAAGTCAGTATTAAGGAATCTTGCCAAAACACTCAAATTTTGGTAGGAGTGACAGTTCTTTTCACTGCTTTAGCCCACCGGCAACTGTCAAAGTTAGTGTTAACAGATTTTGGTAGAGATCATTCTCGCTTTGTTCATTTCATTTCATTTGAAAATAATTTTTGAGAAGTTTTTCCCTTTACATTTTCCCTTTTTTAAAAATTATATAAAAAAAAAATAAAATCAAACCTTAATATTTTCTGATTGTGTTTTTTTCCATGGTTATTAAAATAAATATATCATATTTCCAGAGTAAACAGAGTAAATATCTCATTTAATTATTGCACAATGGATTGGGTTGTACAAAATTTTTGAAAGAGGGCACCTTTGAACCACTTTTGAACCTCGAGACAGCTTCAAAAACAAAAATATTTTTTTGAACACACTTAAAAACAGCCAACATGCTATTTTTTCATTATCTTATGCATTTTCACTGTTTCCTTTATAACCCTATATCTTAGGAAATGATGTACCCTTAAAAATGGCTAAGCTTCTAAGTCATATTTCTCGATTAAACCTCACTTGAACTCGAATTCTATCCTTATAATATAAAACTTTTTAAAAATTTCTTCAATTCTTCGGAAGCCCAAAAGCTTTTAGAGGAAAATATAGTACTGTTAAGCCCGTTTTAATTATATATCATTACTTTAGATGGTACATAAAATGTAAGTTATGAAAAAAGCACGATTTTTGCGTTTTACCCTATTGTCGATATTACTTGACTGAAATTGAAAATATTCCTTGTCTATCTCTAATCCTAAAATTGAACATTTTGTTTTTTTCACATGGAACATGATTTAATTAAAGACTGTCTCAGAACTAACTGTCCTTTTGTTTTTTTTTTTTATTGTAAGCAAAACAAATGATGTTTTTTTAAAAATTCTTTCAGTTTATTATAAATTGAACATTACAAAATAAATGAAAATTTTATTTACACTGAAAAAACTACACTTAAAAAAAATTATGCACTTTTTGATTAAGGTCCTCCATTAGGTTTTTTACTGACCTTTTACGTCGCCTTTTACCTTTTACGCCATTTACGTCGAAATATTTCGATGTTTTTCGCAGTTTGTTTGGTCTTTTTAAGACTTATTTTATTGAAGCCCAATATCTTTCGATTGGACGAAGTTCTGGGCAATTCGGAGGATTGGCTTCTATTGGTACCACAGTGACATTATTGGCTTGGAACTAATCCATCGTTCTCTGGGCGTAGTGTCATGTTGCTAGGTCAGGCCAAAAAAGTACTGAAACTTGGTGCTGACGTATGTATAAAAAGCAGCAAACGCAGCTCCAGACACTCTCTGATGTAATTTTCGGTGTTGATTGTGTGATATGTCACAAATTCCTTGCTTCGAAGGCCATATTTGCAAATGGCTTGCCACACTATGTTTTTCTTGAAAAATTTGGTATGTTTTTCGGTGGTAAATTTAAAGGATGCTCCACCCCTTCGAGTCGCAGTATAATATCCGTGTCTAGGTAAATGCTTGAAATCCGCTTAACAGCACGTTTCATCGTCCATGAACACGCAATCAAATTTGGGCAGGTAATCGCGATACAGTTTTCGAGCCCTCCTCTTGGCTTCGGCGTCCTTTTCTTCTAACCTATCAGGTAGTTTTTGTACTTTATAGCTCCTTAGGTTGTAAAATTTTTTAATCTGTTGAACACTTGACTTCGATGTTCCCACTTTTGCTGCCTTATTACGAACCGAAGTGCCTGGATTCTGAGTAAACAGCCGCTTAACGTTCTGGGCCACCGCTTGGTTCGCTGGACCACTTTTTCTCCCTGAGCCTGGCGTTTTTGATAAAGAGGTAAGCTGTTTGTATAGTTTTATGGTCCTTCCAACAGTTTTTACGCACACGCCAACTTCCTTAGCGTGGTGTTTGGATTTTCCAGGTATTTGCAAATAATTGCTTTCCGCTTTTCTTCTTGTTGGGACGACATCTTTTCAGTAGCTCTTTTATTTTACTAATGAGTATTTTTTTTTAATCAACAATATTTATACTTTATTTAGGTACCAAATATGTTGCTATAGAGGAAACACTTTTTTATAAATAGCCTAAAAATAAAAGGACAGTTATTTCTGGGACAGTCTTTATATTCGGATTCTTTTTAAAATTATATTTTACTTGTTCATTTTCCATAAAATTAGAAGTACGTTTCAGTAAGTTTTTATTAAATATTTCAATGTCTGATGGGTGTTACATAGTGTGTGACGGGTGTTACGAGATAAAAATCTCTATGTTAAAGAAGTCCAGCTGTATTACTTAAATAAAAATTTGCTCATACATCGTGCTTTAATGTTGATTCAACAACTGCAGTCTATTATATTAATAAAAAATATAACATTCCGTTTTTGCTATATTTGAAAATACAATAGAACTAAATAGAATAGAATTTTAATCTTTTTTCGTCTTTTTTTTAAAAAACTTTTTTTTTTATATTGGCGTCGGCGCTGACAACGTCTACATAGATAGGTGTTAGGTTAATATTGGGTGTATGGTATAGTGAACAACAAAACTTAGACTATATCTTTGACAGAAATAATAGAGTTTAATGCAATGTTTTAAAATATACGATTTTTTCCTTAATCGCGATTATTGTGAAATGTTCCATTTATAATATATTGATAATTTTGAACAAATATTATTGCAGGCAACTTCATATGTATATAATACCGATTTAATAGAGTCATCAATTCTTCTGAAAACTGTCGTGTTCACTAACTTGTATTAGATTTAAGACATTTTATTAGATTATAAATATTTTTACAACTTTTACTGACGAATTTTTGTTTTTCTTTTTCAGAGGAAGACTGGCAGAATGAAAATAACAAACCCGGAAGGCAACCAACTAATGAACAAGGTCTGTAAATAATATTTCTTACAGCTTAAAATTATCAAACTTAATAACAGATGATTTATTAAGAAACTGCTTTCAATATTTTGGAGATATTATTATACTTTTTTTCGATGCTGTGTATCGAACTGGGAGCAAATTTTCCTAATAAAATAGCTAACATAAAATCTATTATGCATGTCGGAAAAATAAAGCAAAATACTTTTAGTCTACTTTTGAGTTGAACTTTTGACAAGTTAAAATAAAAAATGCTATAGCTGTTAACATCGGTACTCATGGGGTTTAAAAAACATTTAACATATAGTTCGTTCCATTAAAATGTAAATAAATTAAAATGATAGCGTTTCTACTGCTTCTATAGTTAAAGAGTTAAAATTTATGAGAGCAATTATTTGTGTATTTGTGTAGAATCGAATACACCGGTGATGAGTTGGTGTAAATATACGATATCTTCAGATCTCCATCACTCAATTAATGTCTACATTCTTAATAAACGATCCTCATAAGGAGGAAGTTTTGAAATGTCAGTTCCACTTATGCCCCTCAAAAGCAAACCGAACAAAAGGTTTTTGGATACTCTCTATTCATTCAATATGCACATTGTAACTTGGGACCAGACTTGACTTGCGTACTTCAAGTGAGATACGGACTATTGCTTAATACAACGATATAATTGTAATAATGCTGTCCAATTACAATGACAATTACTGTCTTTGAGCCAGTGTTAAGAAATGCAAGCAAAGATGTCCCTTTTTACAAAATTTATCAAGGTTTATGCATATTTCAAGGTCATTGACGGCATCTGCGCGACTTAAAGCAGTATTTCCGGTTAAAATTTCCAAAACCTTAATTTAAGTTCAATTTCATGTATTTATCTTTATTAGTTTGGTGGTGATCGTGGCATACAGGTTAAGTGTGTGGCTTAGCATGCTCGGAGCCCGGGTTCGATCCCCAGCCGAGGCGAAAAGTTTTTTTCAAATAAAAACTTTTCTGATCGGTCATCACCTCTCTGCAGACAATGGCAAACCTCAGAGAGTAAATTATGCCATGTAAAGCTTCTTGAGAACATTAACTTTAGCCGTTCGGAGTCGGCATAAAACATGTAGGTCCAGTTCTCGGTCAATTGTGTGCAAAACATTTAATAACACACACAACACAATTGATCATAAGAAGCTCGGTCAAAGTCCTTTCAAGGGCTGAAATGGCCAATTTGTTTTTTTTGTTTTTTATTTTGAAACCCGGACTTTATTTCTTTTTCATAAAACTGCAAAAATCAATTATTAATATTTAAAGTATCCATTTTTTTAGAATTGGAATAAACATTTTTGGAATTTTAATGTCCAACTGTTCCATTGAAAAGCCTTGTGAAAGCTATTGTCTTGGTTCTAGCTTTAGCGAATGTCTTCAAAATAGACAATCCTAGTTTTTTTTCCGACATACTGTGTTTATATTAATTTTTTTCTTTATTCAAGATATTTTTTTTAAAAGTTTTTTTAAATGTTAGAATTCTTGTAGTTTTTTGACTTAAAAAAAAAGAGAATATTTGAAGTGATACACAAATCATCGACTATTACGTATCAATACAAGGTTCCAGAGAATATCTAGTAATACTTCTTTATTTTTACCAGCAGCCAACGATGAGAGGCGACGCAGTTCCCGACGCGAAGATCCACGTCGACACACGCTTGGCGGTGATATGCTTCAGTACGGTGTTATGCAAGGACAACCGCAACAGCGGTCCATGGACTTAGAGGTGAAAATTTACATAAATTCTTAATAAAATGTTTTTTTTTTTCAACTTAAGCTAAGCAAACCCAACAAAAACTGTTGAAAGTCGTTACAAACTGTTGAACAAGCAATAAAAACACTTAAATTCTTCAACACAATGATTTAAAATCAATACATGAAAGGTCCTTGACCAATACATAAACACATAAATTGCTTTTGTCAATGCATTTAGGTCTGTTACAAATGAAAAAGACTTGGCATTAGCTTTATTCTTATCCTATGTTAATATATCATTGGCATATGTATGTAATGTAACACAGTAAATATTCATAGCGTTACATGCTCTCACATGCGTTGATTTCTTTTTCTTCCTTTTTTGTCTCCTCCTTCATTCTATAGATGGGTATGCGCTCACAAAAAAATAAAAAGGTAAAAGCAAACATGGTCAATAAATAATAATGAATGTCTAACTTGGTTCGTTTTGAGCTACTTAAAACAAAAAAGTGTTCGGAATTCAGAAAAAACACGATTTTTTGCATAAATTCTCAGTTCATAAGTGTTTGCATGATGTTTGTTGGTAAAATAACTTAAAGTTGTAAACTTTATTGCATGCTTTAAAAACTTTTAAAATTTACAAAATTTATCAGAGTGTTTATTTTATAAATTTCAGTTATTAGCCTTTTTTAAAGTCGGATTGATTTTTCTCCTCATATTTTTTCCTTGACATTTCAAGATTTTGCGCAAAGTTTTTTTACATTTTTTGTTTAATTTGAGTCTTAATTTTGCTGATCTGAATTGAGATCAGTTAATTCACTTGGCCATTCATTAGCCAAATGACTTCGATTTTCTATAACTTCGGCATGTTGTCCTCAGTGAAGGATATCTTGACACTCTGAAACAAGTCCTACTAAAATCTGTTCATAACCCTCTTAAATCGATAAAAGGGACTTATATCGTGTCAAAAAAAATTAGTACCAAACGATGATGTTGCCTTCATCAATCTTTATTGTTTTATTTTTTTAATATTTTTGTAAATACCATTCTTCTGGGCATTAACCTTCGCAAATTCATCTTTGTTTCATCGCTGCCATAGCGAGTTTCGCTAAATTTTGTCAACTTGTGCTCCAGTAAATTACATTAAATATTTATAGAGTTTTCCTTTTTTGGCTTTTCTTTTATTTGTTGGAAGTTTAAATTCATTTCCCGATGCCAAAAATTCACCTTGAGTTGTTCTTTTAACTACAGTTCTAATATACTTTACAAATCTAAAAAAATTTTACAAAAAATACCGAATTCACTCCAACATCTGAATATGAAATAACAATTTCTTCGCTATAATTAATACAGCATGCATTAAAATATTGATTATATTTAGTTAAAACATAACTTTTTATACGAATGCCAACAATTTTTATTTATACAATTGAAATTGTTGTATAGTTTAAGCATAATTTTTGTGTGTAAATTCAAATATTCCAGCATATTTATAAGCTAAAAATATCAACTCGTTATTAACCTTTTTTTTTGTTTTATTTAATATACTTTTTATAATAATATTCTTCACAATGCCATAAAATCTTTAGAACCAGCCTGTACGAAGCTATGCACCTGTAAATCAGGGTCCTCTCTTCGATGATGATCCTGGTATTATGTCAGAAGTGGAAACAGCCAGTACAGGATTTCGTCGAGGTGGCAAGCAGCGTTCTTCATTGCCAGTAGTGCGAACACCATCGAAAACGTTGGAGCGCCCTTTAGGTATAAATATTTTTTGGCACTTTAATTATTTGCAAACTTCAAACTCACATCAACTACATTTTTCTAATTTTTTTCATATATCTCATTCTCTCTCTAGGTCTGGTATTCTTGCAATATCGATCAGAAACAAAGCGTGCCCTGCTACCCAACGAGATCACTTCGATTGATACGGTTCGCGCGCTCTTTGTACGTTCGTTTCCCAGACAACTGACAATGGCCTATTTGGAGGGACCTAATGTTAAAATTTACATACATGACGCTAGTAAAGATATGTTTTACGAGCTTGAAGATGTGCGTTCACACTTACGTGAAATACGAGATCGCTCCGTATTACGTTTGTTTGAGTCAAATGAGGTTGCTGCTCCGCCACAAGTATTGCCGGGTGGGCCGGGTATACCGCAACCATTGCCACAGGCGGTTCCTATGCAATGGGATCAGGATCAGGTTAGTAGCCTTTCACTCAAAGTTTCAAAGTTCTAAATATTTACAAGTTAATACAACTTCGCTCAAATATTTTTGTTTAATTAAAAATTCCTCTTTTTTTTATTCTTTTCAGAGCTACTTCAGCGAACCAGAATTCGATTCGGAATATCAACACCAACATATCCATAAATCAAAAGTGAGTGAATTTAATTTAATTATAATTTATTTTATTTCGAAAAAATGAAATAATATGAAGTGTTAAATAGTGTCAAATATATTGGCGTAGGCGTTAGCTGCCTTGCCAGAAAATTTATAATTTAATTGTTTTCTTAAATTTAAGTGTTGTGAATTCTATAAAGATTTCGATGATTATTGTTTTTGTTTTATGTACACATATACAATCGATTCGCAAACGAGTATATCTCTCATTGTCCCTTAAGCGTGACTAGTGGCACTTGATCCAGCTGGCTGCATGTGGCGCGATGCTTTAGAAATTTCCACACCTACCCACACTTGTACCCTTCAAAGCATTATCAGGATCTGCGTGCGCATCTTTCCATGCAAAAACTATGGCTCCTTCAAATGGTTCTAAATCACAACTGCCACACATCGCCATGATTGCCTTAACTTCCTCTTCCGCCGGCTCACGATCGTGCTCCTTGATTTCATCTTCAATGTTCATTTTCATGTTTAAGGCGTGCTTAAACTTTTGACCACCAAACTCGGCCAAGCCATCAAACTGATAGTCAAAAACATTCGCACTTGAGTCATCAACAATAGAGCCATCCTGCAGCAGCACCAGTTCTCGTTTGTTAACTGTTTTAGCAGCATTACTGTCCTGCTTTTTAGCCTCTTTGGCGGCCTTATCTGAGTGAGCTTGACGTTTAAAAACAATACGTGTCTCTGTTTCGTCAACAAACTGTACATTTGCGGGGTTCGTAAGTGAATTTAGTCTTTTAGTTGATGTTGTCTGTGTAATAGGAATGCGTGGGTCTGGTCCGGCAGGTAAGCCTATTAATTGCTGTGTTACTAGACGTGAACCCGTATTAAATTGTCCGTTTATAAAGTTGGTATTAATGGTCAATCCTTGAAGTTCGGGAACTGCACCAACAATATTATTGCTTATATCCGCCGAAGGTTGAATACCAAGTATACTGGCGCTTGAAGGCTGTACTTTTTGAGCCAAGTTAATGCGTACATTTGTGGGAATTTGGCCGCTTGCAAGCAGGCTATGCATTGGCAAAGGACGATTTATCTGTATGAATTGAGATTGAAGTTTTTGTTTAATGTTAATGTGAAAGTGGAAACTCACCCTTGGTGGTGCTTTTGTTGTTGGCGCCACCTCTTGGCCTTCATGATCAAAGCGATGCGCATGATGATGTTTATGATCACGATGTGCTTTTCCAGCACTTAAGGCGATACGATAAATTTGTACCAACGTCATCTCAAAGTGTAGCCCTTGTGATACATCGCCCGTAACAGATGTTCCGCCAGAAAGCAATTTTCCACCTGAAGAAATTTTGTGACCGACCACCTGAAGATATAAACAATTATTTAAGTCATAAGAAATATTTCAATTCGTTACTAGTTGTAAGCTTTTAGTTTTTTTTTAAATCGAATAGCCCTTAATCGGCTTAAATTAATCGGCTTAAATTAATCGGCTCCGTAAACAAAGGATAGGAATGGACCCAAGGATATGCAATATTGAATATTTTTGGAATATGCCCACGGACACGCCTACCTCCAATACAACACAAAAATTGAAATCACTGTATAGAGGGTTTTATTAAAGCTACATAAATAAAACTTAATATGCATGTATTTTGTACAAAAACTCAGACATGTACAAAAAAATGGGCGTGATCCGCTCACAAACATGCCCACCTCTCATACAACCCACGATATTGAAAATACAATAAAAGGGTTTATGTATGACTGAATGGAATTGAACTTGGTATGGGAACATTTTATATCAAAACTAAGGTGTTCGCAAAAAATGGATGTCACCCGCTCACGAACACGCCCATCTCCCATACAACTCACAATATTTAAAGTTTCATTAAAATTTTTATATACAACCTTCAGGGACTAAACTTGGTATGGGAGGATTTTATATCAAAACTAAGATGCGCACACATAATGGGCATCACCCGCCCACTAACACGCACAACTCCCATACAACGCACATTAGTGAAACCTGTTAAAAACTGTAAAAGAATACACGGATTTTAAGAAGTTATTTATATGTCGCACACTAAATACAAAACAGTCCCAACTCAAAAACCATGACTTTTCAGGAAAAGCGAAAAATGAAACTCTTTGCTTGTAACTGCAGAAGAAAAGCTATTTTTATTTAAACACACAAACTTCATTCTTCCAGTTAATAAAGAAAATAATGAAATATATAGTGAGATATGTGTTTTGTGAATCGATTTATAACAAAATTCGATATAAAAAAATTTTGAGTTGTGACTGTTTTGTATTTAGTGTGCGATGTGTTTAAGTAAATCAATATATATTTAAATATGATTGGAGATTTGGGGTATTCCATAGCCGGGCTAGACCGACTTTAGTAAAAAATTAAATTAATTGTTATACGCGGAGAGAAATTTGAGCTGAAAACAATCCCAAACTAATTAATTTTGGGAGCCATTCTGAGCTTAGCGATAATATTCTTGATATCAAGCCCTTATGTGATTGTTTATCAAAAAATTAACACGCCCATTCGTGCATAATTTATGTGATTTTTGAATCATTTATCAAAAAATTAATATGCTCACTTGTGCCCAAATTATATCATTTTGGTATTGTTTACAAAAACAAAAAACAAGCTCATTTGTATTCAATGCATGCCACTTTTGGATTGAAAGTAAAAGAAATTAAGGAACTAAAGAATTTTGGTATTGTTTATCAAAATAAATCAAATGTTAACAAATTTTAAATTAAATAAAAAATAAAATACAAAAAATATGAATGCTTTATATATATTTTCATTGTGCAAATAAGGTTATACATCCAAGTTCATCCAATTTGGACAGGAAAATATAATTTTTTAATTTATTTTCTACACTTTTATACTAACAGGATAGACAAGTAAATGAGAATGACGTCGTTCGGCTTATGATGCTGAATTCCACTTTCTTTTGAAATCTTGTGGGTCCTTATAAGCTCCTTTTGTTTCCTTCATTTTTCATTTGACAAGGGCCCAATACCTTTCCAATACCAAAGTGATATAAACTTTTTGTTTTGTGGATTTGCCTCTCTGGGTACAATATTTCAGCTTTTTTTCAAAGTGGGATAACGCAAAATCTGGCCAGAAGAGTTAGACACCTTGTGTTGAATCAGAAATGGTCGCAATATTTTTTGCAAGCATTCATTAACATAGATTTCCCCATTTATCGACCCAGAAGTTACGTATGGCTGACTTCTTTTCCCACAACTACAAATGGCCTGCCACACAAGAAATTTCTTCGAGAACTTTTTTATTTTTTGGGTTCTTACGTCTCTGATACATTTTCCCAACGATCTGCTACATAATAGTCCTAACCTGGAAGCTGCGAGATGTCTGCTAAAACATACGTTTTGTCATCCATGATGCAACATTGAATTTTTTTTTTTTAAGAAATTTGTATGAAGTTTATTCGCTCTAGTTCTAGCCTCGATATTCTTTTTAGCATTACGATCGGTGACTTTTTGGACCTTTTACGATCTTAGCCCAGCGTTAGGTTTTCGTTTCGTACAAATGCTTCCGAAAAATTTGCAATAAGAGCTGCTTTCCGTCCTGAAGTGTTCGGAGCCTTCACTGATATTCCAGAAACTTGTTTTGCCTTCTTAATATCTCAAGATCCATATTTTCTACCAGTTCTAAGCTTTCGGTCAACACTGATGGTTTGCTTAAAGTTTTTCAACACTTTTACGGTTTTTGCAATTTGTTTAAAATTCCACTTGGGATTTTTTTGTGAATTTGAACTATCGTTTTTCTAACTTCTTTTTGATCATCCATTTTGCACTTAGATACTCACAAAAATGTAAAGAAATGATTTCCATAAAAACTGACATTAAATACGGTAGTTTTGGCTATTTAAATTTTAATTCGTACGCTTGTAAAAGAAGTAGTTAAGAAGTAGTTCGTACAATTTACGAGCGCACTCCTTATACTACAAAAAGTACAATTTTACGTTGTTGCTATAATTTTAATTCGCCAGATTTACCATTAGGCCACCCCAAACGGTACTACATGTCCGATGGACATGTAGTTCCACAAAATAACGGAACTTTTTGTCTTTGGTCATACACGGTCGGACACATCGAGCGCACTTATTATTTTGTAGCGCTAAAATTTATTTATTTGCATTATTTTTAAACTTTTCTCTTTTAACTGTCGAGTCTCCGTGATATATCATTATATATTAACAATTTATTTTGAAAATTCAACATTTATTATGTTTTTTATTTTATGCGCGAGATGAGCTTCTCTCAAAAATTGTTATCGAATGACAAAATGCACTAAGTTGGATGGACACGCACACAAACGATACTACATGTCGGATGGACCGAGCAAAAAGTCAAACATTTTTGTCTTTCATCGGACACATGACAGGTCCATCCGACATGTAGTATCGTTTTGGGTGGCCTATTCATACAAAACAAATTTCGCGGTTCTAAAACTGGTTATCGATACTGAACTGTATCGACCATGAAATCTTCATAAAAACTGTAGTGTCGATAACTGCATCCAAAGAATGTCAATAAGTAGTAGTTTTTTCCTATCTTCATATGCTTTCTTATGAGTATATTTTTTTAAGTACAGCCAATTTTTATATTTTTAGAGACATGTTTATGTTTTTGATATTTTTTAAATAAGAATTTAATAAATTATGGAATTTGTTATAAAAAAAAAATTGAATTTATAACGTGAAATTCTAAGAAATTCTCACTCAAAGTTTTAATTTTGTTTAATTTAGTTTAGTTTCAATCGATTGATTTCATCTTCACACGAGCACAGCTCGGAAACGGCTAGGACGGTAGAGTATGTTGATATACCGTTTGAAAGGTGATTTATTTGCCTTTACAGATGAGATCTAGAATCAACATCAAATGTGAATGAATATCGTTGAATATTAATTAACCCTATAGCTCCATAGAGTGTGAAAATGAACCTCCATCTCATACGATTTTTTGCTCAATTCAACTTAACTCAACTTAATTTAATTCCCTCAACAGTTTGTTGTTGCACATATTTATGTCCACTCTACTTCCCATTATATGCTCTACTTTATAGTTATTTTACCGCCCTAGTGGATAAGTTAAAATTCAATACAAGTATTTATAGAAAAAATCTTCAACAAAGATTTTAATTAGCATAAAATTAAAGCGTTTATGAAGTTTACTTTTTGCTCTCTTAATTATGTAAGAATCATTTAGGACTGGGCGGGGAGGGGGTTTACATCATGCTGTTGTTCGAATGCCAATAGCAAAAAAAAACATTAACTTTCAACAACATCAATTTTTTTTTTTAATTACCTCAACGCCATGGCATGCTTAACAAATAAACAATAAACAGACCAATTTGATAAAATGAAAGTTATGACAAATCGTCATAACATCAACGCCATCACTCAACAAGTTTCATACATAAATAATGTATTAGCGTGTAAAATCGTTTCAAAAACAATAAGCCAGTAATTTTAATGTGATTAACGGTATCACTAATACAATATATAAACTAATCTACAACAAGTGTTTATTTATTTTCAGATGAAGCATTAACGTTTCGTGTTTGGTTATGTAATTGGTTCAGTTCAACATATATTAGCTGTTATAACTTTCATGTATGGCTTTCATGGTTTAGACAGACTTATACAAGGTATTATAAGCTTTGTAAGCTATGCAAGTGTCATGTCATAAAGTGCTTTTTACTTTAATTAATAAAGTTATGAGGCATATTTAAGATTTATACTTGACTTACAGCATTATGAAAACCACGTCCTATGCGTTCTGACTTCAGCCAAACTTGCCATTCGCCAGTTTTTCCATTCCAAGAAGTGCACATATGATGCCATGTGCGCACACGCAGCGGATAGTTTAACCTTAAAGAAGTTTAAAAGTAGAAGGAGGTTATTATTTAAATACAATTTTTTATTATTCACACAATGACTTAAAGCTGAAAACAAACCTATATATTTGTTGTCCTTTAATGGCCATAGATAGAAAACTGGAATTCTTGGAGTTAGCAACCCAAAATTGGAATGCACGTTTTTCATCTCCAGCTGTAAAAGAAAAACATATGTGGTAACTTGGTGATGAAAAAGTAAAGAGACATTAAATTTTTTTTTTTTTATAAATGTAAATTAAGCCGGTTACAAACATGTGACGCAAACATTTTGTAACTCTCTTTTGACATATAATTAAAACATATGTTAGTGAAAAACATTAAAATATCATCTAAATTAGAGTAAATCGTATGCAAATTTCACGGTTTTAGAGATGAGTTTGCTTTTTTATGGCTAAAACGGTAAAATTAAAAATATTTAAATTTTTTAATGCTTTTTGATCGCGTAAGCTCTGATGCATAACAATACTAAATTATTTTTTGTAAATCTTTCTCACGTATTACAGTGTTTTTATTGCTTTATATCTGTGTCGAAAACTCTAACAGCCCAAGTCTTATTTTTATGTTTTGAAAAATGTGAATTCAAAAAACTTTTTAGTTAACCTATAAAGTTCGATGATCATGCTAGGATCATGCTAAAAGCCAAAGATTTTGTGCATACAGTATATGTAGATGTATAGAACACAACTATATTAATAACTTGGTTATGACAATTATAATTATAACAATTGAATTATAAGCTTTAATAAAATGTTCATTCACACGGAAGCACTTTTTAAAATACGGAAGTTTATTATTTATTTGTAAGTAATTTTTTAATTATCTTTCAAAAAATTCTTGATAAGAATTATAAGAATTATGGAATTATAACTCGCATGCATTTTGGCTTGAAGTTTTAAGCTATTCCAAAAAAAAAATTTCACTCCCACCTAACTCTTAATACAAATTCGTATCGAATTGTTTTACGTTAAACAAAGAAAAACATACAAAACTCTTGTTAGCATGAAAAGTGTTGATTGTGTTTCTCTTAATATCTTGCTTGCAGATCTTTTCGCATAAACAATCGTAGGTTGTTAATAAATGTGCTATTTCCGGTTGGCATTTATTCACGAGATCAATTGAAATTTTTTTAATTTTTATGATCTTTTCAAATCTCACTTCATAAAAGAAATAAACGAAAGTACAAACGATGTGAATTAAAAATAAATACCTGCGCTGAAATTTTGTTTTTAAGAAAACATTTTAAAACTCTCGCCATTTTTTAATGATGTCACTGTTTGTTTTTTTCAAACTTTCAGTAAAGAACTACTTTGAACCAAAACTCAAATTTTATTGAAAACTATAGGCATAAAAAAAAATTACCATCTCACAAAAATAACGTTATTTTTTATTATCATACTTAAAAATCTTTACATAAAATAAGGTCATCAAAAATTGTGGTGTGTAAAAATTTTTATATTAAACATCAAAGTAATAAAAACTGCGCCTTTAATAATTTTGTTTTTACTTAAGCCGTAACAAATTTTAATTGACTCAGTTCGAACTTGAATGAAAAATATGGCGAATTCACGGAGAGAAAAAAATGGGTTAAAATCAAGCTCAAAGCGTTCGTAACTGAAATCAGCTCAATCAGCTCAAAACAAGCTCAATTTATTCACGTTCGCAATTTATGCCAGAAATTGGGCTTGAAATTTTTTTTATAAACATGTCAATTTGTGCTTAATACGTGTCATTTTGTGCTTGATCATAAAAATTAATTTTTGTTCTTGTTGTTTTTGCTCATCAGTAAAATGAGCAACCGAACGACATAATTCTCAGTTGGTTTTTGTTGCTATTAGTATAAAAGTGTATAAAAATACAGAACGTAAATTAAAAAACTTATATTTCCCTCTCCAAATTGGATCAAATATCTTATTTGGACAACAAAGATATAATTTTGAATTTGCGTCTGGTCATCGTTTTTTATTCGGTTTCTTTGACGACTGAGCCCCTTACATTTTGACACAAAATGTCACATCCCAAACTTTCTAAGAGATATGACAGCATGTTAACTTGTTTTATTCACAATCCATAAATATCATGTATTTATACAAATGAGCATGTTTTTTTTTTATAATCAATATCAAAATATTTGTGAGCATATTTGTTTTTTAATGAACAATTCAAAAATCACATTTATTATGCTTTATAACATAATAAAATAAGCACATTTATTATATATAAGCTTGTTAATTTTTTTGATAAACGATCGCATTATAGCAGAATCACTGCCAAAATAAATTGATTTGCTGCTCAAATGTTTCTCCGTTAATCTCTTGAGTGACTTAAGTTGAAATTTTTTAAGCAATAGTTTTGATTGGCTGATCCGCTAATAGCGTTTAAGAAATAATGCCTTTCTATATCTTTACTATCTGACGCTTATTTTTGACAGTTAAAAAATTCGGTACAATCAAAGATGAACAGAAATTAAAATTTTACACATTTTTTGTGTGAAAAAATATTCAAAGTACTTACAAATTCCGGAAAAATTTCAGCCCATTGTCAAATAGTTAAGAAGTTATATGGGTCCAAAGTTGGAAAAATGGAACTTAAAACTAAATTTTTGTCAGTAGTTTGAGATTGCGTTCATCTTCTAAATGGGGCCTAGGAAGTCGAGTGGTTAGCGTACTTGACTGCCAACCCAGAGGTTCCGGGTTCGATCCCGGTCTAGCCATGATCCTACGTTTTTACCTTTCTTAAATTCTTTCCTCATTTTTTATCAACTGAAATAAAAAAGTCATCAATATATACGACTTTGAAAGTTGTAGTTGGTAGTAGAAATGTTTGCTCAAAACTCGAATTGACTGAGGTAAATTCATAACACTTGCCACAGATTCAAATTCGAATGTTGATTAGCGCTCCGTCACACATACAACACTCTACACTTGTTTCTCTTGATTTCACTATCTCTGCTTCTTATCTATCTGCCCATTTCTGAACCAAGGCAGAATTGACTGAATATATTTGACACCTGAAATCCTTGATTCAAAAAACTAAAAACAAAAGCATTGTTATTGTTTCAAACATGAAATTCAATAAAAATTTTAGGAAAACTTTACCTAGCTTTTCCCTATTCATTTTTTCCGTGGTACGTTGGGTAACCACATGGTATTCTAAAGGAGGATATCTCCTCCTTTTTCATAAAAAAACTAAATTTCCTCCCAACAACATTTTAGTCCCAAATGAACTCCTATTATAAACGATTTTTTGTTTCAAATGTACAACCTTGTAATTGGCAACAGACAAACTATTTTTCCTGTTGAATGAACTTTTGTTAATATTAAAATATATAGTACATATTTATCTAGATTTTCTCCTTTTTCATCTTCCCTAAAACAAATGTCCGGTGTCGTTTTGTCTTCCTAAGTCAAATTGTTTCTGATAATCCTAGTTGTACGTCAATCTGCAATACCGTTCAACACTTTACCGCTTAAAACTTTTCAAATATATAATTTTTACCTCGATTTTGGAATCGCTGTTAACGCATTTGAAGTCCGAATTTTGAAATCACAAATTCAAGAAAACGAATCAAATATGATGACCTACAAGTGTTAAGTAACACTTTAGAAAGTTTCTTCCTGCCAATTTTGTTATTTGTTTAACTTGATTTTTTTAAA
Organism: Tetanocera ferruginea; assembly: GCA_958299015.1. NCBI lineage: Eukaryota > Metazoa > Arthropoda > Insecta > Diptera > Sciomyzidae > Tetanocera > Tetanocera ferruginea. The sequence goes on from OY282643.1 coordinate 135,110,720, forward strand.
CTGATATCGATTAACTTTATCAAATTCTGAAGTCAGGTACATAATCAGCAATCCTAAAAAGCACTCAGTAACAAGTTTGACAGGATACTATCTGTGTATAAATTTTTTAAAAGTCTTAGCAGGATTGATGAGTCGATTCGAAAAATCCCGAAACCTCAATACATAAAGATAAAACATCGACTTCGACCTCAAAATAAATACAAATTTTTTAATATCTGTTTACCTTGGCAAAAAAAAGCATAACAGCAAGAGGAATAAATCACATTCTTAATATAAAATTAAATTGAAAAAACTTTTAACTCTGTCGTAGACGGATTTATGAATGATTCCTAGCAACTTTCACTTCGATGCTGATTACTAGGACGTCATATTTGTTCCGATGTTCGTGGTCTTGTGTTCTGAATGTGTGACGTGCAAGCCAACCAATTATGGTAGTCCGAGTTCGATCTTTCATCTGACAAAAAAGTTTTTTCAATATAAAAAAAAATCTGATCGACCGTCACTACTCTGCGAAGTTGTAGCTTCAATTCTCGATTATTTGTTTCCAAACCATAACACGCACAAAAAAGTTTGATCATAAGAAACTCGGTAAAAGTTCTTTCAAGAGCTAAAATGGCCACTTTGTTTTTATTTTTTTACCGCCATTCAAAAATTGCTTAAAACTGACTTCAGGTTCGTTATCAATGACTCAAAAAAATTCACAATAAACACAATTTGAGAGATAATTTTGGAGATTTTTTATAAAAATTGCTTTAAAAATCTACTTTTTAAAAAATTCGTGATTTTTTTTTATGTGACTATTTTTAGGTATAAAAATACTAGGTATTTCAAAAATGCATCTTCGATAAAAAAAATTAATTTTTAACTTTTATATTATTATAACTATACATCCTTGTATGCATACTTGTGTACAAAATGTTTGTTCGATGCGAAACCTTGTACTCCCTACATTACTTACTTCTATAATCAAAAATTACTTCTACCGAAGATTTTTTTTTACTAAAAAATTTTTATAAAATTATTCTTTCGAGAAAGCTGATTTCTTTGGTTTTTTATATTATTTTGAAATCATTAAAAAAAATTTTTTTAAACTTTAAAATTTATTTAAATATGTTTATTAAAACAAAAAATTTCTGAAACTCGGAACTGCTCTGAAGTTAAGCAGATATGCGGTGTTTTGGCGCATATTTTAGTAAAACCTGGTTACTAAAGTTCAATAAAATATTTTCTGTAGTGATTTTTCAAATGGACAATAATTTATGACTTTGTGGAAGTGATATCAAGTTTTAAATTTAAAAAAAGCCAAAAAAATAATTTTTTTAAACTTGAACTTTATAAAATTTTGTTTTAATCTTTCAGACAAGATATGTTAAGAAAATTTTCAAATCTTTTTCTTTTTGTAAGACTTTCTTAAAAAAAATTTTCTTTTATATATATAAAGATAATTTTTTTACTATTATATTTTAAAACTTGAGACTTCTTGTATTTTTATTCGATGAAATGGTGTCTGTTTGTCTTTTTAATTCCGTGTTAGAACATTGTGACATATTCGATACTTTAAAAATCATCCTTTCACTACATATTATATTATCACATAAAATTATAAAATTCTGACATTTTTTTTTAATATCTGACCACTTCCTTCAACACTTCATATTTCTAAACTTGGACTTAACACAAATACTCCATTTCAAAACTATTGCTTGTGAAAAAACATTGCTACCGGCCGCCTATATGACACTGTTAGAGAGATGCCTCTGCCAAAAGAGAAATGATAATTTATGTAATAAGAAAATGGAAGAAAAATAGAGAAGCGGCGATTCATTCATACAATTACAAGACAATCCAGCACCACGCTATCTACTCCTTTCACTTTCAAGTTTTCAATTCAGCTGGTTGCATAATAATGGTCATTGTTGACTTAATTTCGTATTTCATAACTTATGCCAGCCACTTTTTATTATTATTATTATTTTTTGTATCTATAAAAAAAAACTATATTACAATATAAAGCAAATGTCAAGCCCGCGTGTTGTTGTCGCTGTGTAACACAAGAAAACAGCTGCTCTACAGACATATTTAGATATTCAGAATTACACTAAAAAACTTACCGGAATATGTCAACATGACATGATCACCACTATGATTTGTAAATCTCATCCAATAACAGATAGTAAACTGCTCCATTTCTGGAATTTTATTATTATACTTCACAGTGCCGTCATGATTAAATGCATACTTCTTGACCGCACAAGAGTCCTGGCAAGCATAAAATTTGCAGCATTAAAAAAAAAACACAAACAAAATTAAGACACTTAAGTTTCAAAAAATTTTATTTCACCTCGCCAATAATGCCCGTCGAATGATCCCGCGCTTCTCCATAAGTATAACCGAAAATATCGTCATAAACAACTGTTGCATCTGAGCCGATATTTGAGTGCGCCGCAGCTAGCGACAGTGCCTCAAATTCACCAATACTAGAATCTTCAGACGAACTCAAAGGAATCTCGGCATGCGCCAAAGTATTATGCGATTTAATACTAGAGCCTCCATGCGAATTATGATAACTAAAAACAGTGGCGGGACGTGCTGTATGCCCAAGAATAGGCTTCCAACCGAAGCAACAATTGTTTTGACAAAGCAAAACAAATAAAATCGCGTTAATATAATGATATAGCGACAACATTTCGTAGGACTTTACAGAAAATCGCACGTAGCTAGAGTTGATGATGGTGCTTGCAATGTAAGCCGTAACGACGTTTACACAACTCAAAGTTGCACGATGAACTGACTGATCCAATCTATTACTAGACCATACGCATGCGCAGCCGAATTTTGCCTGAAACGAAAGCTTCAACAGACAATAATCAAGCAAGCTTTTTTTTCCTTCTTTTTGCACAATTATCGCAAGCAGACAGTTCAACTTTTGAGCATTCGTCGTGGGTCTGCCAGAAAACTGGTATTTAAACGTTGTTTTCCGTTCAAAGTGACGACCGACCAAGAAACCTAGTCACAGCATTTGTAAAAGAAAAGAAAAAAAAAAGATTACTTGCTAGATGTTAGATTGTAAGATGTTGATCAATTTTTATTTTTTTTTATTCCATTAGCGGCGGTACAATGGTAAATTGTTGTTATGGTTCATTAATGTGAATACTGTTTCGATCATATGTAAGTAGTAAACAAACGAGAGTGAAGTAAATGTAAGTCAGGATCTCTAGCTATATTTTTGGAAATTAGATCTAGAGCTGGTTGCCGCTGTTTGCTTTCATGGGGTTCAATTTTCTAAGAATGGAGTGGAATTAAAGTTTTTTTAAATAAAACTCACCAAAAACTTACTAAAACATACACACATACACTCACTATAAATGTTTTAAAAGCGCACTAAAATTTACAAAATTATACATTGAACAAAAACAAGTTGTATCCAATTTGTTTGGTAGTTAAAATAGTTGCCTGTTTTGGTTTTTGTTTTTCAATTTTTTAGATTGCCAATTATTAAAGCTGTCTTTGCTATGTAAAAATAGTTAAAAAAAGGAATCGATATTTCAAAATAACTTGACAAAATTATGGGTTGTCCGCATGGTTTGTAGCTGAGTAATTGGGTCAGTAATAGTTGTGAAACCTTAGTTTACTTTAACTGTTATTTTTTTTTTTTTCGAGAAAAAATCGTCAATAAAAGTGAGAAAATTTTTTCTATATATTTTGGTTATTTTAATTTTTTAAACAATATTTGCAAAATAGTATTTCAATAATAATTGCATAAATTGAAAGTTAATTATTTTTACAATTTTTACTTATATATTAATTAAACAAATGCGCAGAGTATTACAAACACTGACTTCACCGTTTGTAAGTGAACAACTTATCCCTCAGGATAACAACATGAATCCCTCAAAATAATAGAGCTTATTATGTTTCTTTGGTCGCTAAATAAATGTTACGTGATTATCAGAGAAGGTAAAATCTGACCTTTTTCCAATCTTGTGATTTTAAGGACTTAAAAGTTCAATGTCAAGAGAGTTAATGTCGGGGTTAGTGCCGTGATTTTGATTTTTTAAATAAGAAGAATTTCAACGCACAAATTTAACACAACAGATGCCTCAAATGTACTCCAATTAAAAAAAAAAATTTAACAAGATGCAAGAAATAAGATTTTTATCGAATTTATTTACTAAAAATAAAAAAACAATATTTTTATAGTGAACACAATATTTTTTAGTTCAAATAGTACACTAAGAAAAAAACATACTTTAAAATTAAACAAAAAACTTTAAAAAAAAATTTAACGAATTTGGGTTTCTACAAAATAAAATTTAAAACAAACGTGTTTAAATTTTATCTATAAACTCTTTTGTTTTTTAATAATTTTCTCTTATTATTTCTTAGAAATGACAAAAAAATAGCTATCTGAAAAAAATGTAAATTTTTGAATTTTTCGAATTTGTTTTACAGATATCGAACATGAGATAAAAAAAAATTATATAATTATTTCAATATATAAAATATTCCAAATGCAAACATCATCGAATGAAGTTACCATTTGGTATTTGGAAGGTCCCACGGTTAGCTGATTATGTAATGATGCCAAAAACTCAGAAAAACTTAAAAATGGCATCGAACAAATTATTTTTAATTTTAAAATTTTTGTTTTAAATTTGTTTTTATATTAAAAAAATTGTTTAAAAAATAAAAACCTTTTTTTAATTTCATTTTAAAAACAGTTATGCTTAATTTAAATGAATTTGTTTCAAGCTCTATTTCAAAAACAAATTCGTTTGATATGAACACAATTAATTTTAATTTTAACACATATTTCCCTCAGTGTATTGGTTTTATTACTTTTGTTTTTCTTAAATTATATATTTTTTTACCTTAACCCGAATCTCTACATTAATTTTTTTTCGAATTTCAAAAAGATTTTTTAGGAGCATAATCCTTATCTGTAACATATAAATGATCATATAAAAATATATCTATCGTGCGTTGCGATATGGCAATCACAGGATGATTCGGGTTAAACACTTGTTTTATAGTTTTGAGTTCGTCATAATTTAATTTAATTAAGTGACCTTAAGATCAAAAATAACTTCAAGATCAAACAAAGTGCTGTAACAAGTCAAATAGACTACCATGACCGGCATTGGAATTCTATTAAAATTTTACATAACTACTATCGTAAAACTTAAATTTTTTGTTGCCGATTTTCTAAACGTTCGAAAAATTGTTTGCATTAAATCCAATGTTCAATGCTTTCATATGATTTATGGAAAGTATAACAACCTCATAGTTCCAAAAAGTCCTTTGGCCTTTAGCTCCGAAATCTTTATGCGGATAAATTTGTATTTTTTATTTATCACTTTACTTTTGTTTTTACTTTAGAAAGTCCGGGATCCCGTGAATTGCCATCCTTAGTGAATACGAATAGATTTTTTTTTGTATATATGTATATCATGATTTTCGCATTCGCCACCTTTACTTCAGAATTTTTAATTTGAAATTTGAAGTTTGAAGTGTTACTTCCCATATAATTGGAAAACCTATATAAAACTCAGTAATTATTGAGAAAATGTCAATAATTGAGTTTAAATATAGCTCATTCCATACAGACGAGTGTGACTACTTTATCGTGCTGAAAATGGTATTAACCGGTTGAAATTTTAGCAATTTACTATAGGATATTTTAGAAGATGCCTGCCCCAAGGTTTCAAAATGCTAAAACATAATGAAATTATTTATACTAGTTTAATAGTTACATTCGCTTAAACACCTGGGACGGGTGTGGCGAGCACAAGTTTAAAAACTAAAAATTCTGAGTTTAACATTGAAATTCAGTCCATCTGCCACAATGAGATCATTTTTGACTTGCATATCTCAAAATTTAATATATTTTCTGTGAATACCAGTGAAAAATATTTTGAAAAAATGGCGATAACCATTCTTTTTTAAACTTTTAAATGGGACGGGTGTGACATAAGATTGTCCCGGATGTGACAAGTGCGAATTGTGTGGGAATTATATGTAAGAAGTTAATGGGTCAGCCGCGTACCGTGGGGGGGGCGGGGGGGGCGGTCCGCCCCGGGCGGCACTAGTTTAGGGGCGGCACTGAAGCTAAATAAAGCCTTTTACAAAATAAAAATGTGTACATTTTCATTTTAAGGTGTACAAACAAAAGAAAGAACTAAACTTAATGAATAAATTTGGCCACCACAGTAAATGTAACTATATTTATGAGCTTCGTATTGAGCACAACCAAAATGTAAAATCGATTTTCGAGTCTTAAAATTAGTTGCCAAAGAAATAAAAAAAGACATAATATTTAGGCATGTGCGAGTAGTTGAATTTTCGAATAACTCGGCTGCGACTTGAAACAAGCATTGAATAACTGGTGTTTTCGAGTAACTCAAAGTTTTTTGAGTTTTTAAGTGCTTAAACTTGTCAGTGGAAATGCCCAGTAGAAAAGTGGTTTAACACAATAACGTTTTTCAACTTAGGTATATTTGGTAAAATAGCTGTTTTGTGCTTTGATGTGTTGAGTATGGGAGAAAGGCGGAATTTTCGTTTGATTATGGCGAATTGTAAGTTCAGAGTGCATATTAAGAAATAAGACTTATGCGTATAATTTTAAGTCGTATCTTTTATAATGTTTTTTGATTTTTTAAGGGATTTCACTGTTTTAATAAAATCACTTTGGAGAGGAGATAGGCGTAGTCTAAACTGATTTAGGTCATTTTCTAATTTAATAATTTAATTATTAATTTTCAAGAACTGATTTTGAGAAATGACCACAAGGTTTCAGCAGCTTCATGCTCTTGCTGAAAAATTCGCAATTCTTACTCCTTTGATTCTCCTGAATGATAAGTTGGAATGTAAACTGAATGAATTCTGTCACGAAGAAATTGACAATGAAGAGTTTCTCGTTGAGAGAAAAATACTTCAGCATATTGTTTCTATAGCTCACAAAGAAACTGATTCTTGTATGAAAGGTCCACTTGAACTTTTAAAATTTATTTTTAAATTAAGTCTAGAAAACGCAGTTCCAAACATTGTTATACTTTTAAGCTTTATTCTAAGCTTTTATTCATAAAAACCTACATTAGAACTACAATGAGTACTTCTCGCCTACAAAATCTTGCCATATTATCTATAGAATACAAGTAAAGTAATGAAATAGACTTTGACAATTAGGGAATTCACAGTTTGCTTCTAAAGTTAACACCTGACAACTTTAGAAAGATATTTAGATCGAACTGTGAGCACCTTTTTTTGTGTTTTGGAGCTAAATTGCAAAAATAGTTTTCAAAAATTTGAAATTTGTTCATAAACATGCCTCGAATGAACGGAAAGGAAGAATTATGAGATAACTTTAGCAACAAGTGGTATCTCAAGTTTGTACGTAAAACAAAAACAATCAAAGTTAACACGTGCTAAAATGTTCTAAAGTTAATAAACGGCAAAGTAAACAGAGCAAATAATACAGAACTGTGAGCACCCTAAATGTAATTACCGATTTTGCTAATAAAAAAACAAGAAAAATAATAATTTAATAAAATATTATATAAAAAAAATTGTATTTGTATAAATTTCCTTTTCGGTGTCATTAAGGAATAAACTTTTTTATCGTTGGCCTAATTCTAATATGGCGTAAGTCAACATTTGGAATAATATCGATTATTAACGTTTAAGGGGACCTGACGCCTTCAAAATTTTGTTTATTTTAATGTTTAAAAATGTGTATAAGTTCAATAAAAATAGATATAATTTTGAAAAATTACAAATATATTTTTCGGAAAAATATTACGCAAAAAAATTTTTTATTGTTTTAATCACATATACTGCTGATGGAATTTTTTTAAAAAATTCATGGCGCTTTTAATTTCATATGTTTTGTTCACCACTTTATATATCATAAATAAATTTTATTTTCAACTGTAGGGTATAAGTATAGTGTGTATGCAATGACAAAATTTTATTATGCCAGGTTACTCCTTAAAAAATACTTGTTCAGGTGTCAATATATCATATTTATATTTTAGTAAATATAGAAATCTCCCGTGATATAACAAAACCAAGTAACTTGTTTTTTGAAAATTGTGAGAAATTGAGGTATTGTGTTATAGGATATAATCTTTCCGTATATAAGATTTTTAAGTTTTTTCAAATTATTGAAGAGTTAAATTATTGAAGAGTTAAGAGTTAAGTTTCCAAATTTTTGAAACTTGTGCTAGCCAAATTATTTTGCGTTGCAGATTTTTAACAATTCAGTCGAACTTAAGATACTGAGAAAATTTTTGTCATATATTTTTTCATTTCATATAAACAAGATTTTTGTTTTTTCACAAAACCAGGCAACTATGAAGTTACTTAAAAGCAAATAAAACATTTATATGTTTCTTAGAACACTTTATTCTTTGCTGTTTTTTCAAAATCAAGTAACTTTAAAGTTGCTTGGTTTTGTTGTATAATATCAATTAAAACACAATTGTTTAGAAAATAAGTTGAACATTTATTACAATTTTAATTAAGTATCTTATTATTATTGGTTGGTGACCGTGGCATGCAGGTTAAGTGTGTGGCTTAGCATGCTCGGAGCCCGGGTTCGATCCCCAGCCGTGGCGAAAAGTTTTTTCAATAAAAATTTTTCTGATCGGTAACCACCTCTCTGCAGACAATGGAAAACCTCAGAGAGTAAATAATGCCATGTAAAGCTCCTTGAGAACATGAGCCGTTCGGAGTCGGCATAAAACATGTAGGTCCAGTTCTCGGTCAATTGTGTGCATAAATTTAATAACACACACAACACAATCGATCCTAAGAAGCTCGGTCAAAGTCCTTTCAAGGGCTGAAATGGCCAATTTGTTTTTTTTTTTTTTTTTTTTTTTTCTTATTATTATAATTAAGTATCTACACAAGTATCTTATTAAGTAAATTATATATAAATCTATTCATTAAACTCAATAAAAAAGCTTTTGATACTATTTTTAACAAAATTAATGGAACACATAAATAAATTCATGAATGTTGGTATTTACTCATGGCTTGTAAAACCAATAGAAAGATCCTTAGAATCTGCACATTCCTTAAAATCTTCCCAAAAATTAATTTTTGTGTTATCATGTATTAAAGGAATTAATTTATCTATAATATCCTTCTTTTTAGATGGGTTTTTCACGATTTCTTTTAATTGCACATATTTGAAAATTTCAGAAGATCTTTTTGATGAACTAATGTGCATTCAAAAAAATTTTGCATCGGTTTCGATGGAAGTTTTATAAAAAATTACAATAATCCTTTTCGAGTTTTTCTGAAAATTTTGCATTTCATTTTTTTCGGAAATTGCTGTATGCTGGATGCAATAATCTTTTCTTTGTAGCACGATTGAAAACGAATGTTTGAGAATCCTTTGTAGTACGATTGGAAAAGATTGTTTGAGAATCTTCAGATCGAGTATCCATGAAATGATTGTCCATGAGCTCTTCTTCGTCACCTTTTTTCATTTGTGGATCAAAATCAGGATCATAGTACGACGATGCAGGACTAAAATCAATTTTACTTTCTCCGTTATTAACGCAAAAATCACTGGAGAGTATACTTATATTTTTGTAATAATTTCCAAAAAAAAATTCAAGGAACTTATCATACAATTTTTGATAGATTATTACTTTCAAATTTTCAATTAAATCGAAATTTTTTTGACGACATTGTACGCTGTTTTTGATTATATTCGATACGTTTGAAGAAGAAGATGTGACTAAGAAAAAATTTTCAATAAATTTTGGAAATAATTTTTCGATTGCGGTATTTTGAAGTGAATTTTTTTGCATAAAATTTAACTTCGTTTAAGTAAAGTGCTGAAAAGTACTGAAGTAACTTGGTTTTGTTGTAACCCATTTTAATCTAATCAAGGCATTTCAAGTTACTTGTTTTATTTTTTTTTTTAATATTAGTGTTTAGAAATGAGATAGGCAAAAATGGATTGAAGTTTCTCGTAGACTTTTTGCTCTAGATTTTTAAACATGATAGAACAACAAAACCACGGATGAAATGAGAGCAAAAATAGACTCATGCGCGCGTTTTGCTCCATTTTTTCTAAACTTGCGTCGTATTAGAAATAGGTTGATGATATGTATATTAGAATTTTTTTTATATAATTGAGAACAATGAAAGACCAAATTCTAAAGTGAAAACTATGCATACAAAACCCTATATTAATATCAAAGATTTTTTTTATTGCATATGAGAGGGGCGGCAAATTTGGAATCCGCACCGGGCGGCTTAGCCTCTCGGTACGCCACTGTAATGGGTAAAATAAACATCACATATTTTTGACACTAAAATAAAAAAAAATATGTTTTTAATTAATGAATGAATTTTTTATCAAATTAATACCTTTACAAAAAATTTCGATTTTTTAATATATTTAAAAAACAAAATATTTTTTTGCAAAAAAATTTTTCTCATGAATTTTTGATCAAAATAATACCTGTACAAATGATTTCGCTATACATGAATTTACAAAACTTGTTTTAATCAAAGAATATATTCATATACTTGCAAAAATTTCATTATTAGAAAAAAATTTTGAAAACCGTTCCGGGTGTGACCAACTTCTTGTAACGGAAATGAAGAATAAAAATAATTTATTGGATGAAAAAAGTTAACAAATTTATGTAAAACATCAACATCCTTACTTTAGGAAAGTTTCATTCTTATCATAAGCCCATGTTGCTTCTTAGGAAAACTATAGCATTTTACTGGGACGTGTGTGACACTGAAAAAAACACAGTTTAAATATTTTTTCTTTGTTAACGCAGTAACCAATCCTTGTTATAAACTGTTCTTGGATAACATTGAAATCTTTTTTAACATTGTCAACCTAATTTTTTTTGAATGTGCATCAAGAGATGGCTGTTTTCAACGTTTTAAATTTAAACAAATTTTTTTAAGTTTTTCTCAACTCGGAGTTTGTTAAGTTAAATTGTCAAAAAAACATAAAAAAGCATTAACACTAAAAATAATTTTGCAACAAGAGTAACTTAAGACTCCATTTTAATGCAAGAAACAAAAATTATTTCAATTGAAAGCATTTTAGGATTCATTTTTTCGTTCCTCATTAGTGTGGAATCAGCCATATATTATTCTCAAAATACTTATAATGTTTTGAGAACTTCTATAGATCTTTCATTTTAAGCAATTATTTTGGGTTTAATGTACAACTCGGTTTTTATTAAGATTTATTTTTTTATTAACATAAACAGAATCATGTGTAAAAATAACGTCTGAGTTTTGTTTACATTTTGCTCACGTTAAATCAAGCGTGATGACTTAATGGTTAGTCGTTGGACTCTCATGCAATAGCTACAGAAACTCCAGGTTCGATTCTTGTATTATATTGTTCGGACGTTGCCATTATACGCGAAATACAATATCATTGTCCTCCACGAAATTTTTTGCAAAACTCAATCCTTTTGAGATAATATTCGATGATTTTTATGCACAACTTGGGCACCAGCTCTGTCATGAATTGACGAATATTGGTTTTTAATTGCTCAAAAGTTTAAGATTTTTCCACTTAAGCACAAAATTGACAGTGGTTTATCTTGAAATAAGTTGTCCTAGAAATTTTCATTGTAACCAAGCCATAATTGGTGCCATTGCTTAGTTTATTCAAATATCGTCCAATTCCATATCTTCAATATCGGCTAAAAAAAACATCGTCTTAAAACACAGTCATTGCGCTAGAATTATCTGTAACAGCTGCTTTATTGATCGTTTTCAAAAAAATACGAACTATTGACACCACCAGCTCATAATGCGCTTTTAACTTGACTTTTCATAACTAAGTTTAACCCTTATAGCCTAGACACATTGACTGCGGCTGCAGCATTGCGTCAAACGTCAAATTTTTTTTACAAGCTTTTCTTATGGAGGTGAATGTGGTGAAAGTGTTGCAACGACAATGCGTCATTGCAGCAATGTTGCTGTCGTCGATTTAGAACTTTTTCTATTTTGACGTGCGACAAGGGTAAGAACATCGGCATTTGTTAATGTTTTCGTTTAATTTCGTGCTTTTTTTGTGAATTTTATTGCTAGTTCTCATTGTGTTTGTGTTAAGTGTGTGTTTTTTAATGATAATTCGATGTTTAATTATAAAAATATATGCAAATACGGCTTATCGCGCTGCATCCAAATTTATCAAGTCGTAGAGAACATGTCAACATTTTCGTTTTCACCTCGTGTTGTTATGTTGCAGCCGCAGTCAATGTGTCTAGGCTATTCCTGGAATCTTTTGAAAAAAATTAATTTTTTGTACAAAAAGTCATCAGACAGATTTTCCAAAAATTTAAATTCTGATAGTAGCGATTTTTTAATCTCTATTTTTGGAATTTTTTGTTTTTGACAGAGTTCAAAAAATTAATTTTTTTTTTCAAAAAAAGCATCGGACAGATTTTCCAAAAATTTTAATACTGATAGCGATTTTGTAATCTTTATTTTGAGAATTTTTTGTTTTTGACAGACAATTCTAAAAAAAAACTATTTAGCCTTTTCGGTCCTTGGAAGTACTTTGAAAGTCCTTCGGGAAACAAAAAATTTCCCCATACAAAAAATGGTTTTTACTCAAAAAAATGACAGGAAACCTAGGGTAACACTAAGATTAACACTTAAAATCTATCGCTTCGTGGATGGTACTACAATAAATCAAGGAATATTTTAGTTTTTCAATCACTTATTTTATGGAAACCAACCTGGCCTAATATACATACATATACCTCGTAGAGGTTCGTTTTCTAAGCAAGTTATTTTTTTTTAACGGACGATTTTGCTGTTCTTGGTTGGATACATTCCTTGATGTTCCATACTTCTGTGGCGCCCCATCTATCTTTTTCTTCTTGGGAAAACTAGATCTCAAATTGTTAATTTTACTGATGATTCTTGGTAGGACCAGAAGTTCGTCCAATTTCTTGTCAATTTGGCATATATTATTTGGAAAATTGAACTAAGAACTGATCCGTTTAATTCCCGCACACGCAACGATCAGTCGAATACTTTCAGTTTTCAATTAAAAAAGTTTTAATTTTATTTGTATCAGCTTTACTGTTGACTTTGACTGAGATTGAAATATCTCAGTTCAATCCAAAATGTCAATTCAAACTGTACGTGAATGGCCGACTCAAGAAACATGCTGAATTGGTAGTGATTAAAATAGGTTAATTATGACAATAAAGTTAACTTTATTCAACTTTATTCACTGAAACATTCAAATTATTGCTTAAAAAAAATGAAAGGAATTGTCAAATTTTGCGCCAAAAACATAAATCGGGCCTTGGTTGATTTTGGTTGAGAGCATAGAACAAAAACACAAGTAGCATTGACAAGTGTTGATTTTCTTATCTACAAAAAAATTAGTTCCTGTCAAAAACAGCTGTTCGTTATTAGTATATGCCTTGGCCACATTGAGTTTTGTCAATTGTTGTGATAGCGACAAATCGGTGAGCGCTGTTATCGGCATAAATTTGTCACAAAAGTTATCAAGTTGATGAAATGTCAAGCTTTGTAATAAAATTTTTCTATTTTTAAATGCATTTTTATGCGAAGCTTCATATTTATGTGCATCAAGTTTGACTTAACAAATGCCAACTGTTGAGTTCGCTGAATGTGACCAGCGAAAATTAATTGTATACAATGGCGGACTGTGAGCGCTCTTTTCTTTGTTATATTTTTTGACAGATGGTAGTATGCAACAGAAACGTCAACACTACCTTGTAGTTATTATATCATGGTTGAGAGTTATACTCAAAAATAACTCAAAATTTAAGTTTTCTCAAAAACTTTAAACAATAACTACATGTTCTGTTAAAACTCTTAATACACTCTAACAACATAAAAATAAATTATTTGTTTTCTTCAGCTAATGTGGTGCATGTGAATTTTCACTGCATTCACAAGGTATTTGCCTTGCATGTGCGTGTCTGAACGGCAACAAATGTTGCAATTTGTTGCTGTTGTTTTTGTTTTTTTTACAAATTTTTTTTCAATTATTATACACCACCCATTGCCACATATGTCTGACTTCTACAGTAGGCCAATCTATGTCTGAGCCCTCCAGTCAATTAGCAATATATGCTTGAGTTTCTTGCGCTTCTTGGCCTCCAGTTGTTTTGATTTATAGCCGACACTCTTATTTCCGATGATTAGGCGCTTGATCGGGCCCAAAAAGAAATAAAGAATCTATGTTTGTACATATATTGCATTTGCCCCAATTTTTCCGCTGACTGCTTTTTTGAACAACGAATATCACTGCGCAGCTTAACAAGCAAGCAACGCATGCGCACAAAATACTAGCGTTGTAGTCTTGTTGACTTTCATTTTCATTCTATGTAAGTACGACTTGAAGAGGCAATTAACAAAAAAAATAAAAAATCCGAAACCAAGAAGTTGATTGGTATTTTTTTTTTTCTAATGTTTTACAATTATATTTAATGGTGCCACAATTCCATTAAAAAAAAAAAACAAAATGTAAAGTTTTTTAAGTCATACAAACAACAGATGCAGTGCTTTGAAATTTTTGAACCAACACATGCGATGTTGAGTACATTTCTATAGCTTTAATTAATAAAGGTCAAGTCAACATTGATTGTAAATGATTTAAGATCTTTTGATTAGCGCGCTCATACAAAGAAAAATAACTAAAAAAGTACCAAAAACCAAGCATAACTTCCTGTTATGCATGAAAAGCATGAATGAACGTTTCCCAACGGAACTGTTGTCAACAACATGTTGCATAATAATTTAAGTGAAATCTTAGAAATTACAACCAACACCTGCACATATATTTTCTCGCGACGTGTTGGCATACCTCATGTCTACAATTTTTCTTTTAGCTGGCAAACTGCCTGCAAGCAATAAAGTTTAAAAAAAAATACAGCTCATTATAGGGTCCATTATAATCATTATAATAAAATAAAATAAGTGTTATACTTGTTAAGCATAATTTAAGTATTTATGAAATGTATCTCATTAGCATTAAAGAATTATGCCATGTTCATTGCTTCATTGTGACATTAACTTATTAAGAAAAATAAATGGAGAAAAAAAAGCCATGCAGATAAAATGAATGTACATAATTAAGTTAGTTTTCTTACACGACAAACAAACAGCCTCATAAATAATTATCACTCTGATAGTATGTTTTTGAGAGATTAAATTAAAAGCAGTATCCGTGTTGCTTGAACGTCAGCTAGCCGTCGTTTCTGCCGTTTGTAACCAGGTCAATCCATCTTAGCACAGAAATTATTTTAATCAAAATTGCATAAAAGTAACTTGTTTCTTATATGGTAAACTACTTAATATATACGATACTAATGAAACGAATGTGTTGATATATTTAAAAAACTAAATTACTTTTTTTTTTTCCTGGCAGCCACGTACAGTAATTCGGTAATTGAAATACAATCTCAACTTAATAACTGTCTTATAAGTAAGCCATCATTAACTGACAGACAACTTTGGTCTTATTAATTATTATGACACATCAGAAAATCTTGAATACTATGCTTTATAAAGTGTCAACATCAACATCCATGATTAAAATCTATTTGGCCTTTATTACTTTGCAATTTATTTGTTTTTTTTTCAATTTCTTTTATTATTTTCATACATATGCTGACAGGTTTTTGCAATTTGAATTGATTTTAATGATATTTGTAATAATTTACAATAAAAATTGGCATAAGTTTAACAGCAGCTGCTGGCCTGTTTACTTCAGTGTTAAGTATTGCATTTAATGTTTTGCGTCTAATGTTTTTTAACGTCAGATAATCGAACTTTGTTACCAAATAGTACAACACGGTCATTGAAACATTATTCCCCCCAAAAAAGGAAACTTTGAAAATACTTAAAATCATGGCTCAAATTTTGTATTCTCTAAAAAAAAATTAATCTTTTCTGTTAACTAGAAAACAAGTTAATTATGGCATGTTTAGATTTATACAGGTAGACTTAATTTTGTTTGTTTGAATACTACAGAGTAGGAATGTACGATGATAATCGATTTTTGATATTCATCGATGTTAAGAGACGAAAAATCTATGCTTTAACATCGATAATGCAATATCTCAAACATCGTTACATCGACAACACGAACATAGAATCG
The DNA here is from genome assembly GCA_958299015.1 of Tetanocera ferruginea. Classification (NCBI taxonomy): domain Eukaryota; kingdom Metazoa; phylum Arthropoda; class Insecta; order Diptera; family Sciomyzidae; genus Tetanocera; species Tetanocera ferruginea. The sequence continues at coordinate 135,126,870 of OY282643.1, forward strand.
ATGTTTTTAAATATAATTTTTTATGAACGCTTACAAAGTACTTATATCACTTCATTTCAAAATTTTCTCAAAAATTCGTTGGTTAATCAAAAGAAGGTCCTATGAAAGTTTGGAATATTGTGGTTATATGATATTACAAAATGTTTTTTATGTATGATCATTAAGGTAACTGGTTTTGTTCAGGCGGTAGAAAATTTTTTCGACACTCATTTGGAAACTGTAATCGAGAATGTATTAAAACTAAATGCCTTTTGAAATGAGTTTGACGTCTTCTAGTGGTTTTGATTTGACAAAATACATTTTGTTTTTAAAAATTGTAGATGTTTTCGCCGTAAATTCTTATCAAGGCGAAATATCTACCCAAAATTTGGGTCCAAATTAAAGGTCCCCAAAGCCCCAAACTTGGAATTCACACCTTCGGGGTTTTGGAGACCTTTAACTTGCAACCCAGGTTTCTCAAGTTAAGTCACGTCGAAAAAATGGATGATTTTTGACGATAAACTGTTTTTGTCAAATCAAAAATGTATTTTCGAGCCACCTTAATAATAATGTACTAAAAAAATCCCGTGATTCTACATTTTTTTTTTGTATTGATAACGATGTTGTGCAAAATGTCATCATCGATATTTTTTCAACATCGAACAACCCTACTACAGAATATATTTAACACAAATTAATATATCCGTCTAATTTGTAATTTAAAAATTTTATGTATTTGTCATCATAATTTCAATCATCATAATTTTAATGCAATGTTTAAATTTTAAGGTCAGGGTATATTATTAATGGTATTCCCTTAACGGTCAAAATTTCCCATTTCGTAAACTCGTAAAATTCCGAGCCTCTGTTAAAGGAACGCACCTTTAGACATCTGATAAATTTATCTTGCATATGTCCAGTGGCGTAGCGAGGGGGGGAAGGGGGTGTCATCATGCCCCGGGCGCCACTCGCAGAGGGGCACCAAATCGTTCTCAAGACAAAAAAAACTTGGCAACAAAATTTGTTTTAATTAATTAATTCAATAATTCATTTATAAATTGTGATAACCATACATTAAATTTAGTAGGAGTTACTACAGCTAACTAATATTCAATCCTTGTAACATGTTTTGAAATAATTGAATTAACGTCTCTTTTTCTCACGTTCAACATTACGACGGAAATTGTTAAAAAATGCTTTAAAAAAGCTGTTAAACGTGAATCTGTATCACGATGGAGCGACAGAGCGCAAGCAGTTAGCGTTGTTGTCGAGGGACTGGAAGAATACGTAGAGCTATTAGAAAAATCAGCAGATGAAAATACTGCCACAAGTGGTACCAGAAATGCTGCAATCTTTATCTTAAGCCGAATTTAAATATCATAACTTTACTCCATTTCTGGCATGAACTTTAAGGGAATTGATCGTGTGCAGCTCAGATTACAAGGTTCTAAAATTAATTAAGGCTAAAAATCTTTGTAAAAAATGGGGAATCGATACAAAAATCCGTATTTTTGCACGCATTTCTTTCGGCGATAGCTTATATTCTCCACTAAAAATTAAAATGGTTTTCGATTTTTTATGAATGATGATAGCGCAAAAACTACTCATCCAAATGTAAAAATTTGTTGAACAAACATGAAGATAATTTGAAATTTTTTTCGGCTTAGCGTGATTATAATTATTGAACAAGAAGTGTACAAGATAGATTTAAAGATATTCGACTTTATTTGAAAAAAGCGAGAAAAACTTTAAAAATCTTTAATCCTAGTACTCTGTCCGTTAGCGTGAAATTTCACTCGCAACATTCATTTTTTTGTTGCGTAAATATTCTGACAAATATTTTGTTGAGAAGAAATTGAAAAATTTGAGAAAGTCATGTTTACTTCTCAAAATAGAATAAAATAAATATATGAAAATAAAAAATAAAAAAACAGCTGCCACTTTTTACTTTAAAATAAATAGGCAGTTCAATTAAATTGTCTTGGAAAAATGTTGCGAGTATTTTTCACAGCGGAACAGAGTAATATTTTGACGAACATTTGAAAAACTTCATCATACAAAAATTCAATATATCTTTAGTTCGTGTTTGTAGGAGTAGAATAGAGTTAAAATATCGAATGTAACATGATCAGTTCGATACAATTGATGTGAAAATTAAATATAGTAAAATTTACTTATGAAATAAAAAAATATGAACTTTATTATTTCAGTTAGCGAGTAGTTAAGCAAGCAACAGTTATCTTTAACGAACTGTCAAAGTTCGTTAGCTCTACGAAAAAATAATTTAAAAGTGAAGTGTCTGAATACTTGGAAAAAAATTAGACCAGCATCACTGAACAACCCAAAAGAATCAATGCTGTAGTTGTTACCAGAGTTGCTATTATCTTTAGACTTTTATTTCTTCAGCTAATGATAGTCCTATTTCTGATATTTGAACCACTTCTTTTTTATTAAAACCAATTTAGAAATATATTAAAAAATTTTTAAATGAATTGGTAACATCTCGATGTTACTCAATCTTTGTACTCGTACAACTAACATTTGTCAAAAGTACCCCAATCAAAAATGTCAAATGTACCCAAATGCTCTCGGCTTCTTTGTTTTAAATTTTTTTTAGTTTATATTTTGTTTTATTGAAATTCACTTATATTTTCAAAAACATAAATAGTTTTTACCAAAAACTTTTCTATTACTTTTCTTCATGTAATGCAAGAATCGTCGAACTTCGTGACGATTACTGAAAAACACGATGCAAAATTTATAGAACAAATTAATGAAAAATAATGGTTGGTTCATACCGAAAACGTCACAGTCAAATGTGCCCCAAAGTCAAGGGTACCCCAATTAATCCTACTTGGCTTAACTATAAAAACTTTTTTGCGATTTTCGTGTTAAGAGACCCTAAATCTATAACAAAATATAATGAACTGTCGTGTATAGAACCTTTTTCTGATTTAGGCGCGTAGTGTTATTTGTATTATTGATATATTATATATAATATATCATATATTTTTTCATTATTTCATTGGGGGCGCAATAAAATTGTTTTCCCCGGGCGCCAGTTATGCTCGCTACGCCACTGCATATGTCAAAAACAGCTGTTCAATACAAAAAAAATAATATAAGTTCATTATTCATCATGCCGTAACAAATCGACCGGAAATTTGTTCGTAGAATCTGTTTGCCCTAGGTTTCTGAAATGGGAATAATTGAGTTAGCTGCCAAGCTTAAGTGCTCATTATTTATCTATTCCAAACTTTTGGGGGCAATCTTTAACCTCGTCCAATACCAATTGCAGCAGTTCTACTATCTGACAAAGCACCCAACGATGTGTCGAAGTGTTTCTTTTCCTTTTTCAAGCACTGCCACTATCCACTTCTATGCTTGCCAATTAGGATCAAATAAGCGCCAAAATAAAAAAAAAAACCACCACACACGTTTTAACAGTTTGACAGCTGAAAGTTTAACTAAACTTTTTTACATTGTTTAAGCACTGAAATTGTAGCTTAAACATCGTAAAAAAATCGCCATACAAAATATTTCCATCATTCCCCATTTTCTTAAAATTAAGCAGTTTACGAGGTTTAAGCTGTTTCCGAGGCGTTAAGGGAATACCATTAATAACTGTTAATAATTTTGTGCAAACGTTTGTAATTTGCTTAGAAATAACCGAGTCCTGTATAGAAAAGTATTTATATATCCTTAATCAACGTCATCTCATGATTCGATTTATCTATGTCTATCCGTTCGTCCATCTGTGTGTGGCCCGTAGACATATTATTTGAATCCGCTCATGGCCTCACGCCTACCCTCCATACAACCCAAAAATTTAAAACTTTATAAATAGGCTCCCAGCAGTATTTGACACTAGTACAGAACTAGTGATTTCACTAGCGCCTAGGTAGTCAGCACTAGTTGTACTCCAATCTACTTTCTTTGCATTCAACTGCCGAATTTAACGTGAAGATGTCATAGGAAGGAGTCAATTGCTACCTTTTACATGCCCATTCCCTAGCTACTTCACTAGTGATATGGGACAAGCTTTTTCGCTAGTCAGAAATATAAAAAAACCTAGCCATTGAAAAATCAATCTTCAGTTAATTTTTTTTTGTTTTATTACAATTTTGTATTCACGTTGTGTAATGAAATTCAAAAGCCTCATTTATCATGTTTATTCCGAAATAGTTGATTTATATCTTGGATTTGAATATAGCATGACTCAATAATTTATATGGTTATCTCGATATTTGACGTCTTCTCACGAAAATGGACATAGATACCCTTACTTGAAGAGGAGAGAATTTTTAATAACACAAGCGCCCCACAGCTGCTGAATATCTCACTATTTCTTAAAACAATATATCTTTAGAATTTTGATTCAATACATTTTCTGCTACTTTTATATTTAGAAGTATCCATCAGATGATTTTTAAAGATTCTGCGACTTCACAGCATCCAAGCTTGAAATATTTTCACGAATTTATCAATGAAAGGCTATGCATACTTATTTTATTTTTTTTCTAGGTAGTAAAATTTTAAAAACACATACTTTTTTGTAAAAAAAAAACACAACAAAACACTGAAACCTACATTTTTTTGGAAGACCACAAAACCCTGGTTGTCATTCATTTTCGAGAGAAAACAGTTGCTTGATTACAAAAAATAACGGTATGTCAAATATCGGGATAACTTTATAAATTATTGAATCATGAAATATAGTAAATAGTTGACACTGATATATAATTCAACTGACCCGTCTATGCACTACCTGGGGTCAGAAAAGTAGCTAGTACGAATAGAACTAGGGAAAAAGCTAGTGATAACTAGACAATTGGCTACTCTCAATACTGGCGGGTTGATATTGATTCAACTGACCCCCGTCTATGCACTGGTGATAATTAGGCAATTGAGTACACCCAATACTGGCGGGGTTATGTTTAACCTACAGACATAACATTTTGTATATATGTATTTTATATTAATACTAAAAAGTATAAAATAGGTGTCATCTGCCCACAGACACGTCTATCTCCCATGAGACAGCACAAAATAGACAGCACTTTAAATTGACTTGTATTACCACTATTTAAGAAGGTTGCGGGTGTGGCAAGCGTGCCAACGAATCCCGAGTTCAATCCTCACTTTGGGCTTTTGAGTTTTGAATTGCATTTTTCCCTTAAAAAAAAGTTCAGTAGAACCAAAACCGCTCCATGGAGATTTCTCCAATCTTTTAAAAAATTATGCAGAAATATTTTTATGCGTTCCTCTAACTTTTGAGTCGGTGTCCGGTGAAATCTAGATTTCGATCCGGCTTAATGGTTAGCCAATAAAAAATTATATTTAATATATATTTTACTATTTAATAGGTAGGCCTCTTATCACATCTCGTATTAATAGTTTGAAAATTGTATAGCTATTATTTCTTTTTAAACAAATTTTATTTCAGCCTGGCAAACAACCTCCTTATTACGTTGGCGCCTCACAAACTTTACCACGTGGCATGTATTCGGATCGCAATAAGGTGACCATAGGTAAGTGTCTGAACATATAAATAAGTTTGGAATTTCTTAATGTCTACTAAAAAATCATTGATATTTAAAAGTAGTTGATATAAAGCTATAAAGTATCACATATAAATATATAAATTGACTTATATTTTTGAAAAGATAATCGTTAAATGCATGCTTTTTTTGGGTTAAGTAACTGAATGACCTGTATTGGCAAAACTGTGTACGTATTTATATAGCATACCAAATCTGATATTTTTTTTTGTCCAAGAGCTCCCTTCAAGTATCATTTATTTTTAATTTTTTTAATTAAAAAAAATTTTTTTAAAATATTTGATAAAGCAGGTGTATCGAACGATAACAATGAAAAGCGTGTCAAATATTAAAAGCTACTATATAATGTGATTAAGTGAAAAAAAAATCAACTTTTATTCATGAGCTCAATAAGATAAAATTTCAATCAACTCTATTAATTTGAAAAACAAAATTAAACAAATTTCGTTACTTTATACTGGCTTCTAAAAAGAGCCATTTAAAAATAAAGTGAAGTTTGAAGCAAAGCCTTATCTCACGCCTTAGCCACTGATAAATTTTTCTCAACCAGTTTTGGTCCGACCTTAAACAATTTTGCATGAAGTCTCTTAATGAGCTTCTAACTGGATATTTGAAATTTTCGAGGGGATTCATTAATTTTTCGTAAAATATTCTTATAGATTGTTTTATTAATTGACACTTTTCTCGTATGATAACTTAAATATGAAATACAACTTGTATGTATTATATGCCAAAACAGGAGCACCGGCCAAACCATTAAGATCGTATGGCTCTAGGGGTAATATGGGACCTATTTTTCCCTATCCCCCGGATCAGCTGTACAGCATCCCAGGTACTTTGACCTTATTTTCGTTTTTTACCTATTTTTTCTTTTTTTTTTTTTGTCTATATTTTTAAGGCACTTACCGTTTTAATGCGGAAACATTTTTGCTATTTTTAAGAGAGTTTTGTTTAGAGTATTTATTTCACTTCGTAACTGACTTGCATAAAAACATTACATAATATTTGATTTTACGAACTTTCAAATAAATGCTATTCATTATAACAAAACTCTTTCAGCGATTATGTTTCAAGCACATATGCACACACACATACTAAAAAGGATGAAAGAAATGTAAATGGTCACTTTGTTTTTTTTAATAGTGCAGCAATAAAAATGTTGTCTTACTTTTCCATATCTATTGTATGTTAATGATACGAAGTGAAATAAAAATGTCACAAAATGTTTAAATTTTTATTGTAAATTAATTTTAATGGTTTTCTTTGTATTTTTCTACTCTTCATCTAATATTTTCATTGTTAAAATTGTTACATAGAAAATTTTTATTTATTTTAGTAATCGGTATTTCATTGACTTAAGAATGTTTTTAAGCAAAATTTTTAATAAAATACACAATAATTTCTATACTTAATGTTGAATTTGTGAAGAACTTTTTCCGTTTTTAAGTATATTGTGTTCATCTTGCTATCTTTTTCCCATAGATGGTTATACAAGTTCTCCAGAGCGAGGAACTCGTGGCAGTTATGAAGAACCCTATTATAGTCAATACGGCACACGTGGAAATGTTGTCGCTCCGATTATTGATGAGGAAAACAGGTGATTAGCTGTCAATGCATTGAGCAGTACATATTAAAATTATTTTTTGATGCTCGTTTACAGTGAGGTGGCAATGACCGAGGATCAGTATGCTTTATATGGCATGAAAATGGGACCCGGTCGCATTCCCAGAACTGCAAATCAAATGTATGATCCAACGAGGTTTGTTCAAGAACTTTTTAAATATTTGTATTTAAATGGAAAGCTTATCTGTATGTTAAACATTATTAAAATTTTAGCATATGGGCATCTCCCAGTGGCACGGACGCGACATTCGCACGGTTTTAATTACTCGAAAAACAAGAAAGAAGCAAAATGAGCCGATATATATATAAGTGCTCTAACGCGACGATAGAGTGCTACATTTTATAAAAATATTGGCGATATTTAGTACAAATTAGTACAAAGTAATAATCAATCATTCAATGAAACGGATGCGACAAAAAACAGAAGTTTTTTTAAGCTCGTATAGAAATACGCAAAATTTAGCAAATTTTGAGAACTTTTTTTTATATATAATATACATGTTAATGGAGGTCAAAGGATAACTTTTCTTAGTAGACTTATGAAACATAAAAATTATCTCTTATCTTTTTTTAAATAGATATAGCACGAATACGGACGCGACATCATGGACGCGACAAATTTTTCCACAGTAGTAAAATACAGTAAAGATGTTCGTTATAAATTTTAATAAAAATACATCATAATAAGTTGAATTCAAGTTACATAGCAGTCATACTAATCAAAATAAAAAAAAAATAAAGTTATAAGCTTTTAGAGTGCTTTATTTTAATGTTTTTCTTCATTTTTGGTGGACCTTTTTTGGGAGATGCCCATATGTAATCCGTTATAAACGGAACGGATATATTTTTTATACGCACTTTTCAGCGAGTGTCTATTCTGGTAGAATAATAGCCTGAACACATTGACGACGACTGCAACATAGCAACAGAAAGTGAAAATCAAAATGTTTTCCTATTTTCTGCAACTTGATTATTTTGGATGCGACACGACAAGTTCGAATTCTGACAAACAAACCAAAGTTCAACACAAAAACAACGAGAACGAAGAGCAAAATAAGCAAGAAATTAAATAAAAACATTATTAAATGCCATAGCGGTAGCGTAACACATTGCGCATAACAAGCGACGAGCGCCAAGCGTCACTTAAAATTTACATGTATTTCTAATGAGACCAAATCATGGAAACTTTGCGACAACATTGTTGTGCGACATCAAATGTCGTTGTCGTTGGCTTCAATTAAAATTTATTTCTAATTTGACATGCGACAAAATATAATTTCTTCTATTTATATATTTACAAACAATACATTTTTCATAGTTTTTTGTTTCGTGGTGGCTGCCTAAATGGTTGTTTTTTTGTTCCTTTACTTATTTAAATATACTTACAAATATATATATATATATATATATATAAATATAACTTCAACAAAAATATTTTATCAAATAATTATTATTAAATGCCAAAAACACTTGCTGCTGAAGATGAATGCTGTCGTGTTTATTATAATCAAGTCGCTTAACATTTCTCTCAACGACAGTGTGGAGTTAAACCGTTTGTCGCATGCCGTGCACAATGTGTTCAGCCTACCGATTTTCTCACTCTTGTCGCTCTTGTTAAATTAAAATTTTTGTAACTTACACAGCTAGGATTCGACCCACGTCCTCCGCATGACAGTCTCGCACACTTACACTGAGATATTGATAACGATAAGTTAAATAACGCAAAACATATTTAAAAACTATTGCTTAGTGAAAACGGACATTTCAAGATAAACACAAAAAGATTTCAACACATGATTTTAAAACACAAAAAACTTTGAAACGTTCATTCAACAAAGAAAACTGCTAATTAGAGGATAATAATTAATTTCTTTAATTAATACGTTTAATGTACTAAGTTTACTTGTCTAAATTTTATCCACCATCTTTAAAAATCCCTCACCATGTAACACAAGCACTTTGGACAAATCTGCTGGGCTTGGCAAGGCCATCAGCAAGTCTTCCTGTTCCATGTTATCATAGTCTCTAGGAGTTCTACGACTGCGACGATATATTTTGATACGTTTGACCCCAGTGTTAGTTGTAGTTGTCGCAGTGGCAATGGGATGAAAATAAGTTGTGCCTATTAAGTGAAAAATGAAATTTTTAAATATGAAAAGTAGCTTTTAACATATATATGTCTGTGATAGTCGCAAACTTACCTTTGCTTTTGATGGCCTGCACAATGAGACACAACAGATAGCCACCAAAGGAAAGAAAGGCCAGTGATGTGATGGTTATCTGAAAAAGTGTTTGCAACTTTGAGGGTTTCTCTGCGTGATGCCAAGTAGAATGATAGTCGAGAACGGACGCATCATTTTCGTAGTCTCTGCAAACAGTAAATTAACTTTCTGTAGAGTAGTTTTAATTAAATAACCTTTTTTCGGCCGTTAAAGCCAGCGCAGCTGGTCTTGGTACATCTTTTGAGGTCAAATCCTGTTTTGCTGCAGCGCTTAACTTTTTGAAGGGAATTTTTTCCACACATGTTTTATTACTAACACAATTCTCGTAGTCGGCGTCATAGAGAGGAATTTTTTCTAATGATCGTTTGAGCCGTAATAGTTCTGATATACGACTGTCCTGAGCAAAACAATTCACCATAGAAACTTCAGCATCGTCCTTTGAATAATCAAAACAATAACAAAGCGAAACTATTTGCAAAACTGACAGTTTAAGCAAGAAAAACATTTTCAATATAGCAGCACTGTTTGCCTCTGACTTTAGATGTAGACAAATTAAATGACGTTTATTTGCAAAGTTGTCGCCAAATCTTGCGGTTCAGCATTATGTGCAGCAGGTGTGACATTTTTTTTTGCTGTCAAAGACAGAAAAAAGTTACTTGTTTTTTTGCAAAGCTTTTAAGGCATTAACTTGAAAAAACTACAACGTCTTAATTAGACCATAACGTTGGCCTTTAAAGCTAGTTGACTGTAAAAATAAGAAAAACTGCAAAAAGAGTTACCTACTCTATAAATTTAATTCTTGTTGTCATCATGTATTAGAGAATAAATAACTTTAGTTAAATTCTTGCAAAATGCATTTTTATATGAGGAAAATACATTTCGAATAAACGCAACACATCACATGTCTTGATTGATACAAAAAACAAAATCACAAAAATCACGCAAATCACATGTCTTGCGTTTCTTGCCTTTGCCGGCTAGAGAAATAAATTACTTTAGTACTATAGTTTTCTTCAAAGTTAGTTACAAATTTCAAGTAGAAAGTCAAAATCATATTGTTAGTTTTGTCGTTTAAAATATTTCAGCGTCATCAACTCAGTTTTAATTTTTGTTTTTTTTTACGTAAAATTACGTCTTACGCGTCTTAGCGCGGCTTGTATGGAGTTGTTTAACAAATATTTTCAAGGCTATGAAACTTTTTTGACGAATACTTTATGTTATACCTACAGCCTTTAATACTCATCGTTCAAAGATAATATTTATATACTAAAATATCAGATATATTCTGCGCTGAATGAATATCTAATTTTGGATTTTGTCACTATTATATTAAAGTCACAAAATAGTAAAATATAAGAAGAAAAATGTATGTGTTTATATAAGCAAATCAATCATCAGCTGCTTATGCTATGCCTGCTGCTTTCTTTGTTTTTGCCTGCATTGTTTTTGTTTTATATGAGCTGATTTGCAGGCTTCTTCATTGGGTTCTTGTGTGTACTACTCCTTTATTGGGTTCTTGTATGTACTACTTAGAAATGAGTGCTCTATTTATTAAACTGTCAAACTTAACAAAATGGATCTGTAATCCAGTTAGATTTAACTCTTATAGCCCATCCACAATGACGACAACGAGCGACGAGCGTCAAATGTCACTTTTTTTCACATGTATTTCTTATGGGATGAACTTTTGGAGACAATCGCGACGACATTGTTGCCCGACATCAAATGTAGCTGTAGCCAGCTTCAATTTAATTTTAATTTGGCGACAAAAACAGACGGCAAAAGAAATGTCAGTCATTGTTTACATTCGTGTTTTTTTCATGCCGGCTGCTCGAGTGCTCGTTCTTGTGGTCAATTTATATATTTAATTGCAAACTTTGATGTGAGTTTATTAAATAATATAATTTAATTTAAATTCAATTCAATAACCTGAAAAAATATTGCTGATTTCACTAAGCACTTTCTGCTGTAGCTTGTTGTTGTCGCGTTTAAAAAATTCAAGTCGCCCGAAATTTCTCTACAACGACAGAGTGGAGACCTGTAGTCCGTCGCCCGTTGTCGTCATTGTGGATGGGCTATTATGGAAAAACGAGTTGGATCATATTTCGTTTTATGCTTTTACCCGATCGATGGCGTAAAGTTTTAATTTTTGTTTGAAATTAATTTGGATTCCACATTCCAGACAAAGTAGAAAAGGTTACAATTTAAGGAGGGACATAACATTCGCGGCAGAGAAAACAGAACTTTTTTAAAAATTCATAATTCAGTCAAAAACAAACATCATACCAAAAAATTTTTTATTATTTTAGGGAATTGAACAAATTACAAGAAAAAAAAAATCAAAAAATATATTTTTTCACTCCAACATGGTTTTGTAGAGCTCCAACTGGCGGCAAAGAAAAAAAAACGGGCCTCATAGTTGCAGCTCTGGGAGTCGCAAAAGTTCTCCGATCAGGAAAAAAATTACTTTTTTTAAATCTCACCAAAATTGATTATCGTATGACAGGAGCTTTTTTTAAATTTTTTTTAATTTTTGGTGATGTTCCAAATTTAAGTGTGTTTTTTCGAAAAAAATATTGACTTTAAAAAGTCATAAAATATCGAAAAAAAATTTAAAACAAACTCGTGTCATACGATAGCGAATCAGGTTCAAAAAAATACAAAAAAAAAATTTCGTCAAAAAATTAACCCGCAAGTGCCGCAACCAGTACGAAAAACAAGGTTTCGAGATAAACGCGTTCAAAGTTTGTGAACAAAGCAAAATGCAAGGAAAAATAAAAATGCGCTCTCACTAATCCGGAAATTGTCCATGAAATTTTTTTTCTTAGAATCTTAAGAATATTTACTAAAATACAAAATTATAAAAAAGTCAATTTAAAAAAACGGCCAATGTCATGTCGCCCCCGTTAAACGGAATTCTACGTCTATACTTACGATGCTATCGAAAGTGTTTCATTTTCTTAAGACGTCCATTTTTAATTTTGTTTTTTTTTTCCTAACATTATAACTGCGTTCTTTTTAATTCAATGTTACTTTTGCGTTTATTTCAGACCTGAGGATCTTCATCGCATACGTGTAGAGCACATGGAACGACAATTGGCCAATTTAACTGGGTTAGTTCAGAAAGCGCTGGTCAATCAAAATCCACAAATTGCTCCATCACCTGTACCAACTTTAAATCCAAACTATCTAGGAGTACCCGCTCAGTGTAGAGGTAGGCTTGAGTCCGAATTGAAGCACCACTAGTTCTCAATGTTATCTCCTTATTTTATGTTAAATAATTTTTGTTTGTTGTTAACTGTGTTGTTCATTATACAACAACAATTCTTTAACGCATTTGTACACTCACCATAGAAAAAGTTTTGATGCAAGCTCTGCAAAATGCTCCACATTCCGCTCCATTAAAGCAATCAAGTTTGGATTCATTTTTGAAATAGTTAAAAAAAAAAACAAATATAATATTAAAAAAGAAAAACCCAACCCACTGAAAGTTTTTAACACACATATTATTTATCTCGATGTTATTAATTTATTCATTATGCATTTGCAAAAAATTTTATAACTTTGTTATTTTTTAAGTTATCGTTACTAACCTGAGATTAGAACAATTTCTGCATATATGTTTCTCAATACTTCTTTAATGTTTGCTTCTAAAGTATGTAATTAACTCAATTAATGTCAAAGTTCAAATTTAAAAATTCTATATTTTTCATATTATTTTGTCATAAAAAATGGTGTCATGCTGAAAATAACATGATGAAATGGTAACGGTTCTTGTTTTCATTTTTATTTATTTTATTTCTTTTGATAGCATAAAATTTCGAACAGAACTTAATCGTTGGTGGATTGATTGGCTATAAAAAAAGATGCCTTTTTTTAATTTACACTTTGGCGAATTCTCTTAACTTGATGAAATCTTAACTTCAGGCAAAAATATAATGGTTTTTTTTTAAACGCATTTTAACAATCCAGCATCGACGGAGCTTATTTTTTCTTTAAGGAAATACCTTGATTGTGCTCTACTTTTTTTCAATGCCCTCCCACTGGGTCTCTTCTTTCGGTCATATATATCATTACCACCGTGTATATAAAGGCATTGTTTATTACTTTTTTTATTATATTTATACTTTGAAGTACGCACTGTAGTTAGATTTTCATACATCACCGAAAAAAAAAATCACTCACAAAATGTTCCTTAAATATATATATATATATATGTAACCCTAGATGCTATAGAAGAGCTGTATGGCCTTTCCGGTGGCAGCCATATAACAATACAAGGTAAGTTGAGCTGGCTAGATTTTTCTTTTTTTTTTAAATTTTTTTTTTTGTTTTTTGTTAAAACTCATATGCTGCTTACGTTGAATGAATGCATTTTCGTCGAAATGCTTGTTCTTGTTTAAATATTAAATACATCTTAAATAATCTTGAATTGTCAAAAATCAACTCATGATCAATAAAAACCAAACTACTACCCCATAGCTAACGGAACTGGAGAAGAGATCTACGTTAGGGAAAAAGCGCCTAAACTAGGAAAGAGTTCTTGTCGTAAGTGGCGTTAAAACACACTTCTAAATGTTTCTGTATAATTAGCTGCATGCATACATAAATAGGCGTTATGGTTATATATATATATAGCTAGTCATAGAGTTTGGCAATTTGCACACATCCCGCTACTAACTTTCAAAACCCTTAAAAAAAAAATACAAAATCAAACCAGCTGTTTTTAAACATATATTAATTTCTTCAAAACCACTTGCAGATAAATCGGTCTCATTCGAAAAGTCCGTCTCGTTTAGCGATGATATTCAAGGAGTGCCAAAATCTCACAGCCCTCAACATGCTGGTAATTCAATTAAAATAACTGATGTTTAATTCTATATGATTGTGATTTCTTTAAAAAAAAAAAAGTAAAAAGAACAAAAATAACTGTTATTTTGTATATTTTAAATAAGCTGTATATTTTCTTAAAGTTTATGTAAACGTTTATATAATTTAAATTTTGTATACTTGAACTATTCTTTTTCTTTACTTAAAGGCACCGCATAGCTCTTTAAAACAGATTTATATTTAATTTTGAAATTATTTCAACAAGTTTAACGACTGAAGTTGAATAACTTAAATTTAGCTTAATTAAGCCTATCTATTAGAGTCTATGCGGTCCCAGTAAGCACTTTTTATCATATCATTTATTTTACACAAAACAATTGTTTAATTTTTAATTTGATGGTGAAGGAACTGTTATATGTAGGTTTTATTTCGAAAAAAATTAAGCCTAAAACGCTAATGTACCTTTTTATATGTCTGTATTGTATTGGGTTAAACACATGCGTATTGATTATAATTACTTATATATTGATTAATATTTGCATGTTTTTGCGCAAAAAAATAATAAAAACGTCTTTAGTAACTAAAATTTTGAATTGTATTTAACCACACCATAGCCTAGGCCAACATTTTTAAAGTGGATAGATATTTAACTAAATTTGAAGTCGTATCAAACCAGCAGGTTTTATTTTTTAACTATTTAAAACAAAATATTGTAGAGCAGATTTTTACCAGCTATCAGTTTTATAGAAAGAGTTTTCCAAAATTTGCTTTTATTATATCAATCATTACCATAGCTATTTGCTCGAGAAAAACTATAAAAATTACTATAAAAATTAGAAGTAAACCATATCCTTATAGAAGAATTGTTCTTTGCGAGTACAGAACCAACTATTGCCCAACATTTAAGACCTTGAAAGTTCTTTGACCGAGAACTGTACCGATGGTTATGAACAATAAAATAGAATCAACAATTTTACTATTTATACTTTTGTACTATTTAAAAAATCAATGAAATTGATATAAAACCAGGGCACATTTTTTTCTTTTTAAGTTTATTTTCCATTAATTAAAAAACTATTTGAAAATTTAAACAACTTATGTATTCCAAAGCACCATTCTTAAAAGAATAGCCTTTAAATTGATAAAAAAAATAGAATCATATAACTAAGACTTATAAAATAATAGTACCTATTCTTATTTACTTAGGTGGCCATGACAACCCGTGGTCGGGTTACTGCCAACTTCATAAGCTCTCGCCAATCTCTTCCACCAAGCGCGGTTAGGGCTTTCTCGCCTGGTCAATCCATCGGTGGCATGGTCTTCCTCTTCGTCGTCGGCCCTCGGCTTTCGCCTCAAATACCTTATACCTTATCCAAATACGCTGGAGCTTCTTCATCCATACGAAAGACATGACCCAGCCAACGTAGTCGCTGAATTGTTATACGCTGGACTAAGTCAATGTCGTCGTAGAGCTCGTACAGTTCGTGGTTCATTCGAATGCGATAGTCGTCGCCAACTCGAAAAGGACCAAAGATTTTGCGAAGAACTTTCCTCTCGAACACCCCAAGAGCGGCCGCATCTGTTTGCGATACCATCCATGCCTCAGCGCCATAGAGAAGCACATGTATGAAGAGCGTCTTGTAGACTGTTAGTTTTTTCGATCGAGAGAGGGCTCTAGAACCTAATTGCTTACTTAGCCCGTAGTAGCACCTATTAGCAATTGTTATTCTTCGCTTTATCTCCAGGCTGACATTGTTGTTGCTGTTTACGACGTTGTCAAGGTATGTAAACTCCTTGACAACTTCAAAGTTATATTGACCTGCTGTAATATGGGAGCCTAGACACCGCGCTT
The DNA here is from genome assembly GCA_958299015.1 of Tetanocera ferruginea. Classification (NCBI taxonomy): domain Eukaryota; kingdom Metazoa; phylum Arthropoda; class Insecta; order Diptera; family Sciomyzidae; genus Tetanocera; species Tetanocera ferruginea. The sequence continues at coordinate 135,142,937 of OY282643.1, forward strand.
CCCTATTTGCAGACAGCATATACTTTGTTTTGCCCTCGTTTACCATCAAGCCCACTTTGGCTGATTCCTTTTCGATAGCGGCGAAAGCAGCAGTAACATCTCTCTTGGTTCTGCCGATAATATTGATATCATCAGCATACGCAAGGAGCTGGACACCTTTGTAGAAAATGGTGGCGTTTCGATGTACACCTGTCTCTCGTAGGATCCCCTCCATGATGAAATTTAAGAGATCGCATGATAGCGGGTCGCCTTGTCTGAAACCTCGTTCGATATTAAAGATTTCGGAGAGGTCATTCCTACCTTGACGGAGCTGCATGTATTGCTCAACGTCATCCTGCAGAGCCTTATCAACTTTACAGGTATACTGAGCTCAGACATTGTTGTGTACAGGCAATCCCGAATAAGGCTATCAAACGCAGCTTTGTAATCAACAAAGAGATGGTGGGTGTCGATTTGATTTTCGTGGGTTTTCTCCAGGATTTGACGTTGTGTAAAAATCTGGTCTATGGTGGACTAGCCAGGACGCAACCCACACTGATAAGGTCTAATCAGTGTTTTGGTATGCGGCTTCAATCTTTCATACAATACGCTCGAAAGAACCTTGCATGCGATAGCAATAAGACTGATACTTCGATAGTTGACGCAGATTGTCGGGTCTCCTTTCTTAAGTATAGGCCAAAGAACACTGAAATTCCAATCATCGGACATGCCTTCCGCTAGCCATGCAATAATACCTATTCAATACATAAAAAAGTAATACTATATTAATAATTCGATGCAAAACCTCTATTTGCAAAAACTGCGGCACATCTTTTTGGCATGGATTCTACCATGGTCTTGCAAATATTATCTGGCATAGAGTACCAAGCTTTTGCCCAGAGCTTATACTTATTTTTTGGGCTTAATGGGTCCCAAATTTTGCTTAACAATCTTCCGCGGATTTTCTATCGTATTAAAATCCGGCGACAGCACGACAGCACGAGTCATGTCATGACATTGATTCTATGGTCCTTTAACCACCCTTTAACAAGACCCGAAGTATGTTTAGTGTTATTGTCTTATTGGAACTGTCACATATCAAAGGCATATTCAATTCTGACATAAAAATGTCGGTCCATATTTTCTTTGACCCAAAAAATTTGGCCAACACCATACCACGAAAAACATTCCCATACCATGACGTTACCTCTTATGCTTAAATGAATTTGTGGTATATCTAGGGTTCATTTCAGCATTTTTTGAACATCGGACTTAGATCTTTCCATCATTTCCAACCATAGGATTTGTCGCCACGTTTTTTCCATTTTTTCTCGCCAGTACCATCAGTGTGCGTTTTTTTAAACTTAACCCGATTGCTTCGGTGTTTTTATGTGAGCATTGGCGGTTACAATCTATCTAGGGAAAATTCTTCTCTTATGGCTTTAGAGGACTTGAAAAGGTCACGCTTTGACAAGATCTCAATGTAAACATAATCCTGGGGTGTTGTTTTACGTGGACGCTCTGTGTAGTTTGCAATCTTCTGAAGGCCTAAAAGCGGTAAAGACGAATTTTCGGGATCTATTCACTATTTTTAATTCACTCTTATGAAATTTTCTTATCCATTTGCGTTCTTCCTCCAAGTAGTGTTTGCCGCGAATCATTGTTCCTAAATTTACAGTATTTCTAAATTTATTAATCCTTTCTTAAAGCTTGCGGATACTTACTAATCAACTCGTGTTTTTCACTAAATGTTCAATTAAACTTAACAGTAAAACATTGTTACCATTGTGTCATTTTTTAATATTTAGCGTAACTTTGGGTATTATGATATAGTCAGGTAATGTGATATACCTCGATATTACCTAGATAACGGCAACAGAAAAAGATACGTGCTGCACTTTAATGCGCGCTCTCATTCGCTGTGTTCGCTCTAATTGTTGTGAAATTGTTTTAGCGGTGTAGTCGATTTTTTTTTTTGAGTGCGCTTTGCGAGTGAATTGCAATAAATAGAGCAAAATTGTTAGCTGAAATAGATAAATTTGTTAGAATTTCAATTAAGTTAGCCACAAATGTGGTGAGATATTGATTTTCTACAGCGTATTTTTACAAAAATAACCTTATTATTTTTAAACCTGAATTCGGCTATTGTGATGTAGTTAAAGTTGGGTAATGTGATATACCATCTATTCATACCATATCAATTCATTCCATTCATTTTATACTTTGTGTTATTTTTTTTTGTTAATTGTTTTCAAATTAAATTTAAATTTTGTTTTTTAGTTTTGGTTGAAAAAACAATAGATACTGCTGCTGAACACTATCCGGGTAATGTGATATTGGTATATATGGTATATCACATTATCTGAACGTGATATATCACTTTACCTGCCAATTTACCTTATTATTTGTGTTGAAAAAGCTCCAAATTGGGCTACGTTATAGAGCTCCTAAGTTTTAAAACACTGCAAAATGCATCAAAAAATATCCTGTGTAATACGGTATAAGCTAAGGTATGAAAGTTACTAGTTATTATAAATTTAAAAATACCTAAACTATATTACTATAATATTAGGCACGAGCAATAAAAAAATATCGAAAATTAATGATATTTCTTGTACAAAATAATTGATTCTATTTTACTGTCAGTAACTGTACATATTTTATGTCGAATCCGAACGGCAAAAGTTCATGTTCTCAAGAAGCTTCACAATGGCAATGTTAACTCTCTAAAGTTTAACATTGTCTGCATTGAAAAAAATTTGTTGTGTCAGATTCGAACCCGGGTCCGCTGAGATTCTTCTACATTCAAAATACACCAGTACAAAATTCGCCTTTTTATAATTCATGCCAACAAATTTAAAATAATCAAAATAATCTCTTAAGTCTGGATTTCACTACGTCATTTTTAATGGTCACTTATTGTCAGTCTTATATAAAATACCAATGCTTGTTTTTCACTTTTGGTCATTTTTGATATGACATAAAAGTTTAAAAGTCATATCAAGTTTTAAAAAGTTTTAATGTCTAAGATATCACACAAATAACAACTTGTATGCCATTTTTTTGCTAAAAACATATGAAGAAATCATTCGTCATTGTCAAATGGAAAAAAATTGACATCGTATTGGCATTTTTCATTAAACTGACAACAAATGACCATTGAAAATTACATAGTGAATACTAGGCACGTTGTCATTTCTTTTGATAATGACGAGGCACAAGAAAATCTTATTCATTGTTTTTAGGAAAAGCTCGCATAAGTTGTTATGTACGCAAAATTTTAGATTTTGAAATTTCATATCAAATTCGGAAATGACATGGCAGTGAAAACCGAACATAAAATAAATGTTCAAGAAATACAGAAATTAAAAAAACTAAATCTGTTAAAAAAGCAAAACTTTTTATTGAACTAGTACCAAATTTTACACCCAACGTAAAAAAAATATTTTCATTCATTATATAATATTGAAGTTTGAAGCCTCCGAAGTCGGAGATGCTCATGTGTGAGCTGCTTTAAACACGTCTTCTGGCTCTTGACTCGCGAGCTCAAGCTTATTTATTACTGCACAATTCTTTTAATTTCTCTCCAATGCGTGTTTTTCTTTTAATTTCTACAATTAGCTCAGAATTAATTAATTAATTTATTCATAATCGGTGCCCTTTCGTATGAGTGGATTTAGTATGATAGATATATAGTATCGTTTTATGACCAAAATCAAGCAAACAAGAATTTGTTTCATACGAAAATTGAACACTATTTTGAAAATTGTTTTCTTTTTTTTGTTTAGTTAAAGAAAAATATTCTTATTTATTACCTATAACTTCTCCGTGTTGTGATTTTATTTTTCATTTAAACTATGCATATTTATACTATATGTTGTAATTGTTTTTTCTTTTTAAATTTTAATTAAACAAAAAAACCAAAAAAACACAAAAAAGCTGATACAAAACCGACGAAACCAGCCATAAAATCGTCGACTTTACCACGCACATCGTCACAAGGTAAGGTATTCATTTCAGCATTCTGTTTTTCAACTTTGCCAATGTACACGTGTCTTTATTATTTTCTCTTCACTTCTAAATTTTACGTAAGTTTTTGTACATTCACACGTACTCACTCGTATATTTGTTGTTATTTTTTTTCAACATAGTTTAAATGTAACAGTTTAAATGTCGAGGGAATTTGAAACTTATTTTAAAAATATTTTTTTCTTTAAAACAACTTTAGAACGTGATCGTCTCAAGCCACCGCCACCGCCGAAGCCCATAGCCTTAACCCAAACCCATTCCAGCTATCGCGCAGATATTGCGCTCGCTCCGGAAGTCTACAATCATCTGCGTGGACTGCAAAAGAAGGCAAAAGACTTGCGCATGGAGGTGCGCACACTGCGACGTCTATCACAGGCACAGGCAGTGGCTGTGCGTGAGGACATTAAGGATGCTTTTATGCGCATACGCGCTACTCTGTTGGCCAGCAGCGGCAACTATTGGGATCAGCAAGGCGATCAGGAAAAGACGCGCATATCGCGCGAAGAAGAGCTCTACAAACAGGAGATCATACGTCTCGAAAAGGATTTGAGTGATTTGGAATCATCTGTGGAAGGTTTGCGCGGTGAGGTGATAAACCGTAGAACACGCGTAAATATGGCAGCTGTAGAGGACATGGCTTTGGTCTTGAGTAGAGCAAGGTAAGTCATTCATGCCTTTTGCAACATTTCATGACCATTTTGCACTTACAGCAAGACTGTTGCTGAGCTGAAGTTAAGATTTCCCGGGCTTTCTAACGGCATACGCAACCTAATCTCAAATGAAATGGAAAAGGTTGTACGTGAGGAAAAGTTTCTAAAGGAAGAACCAGATAGATTGGAATCGGCGCTTAGACGCTGCAAAAAACTCACAGGCACTTTGGTGACATTGAAAAGGTTTGGCTTAAACCAAAAAAATAATTGAACTAATTTAATAATATGCCTATCCCAAAAGATTGGCTAGCGTGCAGGAACAGCGTCTGCCTCCAAATGAGCCAACAGCAAATGAGGAGCCACCATGTTCGGCTGAAATATCCACTGCAAGCAAGGTGAGAGCATTAAGTAAAATTAAATATTAAATTTAGGGCAATTAATAAAAACTGCTGTTGTAGTAGTAGCAGAAGGCTATGCAAGGATGCATAAAGATATAAGTTTGATAGGAAGAGAATAACGTTAACTATTTGAGTAGTTCGTAGGCTGTAATAAATTTATTTTAAAAAAATCAAAATGATGAAATGACTAGAAAATGAATGGCCTTATTTTGTACAACGAACGCAATCCCCTACCCGCAATGTGGTTGCATTGCCTGGTAATTCATTTTCATACGAAGTAAACCAACATTTTTCTCTCTCTCTCATGGAAAACGTTCCAACGAAACCCAGCAGTTATTTTGTAGACAAGTGAAAAAGTCAACTTGTTTATTTCTAGTGAAATTGGAGTTTGCTTCGAGCAAGTACAAAAGGCGCTTTATTTTTATACTAGTTCTTTCCCGTCACAAATGACGGACCCGGTTTCAATACAGAAAAAACATGAAGTATTGATTTTCTTTAAGCTTAATTAGAAATAAGCGATGGTCACATATTCGATTTTAAATTGTGCAAAGAACAATTTTGAGTTCCAAATATTTATAAAATACCTTGAAGTAAAAACGGAATTTCTTGTAAAACAGAAAATTTCAAAATGAAAAAATTATAAAAAGTTTTTGAAGTTTCAATAAATCACAAACAAAAAATGCCTGAAAATATGCTATGAAATTTTTCAAAAACTCAAGCCATTGAATAATTACAATAATTATAATTATTCAATGCTCAAGCGTTCCGCACTCACATTTTACGGAATTATGTTATAGTAATGTTTTGTTTTTTTGACAGCAGGCTCAAAATCTCTCTTTTTTTCATTTAGATTCCGCACTACTTACAGGTTTTTAACTTAAAATTTAACATTTTACATTTCAAATTCAACTTTTTCCAAATCAAATTCAACTTTTAACAAGTAAAAAAAGATTTTTTTCATGACAAAAACATATTTTTCCATTTCAATTTCAATCTTTAACAATTTATTTTGAAACAAAAAAGTTTTATTTTGATTTGTAAAAAGTTTAATTTAAGCTCTAAAAAGTTCAATTTGATTTGGGAAAATTTGATTTGGACAGCGCAGCGATCTACTTGAAAAGACATTTTTTTTATGAAAAAGACATTATTTGTAATAGAGAAATTACTACAGAATGTTTTATTGTTGTTTTAACTATTGTTTTGTACAAAGAATTTACCAAAAATGTACTCCAATTTCATTCAGTTAGCAAAAATATAAAAAAAATCCTTTTTTTAAGGGTCAAACGTCTAACCGGACACAAACAAATTAATGTTAAATTCATTATTTCAATACTTTGTTGAGGCATCAATTACAAACGATTTTTCATGGAGGGGAACAAATTTCTGCAAACATCTGATTGAATGCTGTTCCATTCCTTGATTAATTCCTCTTTGAACTGAGCTATGTTTCGAATACTTGTATTGTAGAGCCTTTTACCTACTTCATTCCATACATTTTCAATGACGTTGATGTCAGGCGATTGGGGACAGCGATTATGTACCTACTAGACATACTTAAGGTCTGTAATATACAAAGCTTTTCGGTACTCTGCTTAACATTTGCCTTCATATGTTAAGGTAGTCGTTTATATCCATTTTTCCATCGATAAACACTAGATTCCAGACATCTGAACTAGACATACAGTCCCAAAGCATCACAGAACCACCTCCATGTTTCACTGTAGTAAGAATATTTTTGCTTTTAAACTCGGTGTTTGGTTTTCGCCATTCTTAAGCCCTACATCTAAACCGTGCAAGTTGAGTTTGCGTTGGTCAGTATGTAGCACCGTAAATAAGACATACCACTTGAATTTAACCCAATTTTTTTCATATTACCTTACCTTACTTATCGTATCCCAAAGAGCATCATTTTTAAGCAAGTACTATCGCGCAAACTAAAGTCATAGTCTTTTATTTTTTGGCCTAATGGACGGCTTCTTTCGCACAATTCTTCCATGAAAATCATTCTAGGGTAGTGTTTTACAAATTGTTTCCACACATCAGTCTTTTCCTTAACTTTTGCATAATTTTTCAGCTCGTTTGGAGTTTGGAATGAATTGTTTTTCATTTGTAGTACAATTTGGCGGTCATCACAGTCGCCTAGTGCTTTACCTGGACCCTCCCGACTTTTGTTGAGGATTCGGAAATCGTCAAGATACTTTTTTTATAATATCGTGGACCGCAGAAGGGTTGACGATATCACTGATTTAGCGGAAAGTTTTACCTGCACAGTATTGCCGTATAATTAGCAGCCGAATTTCGAATGTTGTGTGCGCACGTTTTTGCATCATTGTTGAATTTTTTTAGTAGCGATTACAAAACACAATGAGGGGAATCAATAAAAATTGGGTTTGAATTCTTTTTTATGCTATGTTTCGAATACTTGTATTGTAGAGCCTTTTACCTACTTCATTCCATACATTTTCAATGACGTTGATGTCAGGCGATTGGGGACAGCGATTATGTACCTACTAGACATACTTAAGGTCTGTAATATACAAAGCTTTTCGGCACTCTGCTTAACATTTGCCTTCATATGTTAAGGTAGTCGTTTATATATCAATTTTTCCATCGATAAACACTAGATTCCAGACATCTGAACTAGACATACAGTCCCAAAGCATCACAGAACCACCTCCATGTTTCACTGTAGTAAGAATATTTTTGCTTTTAAACTCGGTGTTTGGTTTTCGCCATTCTTAAGCCCTACATCTAAACCGTGCAAGTTGAGTTTGCGTTGGTCAGTATGTAGCACCGTAAATAAGACATACCACTTGAATTTAACCCAATTTTTTTCATATTACCTTACCTTACTTATCGTATCCCAAAGAGCATCATTTTTAAGCAAGTACTATCGCGCAAACTAAAGTCATAGTCTTTTATTTTTTGGCCTAATGGACGGCTTCTTTCGCACAATTCTTCCATGAAAATCATTCTAGGGTAGTGTTTTACAAATTGTTTCCACACATCAGTCTTTTCCTTAACTTTTGCATAATTTTTCAGCTCGTTTGGAGTTTGGAATGAATTGTTTTTCATTTGTAGTACAATTTGGCGGTCATCACAGTCGCCTAGTGCTTTACCTGGACCCTCCCGACTTTTGTTGAGGATTCGGAAATCGTCAAGATACTTTTTTTATAATATCGTGGACCGCAGAAGGGTTGACGATATCACTGATTTAGCGGAAAGTTTTACCTGCACAGTATTGCCGTATAATTAGCAGCCGAATTTCGAATGTTGTGTGCGCACGTTTTTGCATCATTGTTGAATTTTTTTAGTAGCGATTACAAAACACAATGAGGGGAATCAATAAAAATTGGGTTTGAATTCTTTTTTAAAGACACAACATGCCTAATTTGAAATGTCCGCTTAGACGTTTGACCTTTAAAAAGGGTTTTTATATTTTTGCGAACTAAATGAAATTGGAGTAAATTTTTTGTAAATTCTTTGTATCATGATATAATAATTTTACCAGGTAGTGTTGACAAATGTTCATTCTCTCAGCTACAAGTAAACGAACTCTTGTCAAAAACAGCTGTTCGTTGTTATATGCATTGGCCACATTCAGCTGTGTCAACTGTTATGACAGCAACACATCGGGGAGCGCTGTTATCCGTATTGAAGTTTCAAAAAAATTGTCAATTACATATATGAAATATCAAGCTTTGTATCAAATACGAATGGAAGTTTTACCGACAAATAAAAGATTTTCTATTTTTAAATGCATTTAAATGCGCAACTTCATATTTATGTGCATCAAGTTTTGACTTAACAGTTGCCAACTGTTGGGTACGCTGAAAGTGACCAGTGAAAATTAATTGTATGCTATGACGGATTGTGAGCGCTCTTTTTCTTGTTATATTTTTTGACAGAAATTCGTTTCCAACAGAAACGTCAATACTACCTTGGAGTAATTATATCATGCTTTGTATCAAATAAAATTTAAAACAATAATAAAACATTCTGTAAAACTTTCCGTATTTTAAATAAGGTTTTTTGTTAAGAAAATGGCCTTTAAAGTCGCTCGCTGCGTTGTCCGGTTAGACATTTGAACCACTGTATCTGTTATAAATATTTTCTATAGAAATATCAACATTAATATAATTAATTACATTGTATAAAACCTTGTTCCAAATAAGGCTAATAATAGAGCTTACAAGTAACTTCTTTTAGATTGTATCAGTTTCTTATTCAATGTAGAATTTTTTAGTGGAACCAGTACTGGCATTTTATGGAACTATTCTTGCAGGAACTATCTTGCAGAGGAAGTTTTGTTGCTGCAAGGAATATATTGCCAAAAAAAAACCCAGAGTGGGTGATTGCGTTCGTTGTAAAAAATAAGCCCCTATTTTTTTTTTTTTTTTACTACCACTTTCTTGAATCTATAAGTTCACATATTATAGATAGTATAGCTGACATAAAAAATAACGCTAGAGCAGAGCAAATTTTCGCAACTTTTTGAGTGATATTTGAAAACATGGTTTTTGCATTCTTTAGCTGTAACATATATATAAATAATTTTTTGCTATAAAAAATTGCAATGAAAGTGTCCAAAAGACAGATAAACCTTCAGTAAAAATTAACAATTCTCTTCTTACTTTTAGTTAAACAAAAATAGAGCCTTTCAAACTAGATATTAGGTCAATTTTAGGCTTAACGACTACACTCTGCCCATCTTTATCATTCCAAGAGCCAATTTGTTTTTTCTTTTTTAAATAAATAAACTTTGAAGAAGCTGCAAAAATAAAATCAAGTCAAAATGTCCTTCAATTTAATTTTGAACAAAAAAAATATTATGCATTTTAAGCCATTTTCAGGGAGCCGCATTCAGGAAGCTTTCGCTTCAATATTTATATATATATAATATATTTAGTGAATTTTTCAAAAGCTCTAATTTTAAAACTCGATTTTAGAATTGAATTGGTACACTTAAGTGTACTCAAAACGTATCTTCGCTACAAGTATTAACCTGTTTTGCAAATTTCACCACTTTTCCGAGCATTTTGATTTAAATGGTTACATGCATCATTGATTTTAATGATTTTGTATTTTACAAGTGGGCATTTCTATGATCCAAAATGATTCTAAAGTTAGTTTTATAAAAAGCTAAAAGTAAAAGTTATTTGTTTAGTTTATTTTAAGAGGTTAAATTTCATAGGTTAAATTTCGTATATAAAGAAAATTGTAGGTTCGCATTATTTCTCAAGCGTATTAGATTAAGCAATTTGTTTTTTTCTTGGAAATTGCATAGCATCATCATATTCATACAAACACTTTTATTTTTATGCCATTCATATTAACATCACAACTTTAGCGATAACCATAGTCCTAAGCCTGTCAAAAACTATGAAAATTTTGAAAACGTATGCATGTCCTTAACTATCATTAACTTGTTATAAATACATAGATAATATATAAGCATTGATACATATTTTTATTTTTTTTTTTCATAAATATCATCATATTTCTCATCATTTTCGTAAACAAAAGACAAATTTTACAGCCTTTCGTTTGTGTAGCCATTTTTCGAGTTAAGAAAACTTTATTATTTATTATATTGTTTGGAAAAAATTATGGAATTTTTCTTTATCACTTTTTTTTTAAAAAAAAAAAAAACATAAAAGCAAATTATTGAAAATCTCAAACATTTCCAATGAACTTATAGTTAGTGTATTTTATAAGAGCCCGTTCATACTGTATGAGAGTCGCGCTGCAGCTTCAACAGATTTTGCCAGACGCGACCAAATATGAACTTGCTCTGTAGCTATTTGATATTGTCAACGACGAGTCAGTCGACGCATAACGAGTGAGATAATCAGACGTGCGACATTTCTCTAATATTTACTGAGTTCCATTAAAAGTTATGTTAATTATTCATTTAAAGCAAAATGTTATTTTGTTCACTTTAATAAACTTTAAAATGTAAAATAAAATTAAAAACACATCTTGACAAGTCAGAAGTGGGATTCTTTGAGTTAAATATTTCTTAAAGTTAAAGCCCTTAAATTAAAATTTTCATATGCACGACAGAAGAGAGAAGGAAGGGAAAATACCAAGCAAACATAAACGAGTCAAGTCTAAACAAAACAAAGCCAACGATAGCGGCGACGAAAGAAAACGAATCGAATTTCGGCGAGCGTTAAAGCTGTTTAATACAAATTAAACAACGAGCGAACACTCAAGGAAAGCTAAAAGGAGTAAAAACGAACGAGTTGAAACAGGCGATAGAAAAGCATGCAACAGAGTCGACAAGAAACAACGAAAACTTGAATAAAAAGCTTTTATTTGGTTTGAACGAACGATAAGCAATCAAGATAATACAGCGTTTGACAAGTGTGTTTCACGAGATCGAAGAGCAGCACGAAGAGATAAACATCGGGAGAAAAGGGAAATAGAGAAAAAAAAAAAAAAACAGTACGAAATAAAGTGAATGAAGTTGAAAAATTTTGCGTTTTTTTTTGCTGTTTGCAACGAAGGAGAAAGGAAGAACATTCTAGAGCGGTGCACGAAAAAGCAGCAAGAAATGGTTAAGCTAAACACATTAAAAACAGAGCAATTAAATTATCTTTTGCAGGCGAATAACCTGCAAGTAGTTGGCAATAAAACGCATAAAATTGCAAAACTTGTGGAGGTGCTTGGAACTGACGAGGTTGATCCGGCAGATCTAGACAACAACGACATGTCATCAAACGAAGACGTACAGCTTCAAATAAGCGAGCTGAAAAATATGGTGGCTGAGTTAACGAAAGCGGTCGGAATGATAACCTTGGGCACGTCGAGGCAAGAGCAGCAACCACAAGCCAGCGCAGTGAATTTCGGAACAAATTCAAATTTTCCAACGCAAAATGTATGCAGCACGCGCGATATTATTGGAATTCTACCGGACTTCGATCCTTTAAAGAAATCAGTTTCATCAACACAATTTGTGCAACGAGTTGAGCAGCTGCAGCGAGCTTATTCCTGGAGTGAAGACATGGTTCTATTTTCTGTGCAGCACAAAATGAAGGGAGTGGCCAAAGATTGGATGGACGGACAGCCTGTTTTTCAATCATGGACAGAGTTTGTGGTCTTATTGTTACGTGATTTCCCAACGACAACGAATTCAGCCGAGTTACACAAAGAGCTCACTCAGCGCAGACGCAAGCCAAACGAAAGTTTAGTGGAATATTATTATGCTATGTTGGTTATGGCACGCCGTGGCGCTTTAGACGACAAATCTATAAACCACTACATAATCAATGGATTGAACGATTCCAACATCACACGAGCGCTTTTGGCTTTGAATATTCCAACTTGCACTGAGCTGTTGGCTTCCTTGGAGAATTTATCTTCAATGTCAGCTTCAAGCACGCGCTTTGTGGCAGCAGCGCCGGCTGACCTCACGAATTTAAAACAAGAGAGTGCTCAGGGGATAAACGACCGACGGGGGCCCAAGTGCTTCAATTGCAGTGAATGGGGACACATTTCGGTTAAGTGTCCACGACCACAGCGAAAAATGCGATGCGATAACTGCTTAAAAACTGGCCACAGCGCAAAGGAGTGTCGCTCTGCGGCAGCAAAGTCAAGCGTTGCAAAAATTGACAATGATGGGGAGTCGCCTGCATTCGTTCCACCTGTAATGAAAGAGGTAGTACTTGAAGGTCGACACTATTCTGCCTTCGTGGATACTGGTAGCGATAATTCTCTCATCAGAGAATCAGTAACACCCAAGGGCGCACGGCAAAAGTCTCTTGTTCATCTCAAAGGGTTCGGTGGGTCGATTGTCGAGTCAGCAGAAAAGATTGATGCAACGATTCAAATGGAAAAGCAGACGGTGCACGTTACATTGTGTATTGTACCAGACGAGGTTCTTCCCTTCGAAATTTTACTGGGTCGCGATGTTCTATGCAGAGATGATCAACGCATGGTTATAGAAGCGGGTGTGTTGCAGCTCGAGTCAATTGGGACAAAACAATTCCAAGTTTCAGCACAGCTCAGAGATAATGAGCGTGAAAAGGTGTACCGGGTCATCAAAGAATATGACAATTGCTTCGCTGAAGACATCAGTCACCTTGGCCGGTCCAAAACTATGACCATGGTAATTGAGGTTACCACAGATAAACCTATATTGGGAAAACGTTACCAAGTGCCATTTGCACAACGAGGTAAGCTGTCTGAAATTTTGAAAAACTTACAAACTAATAATATTATCCGAACGAGTACCTCTCCGCACGCCGCATCAGTTTTGTTGGTCAATAAATCAAATGGAGAGAGTCGAATGTGCATTGACTATCGAGCTCTGAATGCGGTCACCGTGAAAAAACAGTTTCCAATGCCAGTGGTCGAGGAGCAGCTTTCACGTTTGTCAGGTAGTAACTATTTCACTACCCTGGACATGACAGCAGGCTATTACCAAATTCCGTTACAAGAGCAAAGCAAACAATTCACGGCATTTTTGACACACGAAGGATTATACGAATTTAATGTCATGCCGTTTGGACTTATTAATGCTCCAATGTGGTTTCAAGAAATGATCGTTAATATTATTAACAAATTACAAAACCGTGACCGTATTATTAGCTACGTAGACGAGGTGATAATTACTTCAAAATCTGTCAACGAGGGCACGGAAGCCTTAAGAGAATTTTTGGAGGCTGTTAAACAGGCTGGACTAACACTGCGACCATCGAAATGTGTATTTTTAGAGACTTCGGTAAACTTTTTGGGGCACATTGTGAGCTGTGACGGAATAAAACCAGGCAACATAAAAACAAAGTGCATTGTAGAATTTCCAACACCGACGAGCACTTCGGCAGTACGACAGTTTTTGGGTGTAACTGGATTTTTCCGGAAATTTGTAAATGGATACAGTCACATCGCACAGCCACTCACGAAACTTCTCAGGAATAATATACCTTATCAATGGCAGCGAGAACAAGAGGAGGCATTTTCTAAGCTTAAATCGGCTATATCTAGCAGACCAGTTTTGACCTTGTTTGATGCCAACAAACAACACGAAGTACATACAGATGCCAGCAGCATAGGGCTTTCTGGCATATTAATGCAGCGTGAAGTAGAAGACTTGAAACCGGTGTTTTACTACAGTAGACAGTGTACGGATGCAGAGACCAGGTATGCAAGCCACGAACTTGAAATATTGGCCATCGTAGAAACTTTGCAACGGTTCCGTCTGTATTTACTGGGCACGCATTTTCGTATCGTAACTGATTGTAACGCCATAGTGACAACCAAAGCGACATCTCCCTTACCACCACGCGTAGCAAGATGGTGGCTTAAGCTCCAAGAGTTTGATTTCGAGTGCATCCATCGGCCTGGAGCTAAGATGTCACATGTGGATGGTATGAGTCGAGCACCAACTTTGCCACCACAAGAAGTAGGCACAGTTGCAGATAGTGTGTTTCAAATTATGTTCAACTATGGCATCGATTGGATAGTATCTATGCAACTACAAGATGACAGTCTACGCGATATCGTAGCAATAATTGGAGGAAAAGAGGCACATAACCAGTTGCAAATTAAACAAGACTATGCTGTTCAAGCGGGACGATTGTATCGTAAAGTTCAAGGTTCTAAAAAACTGGTCATACCACATTCAGCTAGGTGGCGCATTTCAAAAGCTTGCCATGATGATGCTGGTCATTTTGATGTTGAGAGGACGTTGGAACGAATGGCGAAGGATTTTTGGTTTCCACGCATGAGACGATACATAAAGTCGTATATTGACTCATGCCCAGAGTGCTGCCTTAATAAGGCAAAGAGCGGCAAGCCCGAAGGTCAATTGCATATTTCTGAGGTATTGCCAATTCCATTTCGTAGCATCAATATGGATCATTTGGGACCGTTCCCTAGAAGTAAAAAAGGAAACTCATACATCATTGTTCTTGTTTGCGCGTTCAGCAAATACGTTGTATTAAAACCGTTAAGAAACACGAAAACAACACCTGTGATTCATGTTCTTCAGGAAGTTATGTCGATATTTGGCCAACCTTTACGCATCACCACGGACCGAGGCACTGCTTTTACGTCGAAAGAATTTGAGAACTTTGCGAGCGAGTACGGAATTCAGCATGTCAAAACCGCAGTCAGGACACCAAGAGGTAACGGACAAGCAGAGCGCGTCAACAAAACGATTCTATCTTCGCTCAAATGTTCAACGGAAAATGAAAAGGATTGGGATACGACACTTGCCAAGTTGCAATGGTGCATCAATTCTCAAAAGAACTCCACCACCAAATTTAGTCCGAACGAGTTAATTTTTAATTATAACCAGCGGAATGTCAGCGACAATCGAATCATCCAGGCTATACAGGATGAAGTTCCAATGCAAGACAACAATATTAATGAACTTAGACTTCAAGCAGCCGCATTCAATATCAAAGAAGAAAAGCGTAAATGGAAGATACGTTATGATGCCAAACACCAAAAGCCTAAACAGTATTCCGAGGGAGATTTAGTTGTTATCGATTATGTGTCACAGCCAACAGGAGGGTCCCATAAATTAGATCCACTCTTTAAAGGGCCATATATCGTGACCAAGGTTTTGGATTACGACAGGTATGTAGTAGAAGATCTTCCGGACACCCATCGGACACGTCGTCCTTACACGGGGGTGATGGCAAGTGATCATATGAAGCCATGGTGTATGTTAGGACCAGAGAAATATTTAGAAGATACCGCAGATGAGATGACATCTGATCATCATTCGTCCAGGAGTGACGAACTATCAGGAAGGGCCGAGCTGTCAACGACGAGTCAGTCGACGCATAACGAGTGAGATAATCAGACGTGCGACATTTCTCTAATATTTACTGAGTTCCATTAAAAGTTATGTTAATTATTCATTTAAAGCAAAATGTTATTTTGTTCACTTTAATAAACTTTAAAATGTAAAATAAAATTAAAAACACATCTTGACAATATTTAAAATTCAAATCACTTAATAGTTACAAATAGGCACAAACGAGTAAATAGTTACCGTTGAACAAAAAAGAACATTATAATAAACATATGTAAAACATGCATTAAACTATTGGTTCTTATATTTTTTGAATCATACATTTTTGTATTTCATACCACCGTTACAGCATATATAAGTATACAAATATAGGCTTAACAAACTCCCATTTATACAACTTTTTGAAGACTCGATCAATTTTATTTTTAACCATCACTTCTTCTATGGTATCGTTCTTCTTGTTCATTTTTTTCTTCAATTATAGTTCAACTGGCGATGGAGTTCAAACTTCAAAGAGGCAATTACTGAGTAATAATTTAATTTTTGAAATCAGTTTTCACATTTCTGTATAAATTTTGTTTGTGTTGCTTTGATGGAACTAAACTGAGCTTTAAATATGAAAATTCAAAAAAAAAAAAAAAAAAAAAACAAAAATAAATAAACAATCTTATATAATACTACATACATATATCTAATAACAGTTAAATAAGAAAAATTCAATTTTAATAGTTTAATGTTAAATGGTTTTAAAACTTTACAAACAAAATTCCTTGACATTTAAATAAATAATTTTTTGCTTTTCATCATTTTGTTAAACTATTTTTTTTTTTTTTAATTATAATAAAAATGTTTGTGTGCCTTTTTTGTCTGATTTACATATTTCGGAAAATTATTAATTTGTAATTTTTTTCAACTTTTCTTCGATATTTTGAACTTCTTCGTTTAAATTCTTCAATCTTTCACATATGTTGAGTCCTATTTGTTCAATCTACATATATATTCTATTTTCTTTTTTTTTTAGTGTACTTTTGTGCTGATTTAGGAATGAAATTTGCGAAAATCACCGAATAGTTGTATTTGTTAGTTAAATTATGACAATCGCTTGTAATTTAAACGATTAGTTAGGTATTATAAAGCTCTTCTTTAACTGTTATTTTACAATTTTCAAATGAAAAAGACATTATGAAAAAATTGTCGAAGGACTTTTTCAAATATACCATTATGATAAAAATGGCCTCAGCTTTACGAATATTAAGTGCCTTTTAAATTTTCGACTGATTTCATAAAAGTTAAAATTAAACTGTTATTTTTTGCCTTTAATTTTTTCCGGCAAAAATAACGGTTACTTTTGACTTTTATTTAATTGGTCAAAAATAACAGTTATTTTGTGACTTTTATTTTTCGGTCAAAAATATCAGGCAATTTGTGTTTTTTTAAAGACCGCTTGACCGGTTAAAAAATTATTGATACCATGTGTAAAATGTGCGCACCGATGAGACGAAAATAATGATATCAATAGTGTTTCAGTTGGTAAAACGGCCTTTGAAAAAATACAAATTGCCTGATATTTTTGACCGAAAAAATAAAAGGCAAAAAATAACTGTTATTTTTGACCGATAAAATAAAAGTCAAAAGAAACTGTTATATTTGCCCGAAAAAATATAAGGCACAAAATAACTTATATTTTTGTCGGAAAAAATAAAAGTTAAAAGATAACAGTTAATTTGTGACTTTTTCGATAAAAACCATAACCGGTACGGTCCCTGGTTCTAAGAGAAATTTCGTTGTAGTTTTGAGCTGAGCTTCTGTTTCATTAAATAATTTCAGATTTTAATGCAAAACTTACACCCAGTTTCGACATGTCGATATTGCGACTATTTCTCTCCAATTTTCATTCTTTTTACTAATGTCAAAAAATAATACTTAAATAAAGTTTGTGAAACTCAAACCACAAAATCTTACATTTTATTAAACCTCTGCACGAATGCACTCGTTTTTCCCACAACAGTAGATCCAACATTGCAGTGTTCAGAGCTTAACAGAACTCTGTTAGTCAAGCAGAGCTTATTCAAGTCATTTAATAACAACAGACGAGTACTGCAGAGCACTCGTCGGCTTTAAACATTCAGTGTATTCAGCAGAAAATTTGCTACGTAGCTGCTACACAACTTTCTGGCTGAATGGTATGTAGCATAAACCACTCACACAACATGTTCCCTGAGCGGTCGCCATCTTAGGTAGCGAAAATATTTTATGCTACCTCGGTTAAGCGCTTTGCGCTCACTTAATTTTGACAGATGATCAATCAGTTTGTTAGAAATTTGACATTTCCCAAAAAAACCCATTCAGAAGAAAGTATCACTTTATGCTAGACCCCTTTTCCACACGGCAATTTTTCTTGCCAGCAAGTTTTCAATTCTCTTTTGAACTTGCCATTTGCGTTTCCACTCAGCAAGTTTTCTTGAGCAATTCTGAATAAAACTAAAGTGAAAGAGCAGGACAAAAGAAAAATTGCCGGTACGAGCAAGTCTGTACTCATCCCCTTTCGTCACGTCCCGATGCCAACAAACTCGACTTGCCAGCAAGAAAAATTGCCGAGTGGAAAAGGGGTCCTACTTCGCTACCTGAGCGCTTTTTCGGATTGAATGCACTCTTTGTTGATATTTTTTTTTAATTGTTTGCTTAGCAACGCCTAATGTCTAAAATCTTAAGTACACCAAGCGTTCTTCTGTTGTTAACATAATTTTCCAGTCATTGCATTCTTCTTTGTCGAATCGTGCATAACATTGATTTGGTTTGTGTTTGTTCTTGTTCTACTCAAGCGAAAAGTGCTCTCTGTAGTGTTACACTTGATTTCATTGATGAGAGCAAAACATAAAAAAAGGTTTGCACCACAACCGAGTGGCTTGAAACGCATTTCAAGCGCACTCGTGCAGAGGTTTACTAAGCTAAGATGTAACTTACATACTTAAATATTGTTTTTTGAAGCCAAGCCTTTTATGCTTAAGTTCTGTTTTATAACGATTTATGCAGAGAAACATCTTAATGATGATCACTTGAAGCTGTGTTTTGGGAGCATGTGTTAAGAAGTTTACACTTATTTAATATTAGTTCATTCTTAAAATCAAAGTTAGTCTCCCCCGAAGTTATTCACTTTTTAGAAGCGATATGTTGAAATTATAAAGTTTCTTAATGAGAATCTTTTTAAGACGTTGACTTTTAAGTTGATCATTCTGACATAAATATCAAATTTAGCTCTTACTTTTGTAGTAGTTGACACTTGACACTTCAGCTTTGAAAAGATAAGAACCTTGTGTGAATAATAGTCATTGGCATAAGTCGTGCTTGTCACAAATAAGGACACAGAACGTACAAAATGAATGAACAGAGCACAATTTAAAATATTTCTTCTTTCATGTTAGTTATTTCTACTTACTCATTTTTCATTCAGCATTAACCCAACCCCTCCCCCCCCTAACCCAGTGAAGAATTCCTACATCTATTTGCCGTTTCCTTGATATTAAAATGAATATTTGTACATGTTTTCCTAACAACACAACCCACTGGTTTCTTTGTGCTATTGTTTGCTATGCATCATTTTAGATATATAATTTTTTTTTTTGTTTTTTTTTTAATTAAATGCACCTTAATATTAAAAAAATCAATGTTTCAGCACTTTTGTGAATTATTAAGTAAGGTTTTGGCAGGTTATGGCATACGAGTTGATCATTAGGTAGATAGATATAAATGTAGGATTGATACGGTTAAAAAAAAAAATCTATTACTTAATGCTACTTATTTTTATAAATTTTAATGAATTTCAATTGAAAATTGATTATACTACTGAAAATATTTATAAAGAATAGCCATAGTTATCGTTCTGGAAACAACATTTTTCTAAAACTTTGTCCTTTGTACTTAAGCCTAGTACTCTGCTCGTTTGCGTGAAATTTCGCTCGCAACTTTCTTCTTTTTTTTTGCGTGAAAATTCTGACAAATATTTTGTTGCAAAGAAATTGAAAAATTTGAGAAAGTCATGCTTTACTTTTCAAAATAGAGAAAAATAATAATTTAAAAACAAAAATTTACGACAACTGTCACTTTTCACTTCAAAATGAATAGGCAGTTCAATTAAATTGTCGTGGAAAAATGTTGCAAGAGAAATGTTGCTAATATTTTTCACAGCGGAGCAAAGTATGACTTTGACAAACATGTTGTGAAAAATTTCACACATATTTCACAGCTATAGTTTTTTCTACGTAGATTCGAGTGAAATTTCACATGAAACTGAACAGAGTACTAGGCATTAAAACTGTTCACGATTTTGGCTTTGATCAGATTTCAAATTTAAGATTTTGAAAAAAAAATGAAATAAATAAGTTGTTTTTGGCATCTTAATTGAAAAAGTGACATAAAAAATGTTAACTTTAAATGTTACTGATTAATATCCGCTCTAAAAATATTACTATTACGGTTGGTACCGTACTCAAATATTTTAGTATTTAAATATAATTTTTAATGATTTTGTTCGCTTATTGTTGTTGTTTTTTTTCAAAATTTTTTAAATTTTATGAAGCACATTTTTTTAATGTGATTTTTTGTTTATTATTGTAATTTTCTAGCTAAACAAAAAAACTGTTTGTGTCGATTTTTTATAGCGCTATAGAATTTCCAACATGTCAACATTGAATTTCACCTAAATGCATACCGTTGTTGTAATTTTTGTTACGTACATGTTTTATAAAACGCTTATATTAATAAGACGTTTCATACCGAGTGTCAGGATAATAATAAAAATGCCTTTTATGTCATTTTAAGTTGGCCACCTTTTTTTTTTGTGAACTGCTTTCTAAGGCCAAGCGTTAAAGTAACGAAGTTAGGAATTACAAATTTAGTATCAAACAATCAACCTCTTGTATTATAGTAAGGTATGAATTAAACTACATTGGAAATGATTGAATTTCACAATAATACATCTTATGTATAGGTCTGGAAAAGTAAACCTATGCTTTGATCTTGAAATATTTGAGTAATAATTTGTCAAAAACGAAAAACAAAAAAGTATCACTCATTTTTAATATATGAAATTTGCTTTTAATTTTGATTATATATAATTTGTGAGGAGCTTTTTAGTAATATGTACAATTATAAATTTAATATTGATAAGCATTACATTCTACCTTACTATAGTGAGGCATATAGATGTGTTTTACTTTTGTATCGTTATTACTGCATGCTGCATAAGTATGAACATTAAAAATAATACAATATGAGCCAAAGAACATATTTTTTTTTTCTCATGCATGTTACTTGTTTTAATTTTTTAAAAACAAAAATTCCATGATTGCAAGACAAAAGAGCAAAATGAAAAAAATAATAAAGTTTTTTTAACAATAACTAGTTAAAATTTAAAAATTTAGACATTTTTGTTTAAATTTTTACTATTTTGCTGCTCTGCTTATGATCACAGAAATTTTGTTTATTATATTTACGTAATTATCAATCAATTAAAAACAGAGTTAAATGTATCAGCTGTACAATAATCTTCGATTCAACTATTTCTGTTGTGCTCGAAATTACTGTAGTTTTTGCCGTTTGTCTATCTATCATGTTTCCAACAATAATTCTTTGATTCATGCTATAATAAACCCTATAAGACGCAAGTTTTTTCTTGTATTCTGTATATAAGAAATATAAGATATCGTTAGATTACTATCTACATGTTTGCTACATACATGTTTAATATACTTTTTTTTCGAATTATTCAATTTCTGTATAAAACAAATTTATTTATTTATGATAGTGTGTCAAAAACTCTGATACTATTAATGTTATTTGCTAAAACCTTACAATAATATATAATTTTTACATTTTCTTTCACCTCAGCAGCCAGTCCCAACTCCAAGGATGGGGCCGATCGCTGTCAGCGGGGGAATCCCACCCGAAAACGCACTCGATGCTCTGTTAGATGAACTTCAAACATTCGCCAAACCGCTCAATCAACATAATGATGTAAGTTTTTATTAAAAAACAGTATGAATTTAAGTAAACAAATTAAATAATTTAAACCTCAATTATTACAACGTTTCTATTGGGCAAAAACCGTTATTGTATCCAAGTAATAAAAGAGAGATTCACAATGTTTTTACAAAATTCTCAGAATAAATTTGAAAAATTTTTGTCTGAGCATAACTTTCTTCAAATTCTTTCTTTTTTATCTTCAAAAACTTTTAAAATAATCTCAAATTCCTAACAAGTACATGTACAACATCGTGAATATCCCTAAAAATTTTGAAAAAATTAAAAAATTTTTAAACTTTTCACAAAATTTTTATCAGCCCTCTTAATATAAAATAAATTAAAGACCCAGTTATGCAAACGTATTGCTGCATAATTAAGCGTAGGTAGAGTTCTTTATGCCATAGAACTCAATGCATTGCTTCGCTGAGACCTACCATTTGAAGTTATAATCCAAATAGAACTCTACCTACGCTGCGTTACGCAGAGTAACGTTTCCATAACTGTGCATAACTTAACTTTAATATTTAATTTCTAATAATTTTCATTTCATTTATTCTCTTTCAAGTTTCGTCCTGACGATTCCACATCCGACGACAGCTCACAGGCGATTCTTAGCACCGTCACCACTCAAATCCCTCAAGCATGCCTCTACAACCCAAACGATCCCAATGCTGCACAACAACCAAACGAATTACAAGAGTCACAAATAGGCACTATTTCGGCTGCTCCATTAAATCATAGCATGGGCAATGCCAACATGTTACAGGTGAACGCCAACCTCGGCAGTCTGCGTCGCCTTCATTCTTATCCAAGCGGCTCCGACACAGACACTTCGCCACCACAGCCAGCACGTATGCCCGGCAAGCCACCAGTTCCAGAACGCAATGCTGAACTGCTCTCAAAGGTAGTCAACAAGCGCATTCCACCACCACCACCACCACGTACCAGTTCCCGCAGCCCTTTGGCCAGTCCTACTAGCCCCAATGTGCCACACCGAATGCCTTCGCTTAGCGAAACGGAAACACTTATTGGCAACGGTGCCGTCGAGGACGGTAGCGGCAATTCTAGTGGCAACGAATCAGGCAACGATCAAATGCAGCGTCAGGTGGCACTTGAACGGCGGCATCAGGAACTGTTGCGCAAGCAAAAAATGTTGCAGGAACAGTATCAGCGCTTGCAGCAAATGAGCAAAATGCCTGCAGTGGCCACAATGCCACCTCCACCTACTGATATAATGCAGCTCAAGAAGACAGGCAGTGAATCCAACTTGCCGCATAAAATGGATCTTAGCATAGCGAGTGCCACAGGCTCCATGAAGAATCTCAATGCCGAGGCAAACACTTGCGTTCCTGGCTTAGTTAATGACAAAAACGAAAAAAACATTGCGCTGGTAAAACAACAAATGATGGATGGTGCTTCCAAGACAAGCTCACCAAAACTAACTAGGAATGAAAGTGTTGCCAACAATGAAACTGAGCCAAATGCTCCTAACAACAACACCACCAGCTGTACTACCATCAAGCAGGTCTACGAAACAGAGATTCTATAACAAAAATCAAGCATAGAATGGAACGAAAGCAACATAGATTTTTAAGATCCGATATGCTCAGCATGTAGTTCCTTGGACATTAAAGAGAGCTACTGAAGCTATCTTTCATGCATATATTCATACACACACACACATAAATACAAACATGCAAGTACTTATAATGATCAAATTACGAAACCACATAAAACTGCAAAGTTAATTCAATGAAAATAATAAATGTTTAAACGAAGTGTAAGCACGTTAACAATAACAATAATTAAGGATCATTTTTATTGTTACAAATGTTATTTATACATTCATTCACATATAAACATATTTAATTTTTACAAATGAGGCTGCTAAACCATGGTGCAGGCTAGTTCTCGAACCCGATGAGTTTTGTTCGTTTGTGGTTCTGTTTATCTTTATACAACTAGGTCGTAATATATATATATATATATATATATAGAATATCTTAAATATGTACAAGTGCATTCGATGTATTGGATATTGTAGGTATTTATATTTTTTTTCATATACAATATACAAACATACATATAAACAGTTTGTTATTAAAAGTTTAGTCTTCAAAATTGATTTGACACTCTGAATTAAATGATAACAAGATTTTATCTAAGTGAAGAGTAAATATTTTCCAGAAATCAGAAATTTACCAAAAGTAAAATATGAAAAATAAAAACTTATGTGTAAAGCAAGCAGTGGGTTAATCAAGCTTTTTGTTTTGAGTAAACTTTCATTTTTTTAATTTTATTTAGCGAAAATTTGAGAATTAAAAAATTCAAAACACAACGACAAATTTTTTATATTGAGATAAAAAAAATATCTCAAAAAAATTAGTGTTTATAAAAATTTCGCATTTAATGGATTTCTTAAGCAAAAAGTTTGATTACAACACATATAATTTATTTAATATGTACTTTTAATTAGCATTATTTATTAGAAATTATTTTTTTTATAATTTTGTTTTGAAACAAAAATTTGTATTTTTCATGTTAATCAAAACAAACAATTAAAAGAGAAAATACTAGTAATTGTTGTGTAAAGCAAACGTTAATATATGTAGTTATGTAATAGATTTGAAGGGAATTAACTGGAAGTAGATTTTTTAAACATCCTTTTATATTTAAGATAGATATTGATTTTTAAATGTCCATCTAAAATCTTGAGTGCAAAATTTTTAATATGCTATAATAAGAAAAAAATAAAATTTTTTTTAGTTTTCATAAATTGTATCAGTGGTATTTTAAAATTTCTGACTTTGCTCATGCTGTTCCTAGCAGTTTATTACCAGAAGTTCCATTAATATTTGAACATCAACAACGATAACTGAAAACTTATAAGTAAATAATCGAATTTTAGGGATTCCAATCAAACTATACAATAATTTCAATATAAAAACCATTCTTTAAAAATCATTTTTTAAAACTATGTTTTGACAGAATTTAAACCACATTTAAGAAAAAAAGAAGAGTGCCAATTTAAATATCTCAAAACTGTCTGTCAGTAAACGCAGCCGAAGTGGGCATAAAATTTAGCACTGAGATTTTTTTTTTGCTACTGATAAAATACTTAATAGATCACAGCATTAGAGTTTAAAATTGTACGTATTTAAAAAAAAAACAAATCAGTGCTCAATTATTGTTAGCCTACACTGCGGGAATTTTTTTTTTAAAAAAAAATTATATGTAATTACATGGTTATTTAATTTTAATATATATGAAATTTTTTTCTTAAATAGCATAAGTGCATTTTAAATATTTTCCAAAATTTTTACATACTTAAGAGTCGATGCAGAATAATCGAAGTTTTTTCAAATATTATTTTTTCCCAAAGTGCATTATTTATAATAAAAATTTCTAATGATATCCTTTATGTTTCCAACTTAACTGATTACATGAATTAAATAACAAAAATTGTATGCGTTTTTTACAACTCAATACTTAAAATATTTTTACAAAATAGCTTAAATTGAATTAACTTAACAATTAAAGTTATTTTATACGTAATTAAGTAGTTAATTAAAGTTAAATTTATAAGAAACACAGATACTTTTGACTTAAACATATATCAGCCTTGCATTTGGTAAAGCACAATTAATTTTGTTTCTTTCTTAGATGCATTTATTTAATTTTTATTATATAAATAAATACATACATATTTTGTGTATATAAGTTTTTGTATGGAATTAATAATAAATAGACTTGAATGTTTATTTAAATAAATATAAAATATCTGATATATGTGCAGTATATAAGCTCAGGCACAATTCGAATAAAAAAAAAATTGAAAATAACACTCCCATACACACACACACACACACACATACACACACTTTAATATAAGATTTTCTCAATTTTATTATCAACACTTTAATGATTATTCGAAACAATCTCAATTTATTGTAACCATTTTTATGCAATGTATGGGAAATAGTCCGGCATGTGAATACGATGAAAAAAAAAACAAAACAAAACAAAAAAAAAAACATGTACGGATTTAACTAAAACGAAATATAAACTTTATTAAACAAGCACACGTGACTAAAAACGTAGAAGTTTTTGAATCTGTTGTTTTCTTGATGAAGATTAAAGCAGGTTGTTTCTTTTAAACATGGAACGCATTGAACTACAGTTTGCCTAAAATATCATATTCAAACATAATGCCCACAAAACTTGTAAGGATATCAACACAAATTGGTCGAAATCATTAATAAACTCCTAAGTGACAATTAATGACTACACCTTCATTAATAGTTAATTAAATCAAGCTAAGTGTTTTTAATATTAATTCATTTAAAAGCTCCTTGCATACAAGAAAGTAGTTATTCATCAACTATAAGTTCAGGACATGAGAACGACTTTAAGAAATCGGCATAATTTTGTTTTTCACAAACAAGTAAAAAATCCCAAATATTGTCAGCCATGGCTAAAACGCTTGAACTTGGCCATAAAAGACACTTTTTGGGAATACACACAGAGAACTAAGGTAAGCGGCATGTGGTTGTTGCGACCCAATCGCACTCAAGGCATATCCAGGTAAGCATATCCATCCAGGCTTCACCCAATTTGAAGTTAAATATCTTGACTCTTAACTTTAGATGGATTTGGTCAACTGTGCTTATAAATTTATTTCTACTTGGTGTGTTTCTTTCGCTGCAACTTTGGCTCAAATTCTATTCGTATCCTATTTTAAATACTATATCCTCAAATCTGGCCATCACGGATGTTGCTTTTCCGGGCGTAACTGTTTGCAGTCCAAAGGTCGTCAGTTTGGAGCGAGTCAATCGTTATATTAAGGAGCTGTAAGAACAATTTTTGGTTTTGGGTATAATTATTGTTAATGGGAGTCGAAATTTGATACCCGCGAAACTCCCAGTGAGGGTTTAATGGGAAAACAATGTTCTTAAAAATAATATTTACAGGTTACGTTTTTGTGTGATATTTTATTTTTAATTTATTATTTATTAATATTATTTATTTTAATTTTAACAATATTGTTCACGATAAAATTGTTTATCATTGCATTCTTCAGTAAAATTCCAGCTGAATTTGATCCATTGGAAGTAGCTGCCGGCTTTGAATTTATCAATGCATTCACCGATCAAAACTGGGAGCCACCAACTAATGCAACCTTTAAGATCACCGATGAAGTTCTACGTTTAAATAACATTTCCATTTACGATGCATCCTTAAAGGTAAGTGCTGGTTGTGAGGATTTTGTTAAGCGTTGCTTCTGGGGTGCTACCGAGTTTCCGTGCCAACAAAGTCATGAGTACTTGTCCTTCATTTCATCTACTTCATATATGGGACCTTGCTGCTCTTTCAATTATAATTTGCGAAATCTCTCATATGAGCCTTTTTCATCCAACATCTTTGGCATGGATGGCGGCTTAAGTTTTATTGGCGCCAATGGTTCGGAGGGTAATTTTTCCACTGGACTAATTGTGCTTGTGCATCATCCAATGGACTTGCCCACAGAGGCCGCTGCCTCGGTGACAATCACTTCAAAATCAGAAAATTTTGTAGAAATTTCACCCACGGTACAGAGCTCTTCTGCGGAAGTCTTAGAGTTGGCCCAGCGAAAACGTGACTGTTTAACTTCGGATGACGTAGAACTGCGCAACTACCGCCAAGCGGCATGTACGCTCGCATGTGAAGGCGAAATAATATTTAAAACATGTGGATGTCATCCCTATCATCTGCCAACAATGAAGCAAGAATTTATGGACAGAGAGTGTAAGCTAAAGGATACTTTGTGTTATTCAACTAATTATGGTAGGCATGAAAACATATTTGATTAAGTAAAATAATTCAACGCGCATTTATAGACAGCTTTAAGAGCGTAAAATGTGACCAATGCTTGCCCAATTGCTATGATGTCACATACTCAACTCTGGCTTATAAGACCGATCTAAAGCTTCACAACTACTCTGTCAGCAGCATGTAGTAAGTTTTTTCAATGCGCGTCTTAGTCAAAATAATATATATGGTCAGAATGGAATCAAGTAATGATTCAAATTTCTATTTCATTCAATTTAATAGCACCCAACATAATCTCACAACGGATTCTTTTATTGTGAGAGTGTATTTGGCAAAACAGGTGGTACCTTCTATACGTAAAGTAACAGTTATGTCGTGGATAAGTTTGCTATGTACTTGCTATATATTTATTTATCTATATTTAGTATGACAAAAATAATTTTTTGCAGCTGATCTTGGCGGAGTGTTTAATTTATGTCTCGGATTGAGTGCTATTTCACTTGTGGAATTTTTTTATTATTGCACCTATCGCTTGTACAGAAACTTTAAATTGCGAGCCATACTCTTTCAACCTCAGCGTAAGAATAGCAAAAAGTATTCAACAGCTTTCATAAAGAAATAAACAAATTTAGGCAACATTAAACGCTATTTATTATACATGTTCCAAATTGAATCACGTTTTCTTCTTTTTAGTTTTAATTACTTTATTTTCGATTTTTCGTTTGCTGGATTTGTTTTTGTTTGAAACTTCTTCAGTGTCATCGTTTTCACTGCAGATATAAAATTTATGTTTATTCAATAAAAAATTATATAATGCAAAAATTACCACACAGTTGGCATATTATCAAATATATCATCGTATTCTTCATCTTCAGAGACTAACGCAGTTTTATCTTGACTTTCTTCTTGTTCCTCCTCCTCATCTTCACCAACAGTAAGCGCTACGTCCTTGGCTACGCTCGAATTTTCAACTGTTTCTCTTAAAAGTACACGCGTTGCTTTCGACTTGACGTAGCATTGATACTGCATCACACATGAGTCCACATGATGCACTCGCACGTAGCGATCTAGGGAAGCAGAAGCTAAATATTTGCCGGTAGAATCGATATGAAGGTCGCTTATGCTGCCAGTGAAACCTCTGTAGGTGTGGACAATATTCTTCATGTATCTGATATCAAATGCCTGGAGAACACAAGAAAAATATATTAAGATATCATTTAACTTTATTGAAGTTTAGGTGAACCTTCAAAGCGCCCATTGTCGTGCCAGTGTAGATGTAGTTATCACGTGCTACTAATGTGGCAAAGCTAGTCTGACTGTCTGTATCGACATACGCCTTTACAGGACGACGTTGCTTACGGATGTCGTAG
The DNA here is from genome assembly GCA_958299015.1 of Tetanocera ferruginea. Lineage (NCBI taxonomy): Eukaryota > Metazoa > Arthropoda > Insecta > Diptera > Sciomyzidae > Tetanocera > Tetanocera ferruginea. Next base: position 135,171,963 of record OY282643.1, read on the forward strand.
ACGCGCACATAACCATAACGTGAACATGTGACCGGTGTATTTTCATCTATGAATCCAACATCACTATCCCATACAGGCACCTCTAACTGCAAAAAATCGTTTGGGAGATTTTTCGATGTAAACACTTGCTTGCCTTCTTCTATGTCAAAGATTTTCAAATTGTTTTGACGATCCTTTCCACCGGTGGCCACTAATTTTCTATTTTGTGAACATTGTCGCATATGAGTCATATTATCGCCAGCAGCAAGCACCAATGGCTCCTCGCCACTTGTTTTCACATTCATTTTCTGCACTTGGCCCGTCCCAAAACCAGTCACTAAATACGCACCGAAACGTGCCAAGCCCACTACTGGAGACGACATCAAATCAATGCTTGTCTGCACACCAACATCATTCAGCGAGTGCAGTTGAACTGTCTTGTCTGCTCTGCCAATCAATATCTCCGATTGCTCTTCATTGCCAAATGCCAACGCAGTTATTTTGGAATCTTTGTTCACTTTTTCGAGGTCATAAAGATTCTTTTGCAGAAACGGATTGTCAGTGTTTGTTGGACTTAGCTCTGCAAATATTAGAAAGTTTTTGTTATTAATGCCGTTGAAGCAACAGTTCAAACTCACTTTTAAAGGATCCTGTGTGTGTTCCAACATAGATTTCATGGCTTTGCAGGTAATTCGGATTCTTAACGTTTGCGGTGGTCCACTTCATTTCAATAAAATCTTATTGCTATTATAAAGCAAAAACATAAATAAAGCACGTGTACGAAAATAAAAGTTTTTTGACATATTTGTCAAATTCTACCACGGTTGTAATCATACAATTACACCAATGTGTAGTACAATGCACTAAAGTGTGTAGTACAAGCAACTATAATTGTATAAAATGTGTTTGAAAAAATTAACCAATTCATTTTCATTAAAAATTTGCTCTCTATCTAGGTAACAGACCCGTCTTCATAGAAGATGTAATTCTTGTGAGACTTCTGTTGATTTTCGTATAAGTAAAGTTAAGGCGGTCTTCTCATTCAAAACCCGTTTTTTTTTGAACCTTTTTAAAAAAATTCTTATTTGAAAACGCAAAGAATAATTGAAAACTTTTTTTATTTATTGTATTACAAAAGTTTCAAAGTAAATAAAAAATTTTTTTTTGCCTCGATACGTGGGCTGTTCAAAACGTAATGAGACTTCAAAGTTGGTGGTGAAAAAAAAAGGTGTCGTTACGGCGGCCACGATTCCGGGTCTCCGGAGCGTCTGAAATGAAAACAAAAACGGGGTTATAATCAGTATAGATGTAATTCTCGGGTGAACCTCAAGCTTAGTTTTGACAAAATGGCGGCCATTCAAAAAAAAAAATTCAATTTCGGGCTTATTTTTTGTAGTTTAGTGTAAAAAATAAAAAGTAAAAAATTTTTAAAAACTAATGTCGAAGTTGACCCGAGAATGGTGACAATTATGCGTTGATTCCATTTTGTTTCATGAAAATCGGTTCAGTTGAACTGGAGATATCATGGCCGCCAGTTCGAAAAACGTGGTTTCGAGATAAACGCGTTTAAAGTTTGAAGTAATTTTTTTGGAAAAAAAAAGAAAATCAAAAATGTTTAAATGCAGTTTTAAAGAGCTGACAATTTTTCGTCGAATTCACTTTGATTAATCAAAATCGGTGCAGTACAACCGGAGAAAACTTAACTCATAGGTCAAAATACGAGGGTTTCAAAAAAACCAAAAAATTTTTTTTTCAAGAAAAGCAGTTCTGCTGGTATCAAAGTTATTTTTTTGGCAAAAGAAGAAAAAAGTGACAAATTAAAGTACGCAATTAACAAAAGGACGCTCACTTGGGCGTTTTATTTTTTCTTTATTACTTTTCCGATCCATTTTACAAAAATCACAATAAATTTATGAAAAATTTACTTTTCCGTTCACTGAAGCGCACGCGTCTGTTGCTCAACTCGATACAAACTGAACTAAATGATGCTTTCAGTTGAACACCTGGACTCAAAAAATGCTTCAACCCCTAAAATAAGCAGAAATGTGTATTCGTATGTTTGTATGAATATGTGTGCAAACACGTTTTTACCTAACAATAAACATTTTCAACAGAATTCGGTGGTTACTTTATGCCGCTTCGTTCTAAAATGAAGCGAAAAAAAAATAGCTCATTTTGACGAAGACCTTGCTTCACATCTTCTAAAGTATTTCGAATTTCTAAAAATCCTTTTAGGGGCATATTCACAACTACCCAAGCTATAAATAAATGCAAAAAAAAAAGTCGAAAAAAAAAGTTGCTCAATGAGAAGACCCCCTTAAAACCCATAACATATTTGGCTTAATGACTACCAAATTTAACTTATAATAGCAAATTCATATGCAAAGACTTAACATACTGGCTTTTAGCTTTCAATCGATGTTTAAACTGATTTGTATGCTATTTGATATATTAATCTGAATGCTGCAGCATAAAAAAACTTTGACATGGAAAATCATTGCTTGCAAAATTAAATAACAAAGCTTCAAGTGTCGATTCGCTTGTAGCGTTTTCTCCGTCATTAGCCCGAGAAGATATAATCAACAATTCAACGAAAATATTTTCCATCTTTGTCAATTTTATTTTACAGTTTTGATAATGATTGCTCTATTTTGATATTTTCTTAATGCAGTGTCCGCCGCAAGTATTCTTAAAACCCTAACCAAAATAGACGAAACGAGACGATTGCAACTCGACGAGCGTGTACACTCGTTACGTCTGTTTTGACATTTAACCCAAAATGAAACGTTCTTGAACTCGTCTAGGCTGGTCAGCTGCCAACTAATTCAAATGCATATAAATGCCTTGTTCATCCCTAACAATGTCTAAAAATTCAATAAAATATTGTTTCTTACACTAATTGTAAAAAATGCAACAAAACTTGATGTAAAAATTCTCTTCACTATTGTTGCTGACGAGTTGAGACGCTAAAAGTTCGGTTCTTAAGCCCTAACCAAAATAGACGATTTGCTCCGTAACGAGCGAAGACAAAAATGTTCGCTTGAATGCAATTCAATGTTGTTGCCCAAAATAAGCAAACGTAAACACATCGAAATTGAACGAAACGGGTTGACGAGACGTTTTGTTCCGTAAGAACCGAACTTTTAGCGTCTCAACTCGTCAGCAACAACAGTGCAGAGAATTTTTACATCAAGTTTTGTTGCATTTTTATCAATTAGTGCAAGAAACAATATTTTAATGAATTAATAGCCATTCTTAGGGATGAACAAGGCATTTATATGCATTTGAAACAGTTGGCAGCTGACCAGCCTAGACGAGTTCAAGAACGTTTCATTTTGGGTTAAATGTCAAAACGGACGTAACGAGTGTACACGCTCGTCGAGTTGCTATCGTCTCGTTTCGTCTATTTTGGTTAGGGCTTTACGGAACAAAACGTCTCGTCAAACCGTTTCGTTCAGTTTCGATGTGTTAACGTTAGCTTATTTTGGGCAACAACATTGAATTGCATTTAAGCGAACGTTTTCGTCTTCGCTCGTTACGGAGCAAATCGTCTATTTTGGTCAGGGCTTAAGGCAGAAACATTATGCATGTGATTATGCTTATGTGATTTCGAATTAATCGTCAGATGCTTTGATGCAAGCATGCCTTCTATAGCCCTAACCAAAATAGACGAAACGAGACGATTGCAACTCGACGAGCGTGTACACTCGTTACGTCTGTTTTGACATTTAACCCAAAATGAAACGTTTTTGAACTCGTCTTGGCTGGTCAGCTGCCAACTGTTTCAAATGCATATAAATGCCTTGTACATCCCTAACAATGGCTATTAATTCATTGAAATACTGTTTCTTGCACTAATTGATAAAAATGCAACAAAACTTGATGTAAAAATTCTCTGCACTGTTGTTGCTGACGAGTTGAGACGCTAAAAGTTCGGTTCTTACGGAACAAAACGTCTCGTCGAACCGTTTCGTTCAGTTTCGATGTGTTTACGTTTGCTTATTTTGGGCAACAACATTGAATTGCATTCAAGCGAACATTTTCGTCTTCGCTCGTTACGGAGCAAATCGTCTATTTTGGTTAGGGCTTACCAGTAGACCCTAATCGAATGCGTGTTGCGTTGCGCTTCCTAGCGACACGCAAATTTTGAATACGCTTAGCCTAAACAAATGCGCTGCGTACAATCGAAAATATATATGTTTTCTTTGTTGCTCTTATGTATTTGTTGCTCTCTGTTCGAATATTTTTGTTTTATGCAGGCAACTTCACAACCGAACGCACTGTCAAAATAGGAAATTCGAATCGAGTTGCGCTAGGGCGTTGCGCATTTCGGTAGGCTTCATATAAAATGTATGTGCATGAACCAATTCTGATAGAAGCGCAACGCAACACGCATTCAATTAGGGTCTACTGTATGTGTTTCTGCCTTTAGGCCACGTTTGTAGTGAACGCGATTCAGACAGGCAGGCAGACAGGCAGGCTGAATTCTGTGTGAAAAAACGATATGCAGATAGCTATCTATCTCGCTTGTTCACATTGCCTGTCTGACTCGGTGTTCACTATAACCGCAACTTTACGTATAAGTAGCGTAAAAATTACAAGTGATTACTGCCTGCCAACGGCTGGTGTTGTTGAATGCTTAAATTCTAAAAGGTACTATTATTGTTGAAACAAATGCAGCCCTGTGTTTATTTGTTCTGTTTAATTAAAATAATAAATTGCTGATAAATAATGTTACATAGTTTTTAGTATTTTAATTAAATCTTAAATTATGTCCTTAACTAAAGTTTACGACGCTCCGACGGTGTTTAAATACTTGAATGGCATTGTTAATGTGTTTAAGCCAGCTGACATGAAGGTGAAACATGTGAAAACAGCTTTAATCTACAACATATGCAAAGGCATGTAATCAAACCAAATAATATTCTTTAAGAAACTAATCCTTCTTTCCTTCATTATTTATGCAACAGATTTGAATGATATGATTGTGCGAGAACCCAAGGAGTTGGAAAACGAACGTCTAATGCTCGAACCTGGTGGAGCACAAAACCCGGTTCTGCGTAAAGTCGCTAGTCTCTCTGACCATGTTCTGGCAGTAGGGCAGCGATATCAAATGCATGATATTCGATGCGCTCCAGTGGCTTATCTTGGTGAACACACGAGTGGCATTTTATGTAAGTGGCCGCAGATAAAACGAATATATTAAATTTTTAATACATGTCTGTGTACGTACAATTTAGTATTTGGCATAAATAAAGGTTTAAAGAATTCTTCGAAAATACATCACAATCGCCCCATACGAGCATATCATGTAACCGGTTGTTTAGGAACTGCCACTGAATCACATTTTCACGATTCACATATAACAGCAAGAGCAAAGTATCAACACGTTCACCCTGAACGTATTACCGCATTGGCTGCCTCCATGCAAGCTTCACACCAACGCAAAATGTTCGAACTCTGTGGTGTCGATATGCAATCACAATCTGCTTACGAAATTGCTTGTAAGGGGCTTGTACGTCCTGCGGACAGCACTCAACCCGTGGTATACGGTATAAAATTAATTGACTTTAAACGACCATGCTTCACACTAGAGATTCATGCTATAAATGAATCGGAAGACTACTTGGCAACACTTGTGCACGAGATGGGAATTGAATTACGTACCGTGGCTCATTGTAGTGCAATACGTTGTATCCGACAAGGTCATTTTAGTATAGAAGATTCGTTACTGAGACACGGTTGGAATTTAAGGGGAGTAATGAAGAATATGCGAAAGCAGAAAGCCATAATAACGGCTCATCCGTATATGCTGGAGCAAAATAGTATTGAGCTGCGTGCCTAAAATCCAAAGTAAATCAAATGAAATTATTTATAAATGGTGCTTCTATGAAAATTTAAGCAACTTAAAAATCAAAATTAAAAACTCAAATTCAATTATTTAATAATTTTGCTTCTTTGAAAATTTAAGCGATCATGATGATCAAAGATACTGAAATAATGAACTTGAAATTATGATTAAGTTTTTTTAAAGTGTTGTGATGTGAAGCTCAATAAAAACACCAAACAATGTAATGTATCGCACACTAAATACAAAACAGTCGCAACTCAAAAAACATGACTTTTCAGGAGAAGCGAAAAATAAAACTCTATAGTTGTAACTGCAGAAGAAAAGCTATTTTTATTTAAACACACAAACTTCATTCTTCCAGTCAATGAAGAAAAAATTGAAAAAGATAGTGAGATATGTGTTTTGTGATTTGATTTATAAAAAAATTCGATATAAAAAAATTTTGAGTTGTGACTGTTTTGTATTTAGTGTGCGATATGTTGTATTTAGAAAAATATTTTTAAATTCTATATCTTTATTTTTTTTTATTTACATTTTTTCGGCGAGAAAGCATCAATTTTGTTGTAACATTTTTCGAATAAATATTGTAAAAAAATTATACCTTAAAACAATTGTTTGTCAAAAATCTGTTTTTCAACCATTTTTATACCCTAAACCTGAAAGGTCAGGGTATATTAACTTTGTGCAAACGTTTGTAACGCATACAACGAAGCGAGTCCGGTATAGAAAAGTATATATATTCTTGATCAGCGTCACCACGTGAGTCGATCTATACATGTCCGTCCGTCCGTCCGTCTGTCCATATGTGTGCTGTCCGTATACACAGGATAAGAAGAAGGAGTAGAGATAATTGGATGAAACTTGGTACACATGGTCACATAGACCTAAGGATCTGCACTGTTGAATATTTTTGGAATCCGCCCACGGACACGCCTACCTCCCATACAACGCAAAAATTGAAAACTGCATAACTCAGCTCATAATTAACCTACAACAATAAAATTTGGTGTGTATGTATTTTATGTCAACACAAAGACGTTTTTGAAAACTGGACGTCATCCGGTCACGGACACGCTCACCTCCCATACAACCCAAAAATTGAAAACGCAATAAATAAGCCTGTGTTTAACATAAAAAGCTAAATTTTGGGACATATGTTTTTTATAACAAAACAAAGATGTTTTTGAAAAATGGACATCATCCGCCCACGGACACGCCTACTTCCCATACAACGCGAAAATTGAAAACTGCATAACTCAGCTCATAGTTAACCTACAAAAATAAAATTTGATATGTATGTGTTTTATACCAACACAAATATGTCTTCGAAAAATGGGCGTCATCCGATCACGCACACGCCCACCTCCCATACAACCCAAAAATTGAAAACGCAATAAATAAGCCTGTGTTTAACCTAAAGAGCTAAAATTTGGCACATATGTTTTTTATGCCAAGACAAAGATGGTTTTGAAAAATGGACGTCATCCACCTACGGACACGCCTACCTCCCATACAACCCAAAAAGTTTAAAACTCAATAAATAAGGTTATGTTTGTCATAGAGAAATTAAATTTGGTATGTATGTATTTTAAACCAAAATTAAGGTGTGTTCAAAAATTGGGAGTAATCCGTACATAAACTCGCCCACCTCCCATAGCGAAAGCACAATAAAGGCATTAACTATGAGTTACAGGAATAAAACTTGGTATGTGTAAAATTTTCATCAACATTAAAATGCATATAAAATATAGGCTTCATGCGCCCACGGACACGCCCATTTACAATAAAAATTTTTTTGTTTTTGAAAAGTGGGTTTAGGATATTTCATAGTCGGCCTAGACCGACTTTAGACTTTCTTTTCTTGTTCGATTATAACTACAGTAATCGTAATTTATTAAAATTAACAATATGGATTACTGTAGTTGTTATGTAACAAATTACTTTGACGATAACTATAATCGTTTTCATCAAAAATTGCAATTTTGTAATTGATTACTGTAATTGTAAAAGAAAAAACTATTGATGACAATTATTGCAAAAGTTAATATATAAGTTTATTAATATATTTGTAATAGTAAAATTACTTTAACAGTAATCCTTATTGTAATTTAATTGCTTACTGTAATTAAATTTTACTTTTATAAAAATGTCTGTAATCGTAATAAAGAAATATATTGATTACGATTACTGTAATTGTATTCTTTTTCATAAAATTCTGACTAAATTTAATCGTTTTCTTGTTTCGCAAATTGTAACCTCAAAAGTACGCACTCGCAACATTTTGCTTGCATTTCCAAAATCGTCTTTTACAACCGTCAATGCTACCATGACAGAATAACAAGGTAGGCGCATACTGGAGAGGAAGTGATTTTACTATCTCAAAATCAGCTGTTCGAAATTGAGTTGTTCTAATTGTTGCTGCTGCTTTTTCAATTGACGTTTATATTTCGTTTGACGTTTCAAATATATAAATTTGAGCAGCCGTATTAATACGAGCCTTATTATTATATCATGAATGCTATTAGCTAAAAAAACAAAAACTGACATGTTAATAAAAAAAAAATATTACGGATATCCACGAGTCAGTGCACTTTCTAGTGCAGTTGAGGACTTAGGCTGCGATTATAGTGAACGGGATTCAGACAGGCAGGCAGGCAGGCAGGCTGAAATCTGTGAGAAAAAACGAGGTGCAGATAGCTATCTATCTCGCTTGTTCACATTGCCTGCCTGTCTGACTCTCACTATAACCGCAACCTTATGCACTTTTCAAAATTAAAATACACGGAATCGTGAATATCCTTATATAACATTGTCATTGATATTTCATACATGTCGGTCAGAGATTACCGCAGCACCCTCACGATGATTTCAGTACTTTTACAAATATTGTTTAAAAAAAATGGTTACGTCACGGAGAAAATTACTTAGGTGTACGATTCATGCAAAATCGACAAATAAATATAAATGCAACTCCTGTTTTTCAATTAATACGACTTTATACTTAAATTGTGGCTTTAACTAACGTGTGATGGCATGCATCATTCTTGAATAGCCTGTCACATAAGTTATGCATGATACATGGTTACTGTACGCACGCACCATATTCTAAAATTCATGTGTTAAGGTCTTCTTGCTCATGAATTTGAGAACTATTTCGTTAGCCATATTTTTTGTGAATAAGGTCATATTTCCTGATCAACGGTTGCATGACACATGTTTTAAATTCTTTCAATTATTCCGTTTATGATTCTATATTGAAATAGAAGCATAGAAATCTATTGACTTGTTGGTCGAACGTGTTGAACGTCGAGTTTTTATAAGAATTCAATTCTGGTGAACCAAAATGTTTTCTTTTAATTTTTCTATATTCAAAATATCAATAATTAATACTTAATAAATTAAACAACTCAACTATCTTGTCAAAGTTTTTCATTAAAGAAAAAACTACAAAAGGAATGTGATTGCCAAAATTGCCTGACACTTTTTGAGATAAGCAGTTCTTAAAGTTCTTAAATTGTTTTTCTACAATTAAATTATCCTTCAGAATTTAAATAAATATATTCATCTTAGAATTAAAGTGCGAACAACAAAACATCATGAAAAAGTAAGTCATATATCATGAATTTATTTATTTATTTATTTTTTATATTTATTTTTGACAAAAGGAATAAACTTCATGTAAATTATTGCCTTAAGATTATTTCAGTTGTTAATTTTAATTCTGACGTTTCTTATCTTTTTTTTAATATAAGACTAATAAAAACATACAAAACTGTAAATTTTGATTTCAATTCTTAATTCAGTACTTTTAGTATTTTTTAAAATCCGTAAAGTACCAAACCGAAAATTAGAATTATCTTCCCTGTTTCAAATCGCAAAATTAATACATGTTACTCAAACATAAAATGACCACCTCTGTCCCAGCCCCAAAAACGATCCAAAAAAAAAAAGTATATATACCATTCAAAAGGGCTCAATTTGCACCTTCCGAATATAAGCATTTTAGAATTTGCACCCTCGTACTTTTTGCAAAAAAAAATGTCAAAGTTTGCAATATTCAAATGTTCATATCTCGGTAATTAATTGATATTTCGATGTGCACCTTGCGTCAATAATTTGCAACTTTAATCCTCTAATTTGCACCATTGAGAAAAAAGCGAAAAATACATCGAATTTTTCTGAAAATGCAAAATAAAATGTTTTAATTCGGTAGCTCGTTCTGCGCATGCGTCGTATCAGTGACACGCGCGCGCCGCGCATTTCACTAGGGACTTTGTTGTGATGGGGTCACAATGAAGTGCGCCTGGCGCCATTCGTTCAAATTAATTGACAAATAAAAATAAAAAAAATACACCCCCTGACCAGTGTGGCCATTTTAGCCTTTTCGAGGCTAGATTTAGCCTTTTTATTTGCGGTTTAGCCTCGAAATTTACGATTTAGCTTCGTGTTTTTTTAGCCTTTTTTTACTTTGAAAACAGCCTTTTTTAGATTTATTAACAATTAAAAAATTTGCCGATTAAATGCAACACACATAATAGTAAGGCAAAAATAAGTACACACTAAAAAATTTCCAAAATATATTTACACCGGTGAGCGAATATTTTTTACACCGAACGGTGTTTATTTACACCACTTACCCGGTGTGATATGGCAAACTAATCCGATTGGTGTAAAATAAGAAAGGCATAGAAGAAAAGCATGGAAATCACGTAAGCATTGACAAACAAATTGAAAATTGAAATTTCACAAGACTGCAAATAAAAATCCAGAATTATAAGTCATGTTCATGAAAACAGTTCTGGCCAAAATTGACATCAAAGTAATAAAATAAAAAAAACGGTTTAAATAGAATTAAATCCAATCCAAACTTTGAGCATGAATGCCATTATATTTGGTATAACATTATTTTTAGCATTTTGAATGAATAAATTAAAATTCTAAAAACACATATTTCCGAATAGTAAAAAATTACACCTTTCGGTGTTGAAAAAAAATCATAATTTTGCGTATTCTAAATAAACACCTGACAGGGTTTGACACAAACATCCTTCGGATATTTAAAAAATGCCCCCTTTCGGATATAAAATTCTAGCATTGTTTTTTTTAACACCGAACGGTGTAGGACTCCCTGGAACACCGATCGGTGTAAAAATTCTATACAAATTTTTAGTGTGTAGTCATGAAAATTTGCATCTGGCAGCAACGCTGGGCCCTTAAGAGCTCTCTCGTTTCACATGTAAATGAATGTTAGATCGATTTTTTCTATTGAAAATTCTCATAACGTTGTTAAGCCAAATATATTTTCTCATTTTGCAAATGAAAAGTCCAAATATTCCGCAGACGAAGTTTGGTTTTCAGTTTCTTAGTTTTACCACTTAATAACGCTTTTTAGTGCAATGAAAATTGTAAAAACTAAGCAAAGAAATAGATTTAAAATTAAAATGCCTAACTCGTTGCTTAATATTCGATGTTCACTGAAACTATTAGAAAAATGTTGTCATGACTTTGAGGTAACTGATGATCTCATACGTCTGTTAGATTCAAGTAGTGCTTATGCAAGCTCAAGTTCCTCCGATTTATCTGATGATAATTTAATGGGAATAATATATCTGAGATATAAACCATGTTGAAATAATATAAGTTCCTAGCACGACAGTGATAAACTTTTCAAACCTTCAATTTCATTTAAAATTTCTCCCGAGAATTGGAAAAAGAAGATTCCCATTTTTAAGGCTCAAGAAATTTTGGAAAATTTTAAACAAATTTGTTAATCAACCGTGAATATTTATGAGTCTTTTAAGTTAAAACTTTTAACATAACATTTGATGTCTGTATCCTTCTGTCTTAAAAATGACAACTCCCTTTTACAATTCCCATGAGAAAATTATTCTTAATAGGACTCAATATACATTAGAGTGTATCGACTTGTATGGGAAAAATCTTACCCCCAATTCCGGTACCAAAATTAAATAGAACATGAAAAATGCTTTCCATTGGTGTACTTTATTTTTATTTAAACCAATTTTGCGTCCCCCGAAATGCATTTTTGTGAATTTTTTATCAACTTTTTTACTGGAGATTAGTTATTGGTTGATTTAAAGAGAAAATCAAGCTTATCAAATAATTCCTTTCATAAAAAAACACAGAACTGCTAATTTTCATCCCTGTTGACAAATGCTTTGACAAGATATAACAGTTTTTCCTTTTTCAAAACTTTTAGCTTTTTTGTGACTTCGTTTTTTGGCCAATTTAGCTTCTTTTTATTTCAGGTCGTGGCCACACTGCCCCTGACGATGGTTGACATCCATGCAATTTACGTATTTTTACATTATTTACGAAGAACCGATTAATTTTCTACTATTTTAACGAAGGTGCAAATTAGAATAACAAAATTGCAAATTTTCGGGCCAAGGTGCACTTTGAAATATGCATTTTTAAGCGAGATATGACAGTTTAAAAATTGCATCATATACTCCATTTTCAATCTAATTTATTTCAAAAACTATAAGGGTGCAAATTATAAAATTTACATATTCTGAAGGTGCAAATTAAGCCCTTTCAAGTGGTCTATACATTTTTTTTTTTCTATAATTTTTGGGGCTGGGACAGAGGTGGTCATAAAATGGCTGATATAAACATAATATCAGCTGATAACAGAACTCACCATTTTCAATATTACATTTCACAGTCAGGGTTACATTCTATAGACAAATTCGAGCACCTTGTATATTCTGAGTAATTTTTTTTCTGATAGCCGAATATAACTAACTTTTTTTGAAAAATTTTTCAAATGTAATTTGTATATTGGTATAAAGGGTTAAATTTGTTTTATAAATAGGTCTTCAAAACTAAATATTAATAACATAATTTTTCAATGCTTGTTTGTTTTAAAAATTACGTATTGTAATTACGAAAAATGTTAAAAACGTTAACTCTCAATAGCACAAAAGCACTTTCTCTTGCAACACTGATCACATTCGAGCGTGTTTTATATTTTTACCTAGTTTAACTCAGTAGCAGGTAGTTTTTTGACTTGTGATAGATATGGTAGAATTTTATTTTTCAATTGTGCATCACATATTTCAAAACAGTGTTGCTTTTTTTGTGAAAATTAAATATTTTGAAATTTTTAAAAATTCACACAATTTTTTCGAACAGTGTTGCTTTTTTTGTGAAAGTTAAATATTTTGAAATTTCTAAAAATTCACACAATTTTTTCGACGAAACAAATGGAAACCGAAATAAAATTTGAGGGATTTGTTAAAATTTATATTTCAATAATGTTTATAATGTTCTTGAGCGAATAGACGGGTTTTTGGTTCGCTCGTATTTAGCAAGTCTAAACTAAAGTAAATTTAACTAAAAAAAACCTTTGACGCGGTTGAAAATATAAATAAAGCTCTGGTTTTCAAATTACACTTACTCTTAAAGCAATAATAGTTGGCTTTAAGTAATTTTATAAGTTTAACTCAACTATATAATTTCTTTACAAAAATTTTAACTTTTCGCGCGTTAACAACGAAGAAACAAATTTAATACTATGACAACAAGAGCTAAAACGTTGCTGACAAAAAATATTCACTCGACACCTACACATGCTGGGTCTGTCACACACAACAACAGTACTGCTCTCACAGTTGAACAGTTAGATGAGCGACTTGGTAAACAGACAGACATGTTGATAAGCAACATGCAGAGTGAATTGAATAAACTGCGAAATGAGTTCAATCTAAAAATTCAAGAATTCGAGAAAAGCTGGGTGGACAAGCTAGACGATGTTAACTCGGCTTTAGCTGAAGTAGTGAGGCGTGTGGACAAACTTGAGTGCGATGCGGCTAATGAAGTGGTGCGTGTAGACAAAACTGAGAGCGATGCTGTTTTTGAAGTAGCTGCGCTAAGAGAAGAGCTAAGCGGTGCTAAAAAAATTATTGATGCTCTTGAGCGCAAGGAAGTTGCTGCGGATGCTGTGCTGTTTGGAGTTCAAGAGACCAACGAAGAGAACTTGACAGCAATATTTAACAAACTGTGTTTTACAATTGGCTGCAGACCTCCACCACTCAAAAGTGCATTTCGTATAAAGAACTCGGGGAGTGCAACTAAAAGCACTCCAATAATTTTTAAGTTCTCTAGCACATACGAGAGGGATGCTGTTCTACGATCGGCAGCTTCTTATCGAAGATTAAACCAAAAAGAACTCAAACTGACTGATATTGGATTCAACTGCAATACCAGCATTTTTTTAAATGAGAGCCTTTTAAAACGTGTGCGTCAGCTCTTACAAAAAGCAATAAAACTCAAGCGCGCTAACCAACTGTTCTCGGCGCATGCTAGGAGAGGTAAAGTTTTTGTAAAAAAAACTGAAATTGGAGAGTGGTTTTTGGTTGACAACCCAAACCAACTAGCTGCTATTGCTGCGGGCGAACCTAGTGGGCATACGGATATAAATGAAAATCAATAGTAAAAAGTATTTTAAACTCTATATTTATAAGTATTTTAAGTATCTTACAAACACTTCGAATTACTTTAACATTCTTTCTTTTTCACCTATTCACTTCTTTTCTCTTACTTATTTTTCTTACTTACTTATTTTTACTTACTCTTACTTATTTCTCTTAAATTGTGAACATTCGTGGTTTCTTTCTTTTAATTATTACTTAAACGATCTTAAGTGTAATAATACGCTGAAAATTATGTTTTATTTAATTATGTTCTATTTATTTATTCCGCTTAAATTTACCTGTGCCTGTTTCCTATCTAATGGCGGGTCCTAACTATAATTTTAGTGGTATTGATGAAAATGATCATACTAAACCTCTGATAAATATTCTTTCTGGGCGGTTCTCTGGTCTCAAGATAGTGCACTTTAATGCTCGGAGTCTTAATTCTGATAAGCTAGACTATCTAAAATTTGTTTTTGAGGACTCGGCTGTCGATATAATTTGTGTTTCGGAAACATGGTTCTCCCCGGAAGTTAATGATACAGCTTATGCTATTAATAACTACAAACTATATAGAAATGATAGGAATGGTAAAAGAGGAGGGGGTGTAGCCATTTACTGCCGTAGTGTTTTTAAATCTAAAATTGTAAGTAAGTCTACTGACGGTGTCGTGGAATATATAAATCTTAATGTCACTGATAGTCACACTAATGTTCTTGTGTCCTGTGTTTATAACCCCAGCAAAATAAATAGCTTAGAATCCTACTTCTGTGAGTTGTCAGATCTATCAATTAGTTTTAATCACTATGTCGTCTGTGGAGATTTCAATGTAAACCTGTTATGTCATGATAGTAATACTAAATCTATGTATGATAATGTCTCGTCCGTTGGTCTGTCAATTGTTAATGAAACTATGCCCACGAGGTTTGCTAATAATGATGTGCCAAGTCTTCTGGATTATTTTATTGTCTCTAATGTTTCTTTAGTGTTACTTTTTGACCAGATATACTTCCTTTCTGATCATGATTTAATTTTTTGCACTCTAGACATTCAACTTGCACAGCCAATTGTTTCCAAAACTATAACTTATGCTGACTTTAAATCTATTGATTTAGTGCACCTGAATTACGATGCTTGTCAAACTTTTTGGAGTGATATTTGGTTTTATGTTGGTATAGATGAAAAGCTAGCCTATTTTTCTTACATGCTCAACCACCTTTACTCAAGACACGTTCCACAACGAACAATCTTTATAAAAAATATTTCTTGTCCATGGTACACTACGAGTGTCCAAAATGCAATAAAAAAACGCAATAAGTTGCATAGGGTGTGGAAAATGAATCCTTCTTCGGAAAGGTGGGAACAGTACAGGGTTGCACGTAACTCTTCAGTTGTCTTAATTAGGCAATCCAAAAAAAGGTATTACTCTCGAAAATTAAACACAACTCTTCCTGCTAAAGTGCTCTGGAACAATCTAAAAAGTCTTGGAATTGGCTCCAAACCAAAGTCAGATTGTTATATTGACCCTGATACCCTAAATAATTTTTTCTTGTGTAATAGCTCTAGTGACAGCAATGTCGATCCTGAAGTATTATCAAATGTTCTGGTTGAACCTACGTTTCATTTTTCGAATGTAGCTGAATATGACGTTTACAGACACCTTAAAAAAGTAAAATCAAATGCGATTGGTGAAGATGGGATATCGATAAGATTTATGAAACTCGTTTTACCACATGTTGTTGGCCCGTTAACACACATAATTAATCATTGTTTCACAACGTCATCTTTTCCGAAGCTCTGGAAAACTGCAAAAGTATTGCCTGTTCCGAAAAAACCCTCTGCGTGTGAACCAAGTGATTATAGGCCTATTAGCATATTATCATGTCTTTCAAAAATATGTGAAGCTGTAATGGCTGAACAGATTTTAAATTTCCTAAATTTAAATAACCTTTTGTCTCCATTGCAATCTGGCTTTCGATGTGGACACAGTTGCTCAACAGCTACACTAAAAGTCTTGGATGACATTCGAAAGCCATATGATGAAGGTCACACTACTCTCCTCTGCACGCTAGACTTCTCGAAAGCGTTTGACTCCGTAAGTCATTCATTACTGTGTCAAAAACTTAAGTGCTGGTATGGCTTTTGCAAAGACGCTGTAGAACTTATGCAATCCTACCTATCCAACAGAAAGCAAAGAGTATGTGTTGGCGGGAGGTACTCTCTATTTAAGCCTGTCTGCAGTGGAGTACCCCAAGGGTCGGTTCTTGGCCCCCTACTTTTTTCAGTCTTCATAAATGATATATTCTTAAGTTCTAAAAATGCATCTATGCACGCCTATGCAGATGATGTCCAGCTATACCTTTCACGCAGAACTGGTCTCTTGGAAGATTTGTGTTGTAGAATAAATGAGGATCTTAATGATATCAACCGCTGGGCTATAAAAAACGGTCTTAGACTAAATCCCCTTAAATCGTATGTGCTGCCTATTAGTAGGTATAAAATAATTGTTGATGACCTACCGGACTTATTTATAGGAGACAATAAACTCAAACTTGTTAGTAACATCAAAAGTCTTGGTTATCACATTAATTCATCCCTAACATGTACGGATCACATTAACAATGCAGTGCGCAACATTTACTTCATCTTACGTCATCTCAAAATGTCAGCTACATTTATTCCTGAAGACATCAGACTAAAGCTTGTATTGCAATTAATAATGCCAATCATATCATACTTTGAAGTTATATACAGTAAACTTGACTCGCGTTCAGAACACAAGTTACAAGTTGCGTTTAATCATGCCACGCGATATGTGTATAACATTCATAAATTTGATCATATAACTTTGTATAAAAAGCGTATCCTTGGTTGTGACATTATAAGTTACCTCAATGCACGAAATTGCATATACCTACATAAACTTATTTACTCTAAAACTCCTGGGTACCTCTTTGAAAAACTAAATTTTTGTCACTCGGTAAGAAGGAAAATATTTTTAATACCAACATGGTATTATTTAAACTCTACTAGGTTATTTTTCATTAATGCCATTAGATTATGGAATAGTTTACCCAACACAATTAAGTCTTTGGAAAGGGAAGGTGACTTTAAGCGGGCCATATATAAATACTTTGCTTAAAAATTCTGTTTTAAAATTGATAGAAACCATTAATCTTTTCAGTATATATGTTCTATGTCTTCGTTCTTTTTCTTTTTTTTTTCTTTTTTTTTTTTTTTTTTTTTTTTTTTTTTTTTTTCTTCCTATTAACTATAAAACCTTAATACTTATATTTTATTATTTTTTATTTTATTATTCTTCTTTTATAGGATTAATAACATAATTTTAAAATTACAATGTTATAATAATTAATAATTGTTAAATTTTAATATGAATATAATTGCTAAGCTACTACCTTTGTATTTCAAAAGAACTTGTTCTTATAATACTAATATTAAACATCAAATACAAATACAAATACAAATACAAAATACGACATAATAGATGTTAAAACCGTCATTACTCCCCCAATTGGAGTAAATACATTAATATTTTTTTTGTCTATGATATTCTATCAAGGCTATTGTGTTTTATTACTAAACGCGACTGTTTACACAGAATTTTTCATTCATTGTTCATTTTTATTTATAATCTTACTTCTGTTTTCCTCATGTTCCGAAAATGAAGCATTTAACGCATATCACCTTTCATTTTTCATGTGTTTTGAACTTTTCAGTTTGAATGAACCCAAAAGCCAAATAAAATACGCTTTGAGGTGTTTTGATTTTTGCATCGTGTTTTTGCTTTTAAACGCGATAAATGATTAAAACACATGACAATGACTTGTGTAACTTTTACAATGTAAGTAGTGTGAAATATCAGGAAAGTTTTTAAGTTTTACAGCGGAAAAACTTGTCGCAACGAAATGTTGAAATTTTTCACAGCGCATTCTTCCTTCCCTCCTACTGTGAATGAATTAATTTTTCTAAAATCAATTTCGCCTTACTTTTTATTAAGACGCATTTCCACAGTAAATTTTTCTTGTATTGCTCGCAATATTTTAAATGTAGTAGGAAAATTCACAATAGAAATGTGGTTTTATTCAAATTTTCAGTTTTAATTTGATAATTTCTGTATTTTTATTTTAGTTTTCAAAATAATGTTACATTAAATGTATTAAATAATTGTGTAGTTTTACTTATATATTAATTTATAAATTAAAATAAATAAAAATATATGGACATTAGGTTACATCTCATTCTAATAAAATGAGAAACTTTATTGTTTCTAGAATCAGATCAAAATAATTCCATATTCTTAAAATGTGGGTGCCGGAATTCTATGCATACTGAATTTCAGAAAAACACTACATTTTTCCCTCATGCTAGAAGTTCATACATGTTAAAATTCAGAAGAATAATTTCGTACAGAGCCATTTGAGAAAATCTTATAATATATATTTATTTATATATACCAGATGAAATTTCATGAACATTTCACCATGAATATATATACACAAAATGTTTTCACCTACCTACCACATTATAATGGAAATTTATACACCTCATGAAAAATTCCCCATTTTGTAAGAACACTACAATTGAAGTAATCCCTTATATTTTCTCTCGAACTACAACACTGTTCAAAGATTAAAATATTTATAAATTTTGGTTTTCAAGAAAAAGTTCTGCCCTGTGCTATTCAATTATTATTAAGTGAAAATTATAAAATGTATAATTTAATATAATTCTTAATGTGCTTGAGCTGGTTAGTATGGCTGTGTTTGTGTTTAGGGTGTGTGTGCGTGCCTAAAACTTAAAATTTATGTAAGAAAAGCCAAACTGCTGTGTACAATTGACGCGTCGTACGACTTCGATTTTATGATAAACAAAAATAATGTACGAGATTCGAAATATTAGTTTATTATGTTTTTTCTGAATTTTAAAATTTAAATTTTAACAAATCAAAACTAAAAAATCCACTGAATTTGTTGAACTTTTATGCCATGAAGGGATACAGGGTTATTGTACACTTTTAATATTTTATTATTTATTTAAAGCACTTAACCGCACTGAATTTGCTTTCATGTTATATCCTGAACACTTTTCTTATTCTCAAAAATCTCTAATATTATTTTGTATACGTTTTTGTTGTATGTATAGAAAGAATGAGACGCGTCGGTAAAGCCGCTAAAAGACAGACAAACACTCATATTGTGCACAGCAATTTGGCCTTTATTCAGTAAAATTGGAACGCCAAAACTAAAGTGGTATTTTTTGTAATCGATCGCATTATCATTTTCCAATTTTTAGCGTTGGTATAAAGCTAAAAAAGAGTTTAATTCATTAACTCCAACTACTTGGCGATTCACTGAAAAGAAAAATTTAAAACAAGTAAGCCATTTTTCATCGACGTCGTTATGAAGCAACAGCATCAGATGAAAATCAAATCCATGCAGAAATTCGTTCCATTTCTGTCTAAACTGCTTGAAAGACTCAAGACAGAATCGGGGAATGAGAGCAAGATTGTTCAAATGCAGCTGTTTCTAGATCTGCTAATATGTCCTGATGCAAGGTAATCGTTTTTCCATATTTCCACCAATCTTCACATTCACACATTGTAACCTCTCCCTTTTCAGTGTTACCATCGAAGAATTAGATAAGTGCGAATATGAATTAAGTGGCCTGTACGAATCATATGAAAGCGATGTTGCTTCAGAAGCTTTACCGGAATTGCAAACGGTAAATAACAAAACGAAGTCATAAACCTTGACGTTAAATATGTATTATCCTTTTAGTCTTGTGAAGCGGCACAGGTTGAAGAACTCTCGTCGCAGGAGAGTGCTGCTAAGAGAACTGAACAAGATGATGAGGACCCTTCACAGGATGTTCCTGTAAATCAAGTGGTGAGAAAACTCAATATTATTTATAACTATATTAATATACTGTTTTTTATGTACTTTGTGCTTGACAAAAGTATAAATAGCTTCCATACCAAAACTTCCATCATTAAAATTAATTATGTTCAAGTTGATCCTTCGGTCAACCTTAAGTATTTATTCCTTTAAAAGTATTAATTTATTTCGCTTAATCAGTCATGTTCAAAAAAATGTTAGGCTTAGATTAGTAATGAGTTATTTATTTATGTCTATTGCTTTTTTCATAATAATATTTTTTCAGTTGAAAAATTAATTTGCAGAGTCGTTTTTAATAAATAAAAAGGTAAAAGTAAATTTTCTGGTTGCTGAATTTCTTGTCATAAAACATGTTTATTATCACGGCTGTAGTTATGCATTTATAATACTTGGCCTTTGTGCATATCTGTGTCGTAGAAACAAAGTTATGATGATATAAGTCACGGTAGAGCTCCCGAAATCACCAAACAAAATATCTTCAATGATATGGGAAAAAAAATCCTATAAATCACTCTCACCTTCAAAATGTTCATAAACCTGTTCATAAAACATAAATATTGTATCTCAAATCTGAAAAAAATTATAACAAATAGCTCGTTTTTTAGTCCTAAAAGAACGGCCGAATATCCGGCAGCCGTCTAGTGGGTCCATTGGCTCGTTTTTAACAAACTAAATATATTTCTAATTTGACATGCTACAATCATAGCACAATAAACCTAGAGTTCAGCTACTACAGCTTTTTCGCACTTTCTCAGGATTAACCCAATCAAAGCTACGACCAATATTACTATTATATTATATTATTAATACAAAAATGGCTCAAACCAATTTAATGTGTGGGAAAAATAGTTTCCAAAAGAAATAATAATGTTGAAATATCGAAGAAATTATTTATTTTGTAAAGGCTTTCTTAGATTTTGGAATTTATTTAAAGTTTGGTCAATATACGAAGAAATCTGTTCCAAATCTTATACTGATGATCATTGGGTGCGTTTACAAAGACCATGTTGTCTTGTTGTGCAACCGTGTACCTGCTTAACTCAAAAAAAATTAAACTTGCTGCACGCCAAAGTTTCTGATCAACTCCACATGTTGTGGAGCGGAGTCTAATTTACTGATCACTATGTTTTTCCGCTACATTCGCTCAACGTGTCCGACAGTTTGAAAAACTAAAACGAGAAACAACGCAAAACTATTAATTTTATTGATTATTCTTTTATTATTATTATTGCTATTTGTAGCGTTTTTGTAACTATTTTTAATTTATAAATGAATTAATGAAGTATACCTCTATTATTTATTTTATGATACTTTTCAAATATTCAAATTGATAAATTCATTGTTTAATTTTATCATTATTAAAATACTATTAAAAACTATCCGTCTTGCCCGATAACGGATAATACCACATTATCCGGAATAAGACCGGATAGTAAATTTAGACAGGATATCCGGAATGCCGGATAGTAACTGGATATCCGTTACATCTCTTCTCGAATGTAAGCAAGTAAAGAATAAAAAATATATCTCTATTAAAATAACATTTAATATGAGTTCTAGTAGGGAAAGTGTTCCGGTGTTACTAACTCAATATTATTTTTTTTTTATCATTGCTTTACTGACGTTATAAGTAAACATCACCAAGTGTTATTTATGAAGTTATTTCCAAAAATATAATTATTTCGTTTTTCACATAATTAGTTATAATTATATTAACAAAGTTATCTTTTTATTATTATTTAACTAGCCCTGCGAATCAGCACAAGTCGATAAAATCGAGTCACAAGAAGAGGTTTCTATTGAAAAAGCGGTGAGAAAAATCAATTTCATCTTTATTTAAATAAATCGTCTTTCTAAATAAATATGTATGAAATATGTTTGAATTTTAAGTATTGAAAAATAACACTCCAAAAACATTAATAAGTCCCACGCCGTAGAATTGCTTTATAATTTGCTTTATTATTTAACGTTATTTAATTTTTGTATTTTAGGAAGTATCTGAGGATCAAATAAACACATCGGTTAACGAATCATCCAAAATTGTGAAAGCTGATATGGGCACTGCTGATCAGAATTCCGCAGAATTTGAAGAAACAAAAAAAAAGTCACAAAAAGAAATGAAGGAAGGCACTAACGATGAAGAAAACAAAATTCTTGTTTTCAGTAAGAAGGAAAAGAATAAAGATGAAAACAAAAAGAATGAAAGTGAAGAAGATGTTGAGGATGAACCCAGATCTTCAGTCTTGGAAGATTTGAGTAATGAAGACAGGAATGCAAATAATTCAAACACTGCAGCTTCTTTAGACTCAGATGGCGAGGTTACAGAAGCTGTACATGCTGGAGATTCCGATAATGGTGAAGCAGTGGATGTTGCTTCTGAAGACTCGGATGATGGTGAAATTGAGGAGAATGTAGAAATAGTTAAGTATCCAGAAGTTGAATCAGAAGAAATGATTCTGCCTGATTCTGCGGAAGAAGAGATGAACACAATAAACAGCAATGAAGATGATATATCCGCCGAAACAGAAGAAAAAACTGAGTGCCAAGTAGAACCTAATGATGACGAAGATCCAACAGCGGAACCTGAACTGATTGCATTTGTAACAGGTAGCGACAGCAAAGATGATGAAAAAACCGATAATAGCGATCCGCTAAATGTGGATGAAAGTATTAGTAAGACCAACAAAACAGAAACAAACCCAGACTCAGCAACTGTTGATGATGACGACGACGATGACGTGCAAGTCATTGAAACGAGAAATTCGCCTATTTGTGTTGATTCAGATGATGATTCTGATACTCAGGTAATCAACAAAGCCAGCGACAGCATAACTCAAAATCCTTCCAAAAAGGTTGAAAATATTGTGCCCCAAACAACAAAAAAATCTAAACCCACTCCTATACCACAAAAGCGAACTAAGGCTTTGCCAAAAGACAGTTCTGTTATAGACACCATCGATTTATTAGATTCCTCAGATGAGGAAAAGCCACATTACTCCAAGCCTGCTTTGATCTCACCAGTAAAACGGTGCCTACTTCCCAAACCGATTAGGCAATCAAAACGCAAACGATCTCCCTCTATACCCACTACAAGTCTCAAGCCACAAAATCGTAGTGCACCTAAACCTCCCACACAGCTTCACATATCTACACCGCAGTCAAATTTTCTCAATGCAGTCAACTTGCAGCCCGCCAACACTGCAAATCCACCCGCGTTCTCAGCACAGCTTCTTAATAAAAACGTTATCATACCTAATGCCTTTTATGGCAATCCACCCGATGTGCGCTCAAAATCTAAATCCAACAAAACAATTCAAGCGTCTAATAAAAGTCCAGCTACTCCCAGCACTGAAGTAACAACACAACAAGAAAAGATGTATCGTCGCTGGCTTGACAACTTCCTCATAAACTTTGCCAGTCCACTTCAAATTGTTTCGAATTCCTGTTTCGTGCTGCTGCAACGTGTACTGAAGTATAAATTCTTTCAGAAAGTCAAGGAGGCACGCACCAACTTAAACGTCATGGCGCAGCGTCAGCTCACCAACGAAACGCCCGCCAGTCTTGACATACAGCTAATGCTAGATCTACGAAATACTTTTTTTAACAGCGAAGCTCAGCTCTCAGAAACGGGTATCAAATTTTGCGAGTTGGCCTCAACACAAACTTTCAGCAAGTCGGTACCGCTAACCACCGACATCAAATCGGGCCGCGTAACTTCTCGCACGCGCATAGATGAGGAAGCTTTGCAAAGTTACTTACTTGTTGCACCAAATAAAAATTTGAATGGCTTACCAAAGTCGACATTAAACCAGACTAACGGCTACACAAAAAAGGGCAAGAAAGATGACACTGATGAGTACACACCAAACAAGCCTGTTGTTATTGCAGGCGAGGGTGAAGATAGTGTGCATGGTGAACGCAAGAGATCTCTTCGCAGAAATCGATCTAAACGCTATGATAACAACTTTAGCTACAACGAGGACCAAAACGATGATGAAGAAGAAGACGAGGAGGAAGATAGTTACGCTGCAATAGCACGCAAGATTGAGCAAAAGAGACAGGAAGCACAGCAAAAGCGAGAAAAGATGGCCAAATCATTTGAAAGCGCTTTTATAGAAGCGTTTTCTAAGCAAATTGACGGTGCAACTAAGCGTCAAAAATTGGGTGCCGTGAATGACTCTCAAAATGAATATAACGAGGTTTTCTCCAACACACCTGCATACTTAGAACTTGGAATGCGCTGTGGTGAAGGCTCAGTAGTCACAAATGTTAATATTGAAGGCAACCAATATGAAGACGCTGACAGCCTTGATGACGGACCAAGAGAGCACAGGATTTACAAAGTAACGCCAACTGCTCCATATAAACCTCCTAAAAGACAAAGCATTCGCACACCCAAATCAGCGCCGGTCTTGGCTTCCGAAATAATTACCTGTAGTGATGGCAGTGACGACAACGAAGATTATAAACCGAATAGCGTTGATTTGGCGCCAGCACCCAAAAATACAAATCGTTCAATGTTTATGACGTCTAAAAGTAATGAAGTCGTAAACTTATTCTGCATCATATGCCGTCGTCAAGTTCAACGGATTGTACACCATTACGTTAATGAACATCGTGGTTGTGAGGTTTATACGTCGCGTCTATCTGGCGTACAGTTAACTCAACTTCGTCGTAAAAATGGCAACTTAGCTCTAATGAGCCCCTACAAAAATGGACAAAATCAGTATGAGGCAACATGCCCATTTTGCCAAAAGCGCTCCCGCTTTATGTTATCCTATTGGTACCAACACTTCACAATGCATACTGGTGAATATTCCTATCGTTGCGGTGGCTGTGGAACAAGAAAACCTACGCGTTCCTTGCTACTTGCACATCTAAAAACGCCCTGCCGCAAAGGCGCTTCTGTGTGCCAAGACTTCACTTTTGAAGCAAAGTCTAATCAAATTGAAGCGCGCGTTTGTACGCTTTGCAATTATATACAACTGCACCGCAGTAACGTTGTACAGCATCTACGTACGCAACATGGTCTGCGAGAGATATTACCCAAGCACATTCAAAGTGTGGTACTACTTAAAATACCCGCTACAATACCTACTACACCAACTACTCAAACATCAACCATTCATGAATTAAGTGAACTTGATTCAGCTTCCTCATGCAGCAATCTAGCAGGTAATTCCAACAACAATTTAAAGAAGTTTTTTGATACTTTCGAAGACGTCTCAGCAGCTCAATTTAACTACGATGATGATGATCCAAGTGATGACTTATCGTTTATGATTTGCGGCATGTTGGATGTACAAATGAACACTGACTAGTTAACATTTGATAACTTCAAATTAAATAAAATAAGCATTTTTAGCATTAAGCTCATTTATTTCTTTATTTATGCCTAATGTATATAATTATTATTAAAATTAATTTTCTTTTTCACATTATTACAAAGGATTTTCTGCGTATGTATTTTGTTTGTATTTTTTTATTTACGACGATTAAAATGTTGAATATAAAGTAAAAAGTTTTGCAAATAACGAATTTATGTATAAACCGGGTAAGTTGCATATTTTGGCTATTGAAGGATTGAAAGGATTTATTAGGTTCCTAGGCGAAAACAGTCGAGTGATCACATAAGTATTAATTTTGTTCGACACTAAAAACTTGAAAATTAACTATTCAAAACAATGGCTGTTATTAGCACTATTCAAATCAGCACAAAAATATGACTGCAATTAAGTTTTGAATTTGAAACAAGAATTTATTTTGGTAAACCATTCGTTTTTTTTTTATTAAACATTAAATAGCTTCAAAATAGCTGTTTTTGCTAAATTCTCTATTCAAAATGAAAGGACGCTCATGCATAATCTTACTCATGTGTCTGCTTTGTTGAAAAAAAAAACGCACACGCATACACACTAAAAAATTTTTATAGAATTTTTACACCAATTCCACGGAGTCCTACACCATTTGGTGTTATAAAACACCGTGTCAAAGTGCTAGAATTTTATATCCGAAAGGGGACTTTTTTCACACCGATCGGTGTTAATAAGTAAATATCAAATGTCAAACCCTGTCAGGTGTTTATTTAGAATATGCAAAATGATGAATTTTTCATTTCAGAAAATTACGGTTTAATTTTTTCTATTCAGACATATGTGTGTTACGAATTTTAATTTATTCATTAAAAATGCTAAAAATAATGTTATACCAAATATAATGGCATTCATGCTCGAAATTTGAATTGGATTTAGTTCTATTTAAACCGTTTTTTTTATTATTTTATTACTTTAATATCAATTTTGGCCAAAACTGTTTACACGAATATGACTTTTATTTCCAGTCTTGTGAAATTTCAATTTTCAATTTGTTTGTTAATGCTAAAGGCTGCAGCATGCCTCAAGTTTAGTAAAGCATCAACAGCCAGTTCCAAGAGTGAAAGGGCCCACCGCCCTTTGCTATTCTTTTCCTTCACGTAGCGGCACTTCCAGTGATTGAACTCCACCGCAAAACTGTTCCGTGACGTCTTTGTGGCTGACTTTTGTGGATCCAAATCTTCTTAGTCCAGACGCAATGTTAAAATTTTGTTCCATAAACTGCACAATTTTAGGGAACTGCCGACTGTTGGTTTTTTTCATGCTAAAATTAATTTAAAATTTGCTAAACACCAGAAAGAAACGGTAAAAATAAAAAAATATTGCACGTTACTTACCCTTTTTCTTTATTTTGTAAGTTTTTTAAGCAAAAGTTTTATATTTTGTTGTGGTTCGCCAGCTGCTCACCAAGTATTTTTATTCGTCTGTTTTTGAGTCGAATCGAATTTTTGAAATTCGCGAACAATGATACCAACTTGGCGAATTTTATATGTTTTTTATTCTATTCGCGGACGGTGATAGGGGCATAAATCAAGCAGACATATTTATAGACTGAACTTGCGTCTTTTATTTTTAATTAAGAATTTAGCAAAGGCAGTTATTTTAAAAGTATTTTAATTAAAAATGCAGCAGAAAGGTATTCTAAAGACAACACATGTGCGGTTTTTATTTCAGAATCAAACAGACATATATTGTACTATGGGCAAGTACTTTTTTATTTGAAAATTTGGTAGGCAGCTTTTTTTAAGATTATTAACGGCTGATTGATTGTCAAATCAGTTTTGCTCATGCTCGACTGTTTGCAATAGGATTTGAGCGTTGCAAATATGACATAGTCGGGCAAATGCAATTCTGTACATTTTGTTGTTGTGGTGAAAATGCCACGATGCCAGGCTGTTTGCCCGTGATTGGGAATAACCCTATTTTATTATAAATCAGTATGGAACTTTTGAACAAATACAATGCTATATTTTCATAATGCATTATATTTTAAAACACTTGAGCCTAAAATACGTTATGATTTGTCGCCCTTTCGCGGAAAAAAATGCATTATTGTATTTGAAAAACGGCCAATATTGTTACTTGATCTTTTGTTTGTAATACTATTTTGTAATACTCCGGCAACTGTTTGTTTTCATGGTTTACTTATTCAATTCATCACAATTCTTACGCGTTCAAACAATTATTCACCACACTGTCACACAGAACATTTTATAAACGTGTTCGACAAAACCAAGATCTTAAAAAGCATCTGTAAATATAATCACACAAAATATTAAATCTCAATAAAATAACCATTTTTCTTATAATTTTTGTAAAAAATATATATTTGTTCACAACTCTGCTTGCAGAATTGAAATTCAATTCCATACAATTATAAATTAATCATATGTTAAATTAAAAGTGTTCAATATTCGATAGCACTTTGTGACTAATCAAAATTATAAATAAAAAAAAAATAAATTAATAAAAATTGGATCGTTTCAGTCCAATGCTTTGAAATGAGTTTATTTTGTAGCAAAGTTTTAAAAGGAATGGGTTCCTTCTTTGAACCTATGAGAAAATTTTAATATAAAATTTTTGATTTGATTTTCATTGTTTGGTAAATAATCTTAGTAGCTTTATTTCTAGGGACGCTTTAGCTAATAACGTTTATTTAATTGCAATTCATTCTTATAAAACCTTCACACAAAAAAGGCTTATATAAATTAAATATTTAAATATTTTCTACATAAACAACTGACTTGAATAAATCGAAAATAACTAAAACGTTACTTGTGTTTCACACAAAAGTTTTATATTAATTCTTATACATTAAGTTTGAATAACACTTTCAGCTCAGCTTAAACATCGACAATAACATGTTCACAATAAATAATTCTTCATTAACATGTTTTGGTAATAATAATAAAATTTTAAGGCAAGATATTTCAGTGGAAATAATTATGTGGCGTTCTGGTATACGATTGTGGATGAGTTTGTGTTTGCGGAAATTGTGTAGTATAGTTAATTTGCTGAGTATTGTTTCTGTTTGTTGGAGCGACATATTTTACGCTCAATGATGAAGGTGGTACCCAGTTTTGTGCAAATGGAACAAATTCTTCTCTCTGAAAATTTGGAACTCTTGGATCCATTATTATTTCATTTGTACTAACAGGTGCACTTAATCGAACAGAGATTGTTTGAGGACTTGGTTGCACTGCAGGGGAATTGCTGTAAGGTTGTTGGAACTGTTGTACTTGAATTTTTGGCCGTATACTCTGAGAAACAACGCCTGAATGCTGTAGTTG
The DNA here is from genome assembly GCA_958299015.1 of Tetanocera ferruginea. Taxonomy (NCBI): domain Eukaryota; kingdom Metazoa; phylum Arthropoda; class Insecta; order Diptera; family Sciomyzidae; genus Tetanocera; species Tetanocera ferruginea. The sequence goes on from OY282643.1 coordinate 135,200,808, forward strand.
ATTTGGAACCACCGGTTGTTGAGAATATGTGGTTTGTAATGTATTTTTCAATATGTTAACATTATTGTAATGTACTTGTTGTTCATTCGGTCTTACTTGCTGAGGAATAAAACTTAAATGCTGCTTTTGATGATTACCTGATTGTTGAGTATTAATATTTGTTTGCAGTGTTGTTTTAGATATGGAAATAGTTTGTTGTTGTAATGAGCCCGGATACGGTGGAGATGAAAATTCATTCGGTGGCGTTTGTTTAGGAACAGAGCCTAAATTATGATGTTGATTAATATGAACCGGTTGTGGATAATGAGTTGTTTGTTCTGAAGAGCCCTGACTCAATATAGAAGAAAATTTCGTCGGTAAAATTTGTTGAGGAACAGAGCCTAAATTATGATGTTGATTAACAGTAACTGTTTGTGGGCGATGTATTTGCTGAGTTTGTTGTTGCGATGGGACTTGTTTCGGTTTAGACGAAAACTTATTCGGACGAACTTGTTGAGGAACAGAGACTAGATTGTGAGTATTGCTTTTGAAGACTGGTTGTTGAGCATGAACTTGTTGCTGAGTTTGTTGCTTCTGTTGCTGTGATGAGCCCACAATTAGACGTATTTCTTGAGCAGATTGTTGCGTTGATATTGTATCATTATTGTAAAGAGCTTGTTGCAATAGTGAATGATGACTAGTATCATTTTTTGGACCTATAGCAAGATATTAATTAAAAATTAATTAAAATATATAGTATAGAAAATATACTATATTTTAGTAAAGTTCTAAAATATATAGAAGAAATAAAATCTACTCTTAATTATAAGAAGGTATTTTAACAACGCTCATTTTCCACGTTTTATCAACTACTTTAAATTTTGTATAATTTTTTAACCAAACTAGTCCCTTGCAAATTGACAACGTTTATTCCGGGGAAAATGTTTTTATGTAGAATTCTCCAAACAATTTAAATTTACAAATACTCTTTTGCATTTAAATTTAATCAGGAGAAATTGTAATTGAACGGAACTTGAAGTCGTGGCGCAAAACTATCTACACAGAGATCACGAATACGCAAAGGAATTTATGTATAACAACTTATGTCGTTTGTTACAAATGCGTTTTTGTTATAAACAAAACCGGAACAGGTAAGGGTATGTTAACTTTGTTTAAACGTTTGTAAAACTCAGAAATAAACGAGTTTGATATAGAAAAGTATATATCATCACCTTAAATACAAAAAAGATATAACACGTTTGTTATTTTCATAGACAAAAACGAAAAGGTACAAAAAGGTAAAAAAAGGAACATATATAAGATTTAAACACCCATTATTTCTTTTCAATTCTGTTAGAAAATAGTAATTTTTGGAAGTATGAGTATGAAATTTAGCTAGACGGTTTATTAAACATTTTTTTGTTGTTACGTCTTTTTGCATTTTAGGCGACGATATATTTTTGATCAGCATCACCTCGTGAGTCGATTTAGCCCTGTCCGTTCGCATATTTGTTGTCCTTAAAGACTATTGAATATTTTTGGAGTTCGCCCACGGTTAATTTACCTTCAAATTAAAACTTTATAAATAAGCTTATGTTTAACCTACAGGGATAAAATTTAGTAGATTAACTTAAAGTTTACAAATAAAATTAAAAAAATAACAATTTTCTTTACCCGTTGTTTTTGTAACTTGCGTTGGTTTTTGCCGAAGCACTGTTGTGGTAATGGTAGTTGGCACTTTTAAATTGTTGTTGGATGGGTTAGGTTGAACATTAATGGGAGTTACTTTTATAGACATAGGTATGATGGCAGGACTTTTCGTAGCCGCGGTAATAGGTGTGGTGAGCTTTGTATTGTTTTGAAACATGTTCTTTACACTTAAGCGAGGAGTTTCACTTAAATTTTTATTTTGCTCGTTCCTGCGAGCTTTAAACTCTTCGGCGCGCACCAAATCGTCTTCTTCAATAACTTCTACTTCAGAGTCAGACGCATTACCATCATCTTCAGGTATTTCATTCTTTATGCGGATTTGGGTTGCGAAACTTTCAGGAGATCCATCAACGTATGATGGTTTATTAAGCTCTGTTTTGTCTGCTTTTGCTATACAACTGATTAACTCAGAATCATTAGATTGAATACTTCTTGTTTTGGCTATTAAATCTGCTGCCATTATATCTATACTCAGTGGGAATACACTACGAATAAATAGCTGCAAGTGCGATACAAATTCACAACGAACTTTCATTTGACCATCTGCATGTGAGATACTATGATGCACATCCACTTCGCTAAGATTCTTGAATGGTATGCTGCAGATCTCACAAAAATGCTTCATGCTTACGTTATGTACTTGCTTAAAATGCTTACTTAATGTATCCACACTCAAGTTTTTAGCATTGCAAAAGAAACATGCGCTTGTGGTGGAAAACGTTTTGTATGATGCAGCAAACACAACTCCCACTCCTGCATAAGTACGTTCAGTCGAGTGAAATAAGCTCACAAATGGAACATCGCGTGAGTTGTGCTCTAGCAATACATGTGTTGACATTTGCTTTCGTCCAGAATGATGAAAGTTGCAAACACTGCAAACATAGGAGCATTCGTGCATGCGTACATGTTCCACTATTGGGTTCCAACTATGTAGATTATTAATTTGAAACGAACAACGGGAACATTTAAAGTCACCAGTTATATCATGATTGTCTTCCCAGTGCTGGAATAGTTCTTCCACATTTCTTGTTTTATATTGGCATGGTTTAACGACGCATGTTTTTGAATTGTTTTTATTAAATGATGGGTAATCGTCAAGCCACTCTGTTAAAGCCGGCACTAACCACCTGGATTGCAACTTGGCACTTTCCTCGTTAACAAGCTGTTCCAAACGCTTCTTAACGTTATTATGCAGTATCTGGCAGAATTCTAAACGTTCAGCAGATACATTCTCACTTACAATAATACGATACGAATGTATTAAATTAAATTTAATCAATTCAAAACGGAAGTTTGAACCACAACTGTGGACATCTTGAAAATGTGCGATAGTAGCTTGTTCGTTTACAAATGTTTCACTGCAAACAAAACAGATATAAAGATGACGACAGTGCTGTTCAAAATGTTGGTTGAATTCTGATAACGTAAATTCTAAATGTCGTGGGCAATGAGGACAACGTGCAATCAAACAGTTATGCCTTAAACTCATATGGCGTGACCAGAGCGCATATGTAGAAAAGAAACCACCACAGGTCGCTAATGGACAGTGGTAAAGTCTATCGGGTGATAGACCTGTTTTGGAAGTAAGTTTGTTGAGAACAGCACGCAGAGTTTCTTCAGCTATGTACACTAACTGTTCTGGACTTGGCTTTAAGTCTCCTTGCTCATCAAGCTGTTCGGGTGCAACACTTTCTGTACCAGAATCTGTTGTGTTTAACTCTTGATTTGGATAGCACGCTATTGATAATAAGTTCGTGTTGCTTTCTATTTGCTCTGCTTCAGTTATTGAGCATGTTGATTGTACTAATGCTGTGGACGTCAGCGTATTACGTATAACTGTTGATGGAACTAGTTCTGTTACGTTCAATAATTGTAAGCTAGCAATGGCATCAATCTGAAATATAATTTGTATGTTATCCTAGGTTAATATTTTAAAATTTGTTTATGACTTACCTCAAGCGGGCTTCTAAGCAATCTTCGGCAGGCATAGACTAACTCATCAGGATGTTTTAAGGCTATATGTTCCTGTATATCCCTTTTCAGCATTAAATCATTAACACAATATATGCATGAATATTCTGGAATTGATACAGGATCGGTTGGTAATATGCCGTGGCTTTCATGCATATGGACTCTTAAGGTGCAAATAGCATAAAAGCCAAGCGAACAGTCTGAAATAATAAAAATTATAATTGTTTAATAAAATTATTACAAAAAAAAAATTGCTCTAAACCACAATTTTAGTTGACGTGAAGTGTAAATGAAGGTAATATATTGAATATACTAATCATAATGACAATATCACACTGTTCTAAAAAAGTTGTTAATGTACTATGTTTTTAACTTCAGTTTAAAATGACAACAGGCAATTTATTGGCCATGATAAAATTTATCCTACGACGTAGAGTCATTCAATCCATACCTTAGAGATATATAATCGCATGAGTTTTTTTACATCAACATTTCGAAATATTACAATTTTTTAGTAAAAATTATTTTTGTTTTAAATGTAGGGGGTGTTTAACCGGTTGTGGGAGCCTCTGCATAACTTCTGACTGTGTGCAGATGCAGCTGATCTGACAGCAAACATACGCATAAGTTTAATAGCTACAGTCGATAACATATTTTCGTGTGTAAAAATTAACAGTGATCTATTTTTTTATTGTGTAGAAAGTGGAATTACTTGCAGCAAAATTTCAAGTTCCTTCAGAAAATTTCGGTGGTCATTGTTAGTAAGTTCGCAATTTTCCAGTAGTGGCCACTAATTTTAAGCTGTTTTGGGCACTTAATTTTTTTTATTTAAAGAAATAGTGTGCTCGACTCCAAAACCATTTGAAATTTGGTGACATGCATGCCAGCTATTACCTGTAAACATTGAGATTCTGATGCTGACGATGAAAAATGTAATTTTAATTTTATTTTCATTATGCTCGTCTAGTTATTTTGCTCTGAAGCTTTAATATAATTAAATTTTAATTGTTTCTCATACTTCATGCTTCTTCTCTTCTTTACCTAAGGTCTCTATTAAGTTATAGCTAAAATTGCCAACAGTGTCTACAACCGGTTAAGTTCTCCTAAATAAAATAAAAATATATTTGCAAAATTCGGGAAGTACTTAAACTACCGATTATCCGATTTTCATGTTGAAAAAAAAAAAATTAATAAATGCCTTTTGTTTTGGATGGATTTTTTCAATGTCCATTTTTTTAATTTTTTAATGCCACAAAATCTAGGCCCTGTTGATAGCATATTAGGTCTGTTTCCGTACGCTCTTCAAGTAAAGTTCGAGTAATAGATAGCAATATGATTATCTGTCAAAATGAGAAAATTTGTCAAAAAGTACGGAAACGGTTTCAAGTAAGTTTCGAGCACAACAGCTGGTTTTTGAAAAAGATAAAATTCAATTACTTTATTATTGTATTTAAAACACTTTCGTAAGCAGCCATTTTGGTTATATTCACTATTGTCATTAATTTGCTAACCAATTTCATAATTTTTTTCACAAAACAATGCAATAATTTAATTTTATCACTTTGGCCATCAGCTGTTTGAAGCTCGAGATTTGTGCTCGAAGAAATTTTTCAAGTAAAGTTCGAGTAATAGAGAGCGACAAAAAGTGACATTCTGCTTGTTCTTATTCTCTCTCGTGCTGGAAAAATGTGTAAAGAAACGCTTTCGAGTAACTTCAAGTTACTTGAAGTGAGTACGGAAACAGATCTATTATAGCAGCTAGGTAAATTATTCAAAATTTGACTTACGTGTACACTTCAGCTTCTTGACGTGTTCAAACATAGACTTGATCATATCGGGCATTCGCTCTTTTACCAATTTCTTTTCTCCCTTACACCCATACATAAATATACTGTCTACCTCAGTGTTATGCACCATAGTACTATGTATGACTACACTGCCAGACACACAACTACGGTAGCAGCATATGGAGCACTGAAAACGACTCTGAGAATGTTTGAGTTTTATGTGAGCGATTAGATCCTCTGGCTTGCAACGAGCATTACTCAGAAATTGGCAGTAACTGCAGTCAAGCCAACCAGTTGGTGGACATTCGCTGGAGCCATGGTCATTAAGATGCTGCAGCATTTCTTCTTCTGTGTCTGTTGAAAAGAAACAATCTGTTGCCATGCATTTAAATATACCAAAGTATGGTAGATCTCGAGGGTAAACGCGGTACTGCTGGTGAGCTTCATAATAGTTTAATGGAGGTTCAAAATTATAACTATTGTTCTCTTTTTTGACTTCTGATTTAACAATGATAGGAAGCGGGAGTTCAACTTCAGGTTCCTCTTTGTTAGAAGCGGGTTTTTTATCAAGAAAACTGGAGGTGTACGTTGTTTTTAAATTCAATATAGGAATTGTAGTCATCGGGTTGCTTTGGGTATTATTATTATCCAGAACAGACGAATACGGCGATAAATCTGGTTTTATATCTAATTCCGTGCAGTTCAATTCGGAGTCACTTTCATGTTGATTTTCAAAAGATGCTTCCCTAGTCAATAATTCACTTTCTTCTTCTTCAGGCAACAGCTCGTTTACAATTTCAGCGTCATTGATTGCAGCTGCAATATATTTCTGTACATTTATCGCATCATCACCACGCTTGGCATGTTGTTCTCTGAGGTGTTTAAAGATGTTTGCTTCATTAAGCTGCACAAAGTTGCACAATTTGCAACAGTGCAAATAGATCACCATTAGATTTGTAGGATATACGTAAAGCTTTTGTATATGAGCATTGCGACAGGACTTTGCATGGTTTTTGTGCGATTGTATATCTGCGCGATAAGGTTTCTTGAGTTCGCAGTTGTAGCATTGAAATGCGTATTCTCCTGTATGTGCAGAATAGTGTGTATAGAAATTGATGAAACTGTCAATCAATTCAACTTCGCAAAACAAACACTGAACTTTATATTTTGGTGCACGCGCATTGCTAGGACTAGCAAGCACCGCGAACGGGCAATTTAACTGAAGATCTTCCAGTTCTTCGGTAGTGAGACGCGATATGTATGGCTCAGTTTTATGGGTGCGTATGTAATGGTTAACGAGGTTGACTGGCTTTGCTTTGCAGAGAGCACAATAGGTTGTATTGCGTTCAGTCATTCGGACATCAATGTTGGGGACATTTTTACATGCTTTGGTTTTTGGAGCTGCTGGTGCGGATGTATTATAGTAGTCGGTAGCTTTCCGTGTTGTGTTTTCGACAAGCTTTACATTAAGACACATTTGCTCTGGAGGAACAGGGCGACTCCGCCGCAAATGTTTATTTATTTCATCTTCAGTTAACCGCTGCAAAAGAACAAAAGGCTGATTTTTAAGCGCAACGGCTTTTGATTTCATGTAGTTAAAATCATCGACATCAAAAGTATCGGTGTCTGATGATGAATTTTCAATTAGTGGAACTTTCTTTGGTGTGGTCAAGTTTTGTCGGACACTTATTAACTCGTCAGCACTATCTGTATCTGAATCCTGCAAAAGTGTGGCAAGACTAACTTCCCCACAAGTTTTACGGCGTTTTGATATAAGAGCTGTACTTGAATCCTGCAAAAGAGTGGCAAGACTCGACTCCGCACAAGTTTTTCGTCGTTTTGCTATAGGAGCCGGAGAATTGTAAGAAATATCACATTGATCAGCTTGACCCATACTGGAACGGCGCATTGATATTCTATTTCTTTTATTAGTTCGAACCTCTGGCGTAGTGTTCCCACTATGCAGTTGTTGACCATTAAGTTGTTTGGCTATAGCTGAGCGGGCACTTTCGCTTGATTTTCGTTTTCCACTCGAAGATAGTGGCAGGTAGTCCTCTAATTTATCAAAACCAATTACAGTGCATTCTAATTCTTTTAATACTCGTAAAGTGTTGTTTTTCTTGGTGTTATTTTTTGCACTTTTTCTTGCTGGTATTTTCTCTTTGCTTTTGTTGTCCGTACAAGTTTCGACCGTTTCCAACAAGGGACTTTTTCTGCGTTTATCTGTTTTAAGTTGTTTATCGGTTTTCTTGGGCTTGATAGCTTTTTTTGGTTCCTCCAATATTGTCTGCATTTTATCATTATATCTTATAGCTTCAACAGTTTTTTGAGTTTGAGTGCATTCCTTGGTATTATTGCCAATACGTAGTGGAGCAGATTTCACTGAGTTTGAAATAACCACTTCTTTACCTTTTTGATTATGTACTTTGTCGCAATTTTTTTGCAATTTGGACAGTATTTCGGCTTTTTTGCGCCGTTCTTCTTCTTCAGCCTCTTCTTTTCTGCGTCGCTCAGCTTCTTTAGCTTTTTCCATATTACGGCGTTTATATTCACCATAAGTAATAGGTTGAGAATATTCGCTACGATAACTATTTGCCAAGGTATTATTTGATTGACCCTTACACTGATTATTCGGTGGAATTTGCGTAGCCGCACCTCTGTCCGGTGATTTTTGAAAGCTAAGCAAATGCCGTATTACACGTGGATCGTTTAAATTTATTTTTCGTCCATTTACGTGAAAGATTGGATAACTGTTGGGCGCTGCAAATTGCTGTGCAGTTGGTTGTGGCAGCGCTTGTTGATTGAAAGGGAACTGTGGCATTTGTGGAAAGTGTGGTTGAAATTCTTGAGAAGGATATGAGTTATAAAAGTTATCGCTTGGCAAAGTTAGATTGTTAATATTGGAAGCTTGTGTGGAAACACACTGTTCAATATTTTTATACTCGTTTGTATAAGCATTCACATTCATATTGTCTGCAACATAATATGGACTGGTTGTTGGCGAACTACTAGTGTCGTTGTCTGTTGTTTTAGATACTTCTGCTAGGAAATGCTCAAAGTCAATATTGGTTCCTTTTGTTAACTTTGTAAAAATGGAACTCAATTCATTGATATCCATTTTTTCCAAATTTGTATCTTCAGAAGTAGCACTCAACAAGCTGTTTTTAGTTTTACATTTGCCAATATCGTCGTTGACGCTTTTCTCGTTGAGCTCATCTGTATCGGAAAGAGTAACATAAGTAATTGTTTCCGTTATCGGATTTCGTTTCTGTGGAGCAGGGGTAGAAACAGCAGCAGGACCAATAATATCTTCATCGCTAGAAAAATCGGATAGCAGTGAAGATTTAAAATTATCGCTGTTGCTTACGCGTTTTTTTCTAAGTTTTTTAATTTTTATTTTCGAGTTAGAATCGTCAAACATAATTGGATTATTTTCAATTTTATAAGAGCGACGCGTGAAAATTTGTTCTTCAGTTTTGATTTGTTCATCTTTATTTTCGTTTTTGGTAGCTTTTACTTCTTGCATTCTGTTTTTAAATAAATCAAAAATGATTTCGTCCGTGGAGTCGTCAGAAACGCTTTCAATACTGTCATTATTTTTTTTGTCAGCTTCACTGAATAAGTTGTCAATACGATTCAGAAGATCTTCCGTCTGCTTATCCTTATCCTGTTCATCCATTGGGTCTTCTTTTTCCAAAATCGACGTACTTTTTTCTTTTTTTTTGTGTTCTTTTACATCTTTTGGTGGTTTCTTATTTTCCAAACTCTTCGTAGAATTCTTATTGTCAACCTTAATATTTGGTTTTATTTGCTCTGCACTAATTTGAAAACTAACTGGTTTCTTGACGACTGTACGTCTAGTTTCAGTATCGGAGTCTACAATTTCACCATCAGATAAGTCAATTTTCTTTTTTAAAGTTTCTATGGCTTTTTTGTTGACTACTTTAGAGCTGGATGAAGGTTTAGGTGCCACGTTATCGTGTTCACTATGTTCATCATCTGAACATAGGTCAATTGTTTCAAATTTTGTAGATGCGTTAGCATTAAAAATATCCATTATGTTCTTGGGGATTTTCTAAACATAATTAAATATATAATGGAAATTGAATTCTTGCATAATTTTTCGAGTTCTTACCACATCATCTAAAAGAAGATTTTTGTATTGCACATCAATTGATTGCTTCAATTTTTCTAGAACCTCCACAGCAAACCTAGATAAAATAAAAGTTTAAAATATTTTTAGTAGATATATAATGCTGAGACTGAATTTATTTAATGCCGTACAATTTATTTTCAAGTATCCACTCCTTTATACGCAGAAGCTTTGCATATTTTTCTTCATCCAAACTGGCCGCATAATCAATAAATGGAATGAATTTTCTCAGATCTTTTATTTTTTTTAGTTTCTTCATTATTATTTCTATAAAGGAAAAAGTATATTCTTTTAGAATTCCATCAGTTTATTTAAATAGTTGATGAATTAGTTAATTACAAATACTATTATATATTATATACTATATATGTTTCCACACCTTTGAGGAACTGAAACAGGAATCCTTAAATACATTCAATTGAAGTAATGTTTGGCTTTCGCATTTAAATGGAATCTAAAGTTAACTTTAGAATAGTTCTAAACTAGTTCCAATTGAAAAGACAATTGTCCCCATAAGCATTAGTTTTTCCCTATATTTTCACTAGTTCCATTTTGAATAGTTCTAAACTGGTCAGTTTTGATACAGTCCAAAAATGATAATTTGTTAGCCCTATTATTATCCTTATTTGGAACACGGGTTCGGGCAATATGACTAATTCAATTATTGTATTTAGTTTTTCTTGTATATTTACCATTTATTACTATATCCATTCATTGAAAATGTATGCGAAAGTTAAAAGTGCGGAATTTAAATGAAAATTACGAGCCACAGCACGTTTTGAGCGTGTATGTCTTTTGATTTTGTTGCCATCTGCTGACAAGAAAAACAAATAATATAAAAATAAATCCGAACTGTTCTTTGTTGAGCGTCTTTTGTACAAGTTCACAACTAACTCCAATTTCACTAGAAATAAACTAGTAGGTTTTTATAATTGTCTCAAAAATAACTGCTGGGTTACTTCTGCTGCAAAATTATTTTTAGTTTTAATGTTTTGTTTTTTTTTGACAATTTAAAAAAAAAAAAATATCAAATATTTTGTTTAGTTTAAAAACGTTGAAAACAGCCATCTCTTAATATACATTAAAAAAAAAGGTAAGCAATGTTAAAAAAGATAACAATGTTGTCTAAGAACAGTTTATAACAAGGATTGGTAATTGCGTTAACGAAGTACAAAATATAAAAACGTAAGTTTTTTCTTTTCACAAAAAAATAACCGACTATTTCAGCCCTTGAAAAAACTTTAAGTGAGCTTTTTATGATCAATTTTGTTGTGTGTTATTAAATGTTTGTTCAGTCTCTGAACGGCTAAAGTTCATGTTCTCAAGAAGCTTTACATGGCATTGTTTTCCATCTGAGGTTTGCCATTGTCTGCAGAGGTGAAGGCCGATCAGAAAAATTGATTGCTATTGAAAGAAAAACTTTTGTCCGAGGTAAGGTTTGTGGCCTCCACTTTTCTTTGTCACACCTGTCCAAGAAAAAAAAGCAAAAATTGGCTTCTGATAAAAATGAAGTTTTCCTAAAGTAAGAATATGAATGTTTAAGATAAACTTGAACACTTAATCAAATTATTCCTTTCTATTTCTAATTTTCGTTACTTGAAATTGGTCACACCCGACACGATTTATAAAATTTTATACAGAAATTTAAGTTAATTCGTAGTATATTCATACATATGTACTTATACTTGGTTTTTAGTTGTTTTTGTTATGCTAGTGCGCCGAAATCATTTTTGGTCAAAAAGGCATAAAAAAAAATAATGGTCTGTAATAATAAAGATAGTAAGTTACAGAGTAAATCTTTTTTTGCCACTTATCATTGAAAAGATACCGTGGCCTTAGAGCAGGTGCTTAGGGTTAACTGTGCCATTCTACAAAACTTGGTCAGGTGACTAGAAAAGGTCTGCAAGTGCTTGGAAAAACCCAAAAACCTATGAGACATTTTAATCTTGATCTTAGGGAAAAGGTACCGTTGAATGTTATTCTGATGTCAAGATGGAAAACTATAGTTAACATTTTAAAATACAGCTTGATCCAATTTGGATCCATAAGTCACTTAAATATAAATCACGTACTCTCAGCGAATAAAGTTTAAAATTCATGCCTTTATTCTGCGAAATTAATATTTGAAGTTGTTTTTACTGCTGACATTTCATCATTAAAAAAGCAGGGTCGCATCTCATTATCGTGTCGTGTTTGAACTCAACTTTTCAACGTTGCGTTACATTTTTTCACAGAACGTTATGCTTTGCAGACTGCAGCTGTAAATGTATAACATTATAAAGATATTGAACAAACCCTACACTTTTTTCAAAATCTTTATCTAATCATTATTGAGTTTTCTATAAATTCGGAACCCAGCAATCATCACGTCACTTCACGGATGAGTGACTTGTAACAGCATTATTCGTACACTCATTTTGTTATTTAGATTTTTTCGGTCTTATTCATAAAAATATCTTAAAATAGCTTTAAAATGTTTAAAAGCTCTTTAGAGTTAAAATGCTTTTTAAAATTTTTAAATTCATACAGTGAATGAAGTTTTGGCAAAAAGCGATTATAAGTTAGTACAAGTTTTTCCAGTACACTTGCAGAAAAGAAAAGTATAAGCATTTTAAAAAAAAACATTTTATTTTGTATTCACATCCATGACTCAATAATTTATAAGGTTATCCCGATATTTGACGTCTTCTCACGAAAATGGAGATAGATACCCTTATTTGAAGAGAGCATTTTTAAAGACACAAAAATCGCACAGGTGCTTGAATATCGTACTATTTTTTAGTACAATATATCTTAAAATTTGTAGTCAATACATTTTCTGCTACTTTTGTATTTTTGTAGCATCAATCAGATGATTTTTTAAGGTTCTGCGACTTCACACAGTCCAAGCTTGAAATATTTTCACGAATTTATTGCGTCAAAAATTCAATGAAAGCAATGCATACTTATTTTGTTTTTTTTTAAGCAGTAAAATATTGAAAACACTACTTTTTTATTAAAAAAAAACACAGCACAACACTGAAACATACATTTTTTTGAGGACACCACAAAACCCTGTTTGTCATTCATTTTCGAGAGAGAATATTTTTTTTGTTTATAAAAAATAAGGGTATGTCAAATATCGGGATAACCTTATAATTATTGAGTCATGTTCACATCAAAATAAAAATTTCATTTCAATTTAAATTCTTATAAAATGTTAAAAAAACTAAAAAAAAACATGATTTTGAAGTTAAAAAAGTTTAGGCACAAGTTTTAAAACAAACCGCAGCGTTACAGCCAATGGAGCAAGGTACCGTGCGATGATTACCGACTTTTTTTACCCCTAAAAATGGAGGAGTTGAACTTATTGTTGTTATTTTACCTGTGGTTTCAATAAGACGGTGCCACATGCCAGACGGCACGCGATACCATAGATCTAGTGAATTTCAAGTCCTCTAATATTTGCTAAAACATCCTTTGGCCTGAATTATCGCTTCCTAACGTCTTCGTATTCTTACAAAATTTTATGTCTTCTCTGGTGATATTATTGATCATTCGGTGCGCGTATGGCCTTCTCGAGCTTATTTTTAGAAGATGAGATTTCGTATTTTTTTCTAGTAAGTACCAAATATGCTGAATAGAGTTCATATCGGGTGATTGCGAAAGTGTTTTTAGCTGATTTCAGAGCTAGATAAGCCATTCTGCAAAAGATAAGACCAATTTTTTGGGTTTTCATAAACGGTTTTAAGCGCCATATGATGCAAACAAATTGTATTTAGATCCGTTACTAAATAAAATACAATCCCAAAATGAATCCGGCTCATTTACGTGGTTTTTGGAACTATTTTTTTATATGAGGCTTAAATTTGTAGCTTGCGTCGAGAAACTCGCACTGTATATCTAGCTTTATTAAGTGTATTGCGAAACGGTCGAGCATCAATGTTTTTCAAGCCGATGCTGCATTTCGGGGCACAATTGAGCAGCTAAATTTATAGGGTTTTGAGTACAGCAGGCATTACAATTCACTGCTGGTGTAGCGTTAATGTTTGCACGACCAGATCGGCTCTTGAGCTTTACTTTACCGGTATTTATATAATGAATTATAATGTAACTTATACTTGAATATGATCTCTTTACTATTTTAACGGTTTTGCGATACGGTTTTTCTGTACGTAAATATTTATTATTATTTTACGAACGTCAACCAAAATTTCTCTTCCACTGCTTATTTTGCTCAATCTTTAACGAAACCAAGATCAACACTCACTCAATAATAACTTATAAGAAATAACTTGAGCGTAAAATTAAAGACAAAAAAGAAGAGATATTGTTAAGGTACTATTACAGTGTAAAAAATAAAAAATTAATTTTTTTTTTAGAATTTGGCTCCTTAAGGTCTTAAGAATATGTAAACCTAATTTTAGAAAAAAATATCAAATGAAAAAAATGATATAACATACATTACATTCGTATGTCGCGCATTTATTCATATATTATCGTTCATAGAAGAAAATCTAAACGAGTTTTTCTCGAAACAAGTTTTTTCGAATTGGTTTCTAAGATATCTCGAGTTCTGCTTGATCGATTTCAATGAATATTGATTCATTGTGATCATCATAGACTCTGTTAAGCACTCTACCTATAAAAAGCTGAGAAACTTTTATATATTGTTTTTTACGGCTAAGAATCTCTGCCAAAAAGAGGGGTTTGTTGTTAATTTGTTTTTCAAAGCATGCCATTTTTTTTTTTTTTTTTATTTGCGTAGGTAGAGTGCTCAACTACAACCCTTAACTGAAGAATGCACTTTGATTTTTTACTTTCCGACGCCTAGAAAATGCTGTAGACGAGAAACCAACTTACAACCTTTTTTTAAACACGCCAACTTCAACGACCTCTAGAAAAGAAACAACAAATACAAAAACAAAAAAAAACATTTTTTTTATAAATTCTACTTTAACTGTACATAATTTTAATAAATTTGACTTAAATAATTTATTAATACTATGTAAAAAAACATTAATAAAAAAGGTGTTGTTCTTAATAGCTTCACACTGTAATAGTACCTTAAATAGAAAAAATGAAGCACACATAAGAAGTGCCTTAACTTTTTTGATAAGGATTTTTCTTACTTCCACTTAAACTCCGATTTGTGTTTAAAGTAACGGGACACTTTTGGATATTAAAAAAAAAACTATTTTTAATGTTAGTAACTTCAAAAGTTGGTCAAATTCGTTGTTATTACCCTGAGAAAACTAATTTTCAAAACTAACAGAAACGTGCTACTTTTGAAACGTTTAACCCAGATTTTTCGCCTCTAACGTTTATTTTTATCTTAAAAACGGACATTTAAAAAAGAGCTTCTAAAACATTCGTTTGATTTTCTTCAATAAACATTTTACAAAGAGCTGCTAAAACATTCGTTTGATTTTCTATAGTACATTTTAAAATGAGCTTTGAAAACGTTCGTTTGATGTTTTAAAATTAACATTTTACGAAGTTTAGCCGAGCTTGCTAGCGGTAGGGTTTAATACTTAACCGTCCAGGGTTCAATACCTGACGAAAATTTTTTTATTTAAAACACATTTATTTTTGATACATTTTGATAGCTTGTAAATCTATTTGAAACGCTCTTCATCTAAACGAAATAGCGATGCCGGAGAGCTTGGAACACTGCCTTATGGGCTCACCAGAACTCGGTTAGTTGAAGGTTGCAAATTCCAGAAGCGAGTAATTGATATTTCGCCCGTTATAATTTTGTGACTCCTTGATTCTTGATAACAAATACGCAAATTATCTTTGCAAAAAAAATTTTTTTTATCAGTGTTGCAGCTTTTTCTTAAACGTCTCTAAATCTAGAAACAGACTATATCAGAAGTTATGTCACTATCTTCAGGGTCTCCAAAAATATAACGTTAAACTTCAAAAAACCTTATTTTTATTGTGTCCTCATGTGTCATGTATGATTATCGGGTTTAGTTTACTGAATTTAAATAACTTGTGCAGAGCCAAATAACGTCTATGGTCGAGTTCTAAACACCAATATTTTCGTACTAAATTTTAAAGGGTTGTTTTCGATACATAATAGAACATTTAAATCACTGTGCTCACAAAGTTTCGAGTTTTTGGGTCGATCTACTGCACATCCACCTTAAAAACAAAAATATGTTGTTTGTGACACGCGGTTTTTGAAATACAGTACGAGAATTGTGTGCTCAAAATAAGTCAAAAGACCGACGAAAAAAAAGGGCTCCCAACCCAAACATCTCTATTAAAAAACAAATAAATTTCGATTTTTTTTTGTTGGAATTATTTAACTATTCCAAAATTTATTTTATTTTAGTTGCCTTTAAGTCAATATGTGTATTCCCAACAGCGTTATAATTTATTTTTCGTCACTCGTTAAAACGTTAGTTGTAGTCATTTTACAGAACATTATGGCCGGAATTATTACAGTTATCATTCAAAATAAATAAACCATAGTTTGAATTTCAATTATATTCAAAATAAATAAACCATAGTTTGAATTTATATTGTGATACATTATAGCAAACGTTGTAGTATTTTAAGATAAGATTACTTTATAAAATACCTATTCAATAACAAATTAAAATAACTTCATATAAGTCATGTAGAAGTTCTTACACATTTTATTTAATTTCACTTGTATTCTGCCCGCTTTGCGGTGATAATTTGTTGTTTCATTTTAACTGAATACAACACACATTGATGAATATATTCTCACATAAATTATAAAAAGTGGCAGATATATAAGCTGTTTTGTAGAACGTCTTCGCTGAGATAATCGCCGGACTTCGTCTGAAATAGAAAAAACTTCAAGTATTAGAAGTTTCCTTTATGAACAAAGCAAAAACAAACTATAAAAAAACAAACCAAGAAAAACACTAAAAAGTGGCGGAGAAATAAGCTGTTTTGTAGAATGACTTAACCAGTGGAAAACACTGCTGATAATTAATTGTAAATTTTTCTTAATGACTTAAGTATTAATAATTAGTCACAAATAACGATTTAGTGAAAAAATTAATGTTATTTTAGTATGTATTTATTACAATAATCTGTTTAAGAAAATGTATTTTAGAAATTATTTTTCTTGTGCCTATAATTAAAGATAAGAATTAAAATTCCGCTTTTTAAATAGTTTTTGGTTGAAACATTATAAACAAAAAACTTAATATAAATAAATACAAAGTAGAGGTATATAAAGTATAAAAAATGTCACTATAGATCATTGTATTTATTACTCTTTGTAGCAGTGTCCTAAGAACACTGTCTGTTCCAATAAGCAAAAGATAATTGTCATAAATGTTGACAAATTCAGTAGATTTGAACTAAAAGGTGTTGAAAAAGATTGAACTTTTTTGTTGAAAAGGATTTTGTTGTTGCAGTATATGTGGGTTAGTATAGTTGCTCTGTATTGTAGTGTTATGACTTGAGGCGTTGTGAATAAGATTTTATGTTGTAGATGTGTTTGTATTATTTTCGTTGAGGGTTTCAATATCAAATAAGGCTTTATTACGAGTTAAAAATGCCGTTTAACCATTTGATTTTTCAATTTTAAATTGAAGAACGTAAAACCAGAAAGTAAATAAATAATTAAAGAGGTAAAAGTTATAGAAAGCTTATAAATATATGATATAATTAATATAAGAATGTTAAAATATAATATAAGTTATTGAAAGATAATATAATATAAGGATGCAGTTTAAGTAATTTAGTAGTACACAACATGCACAATTAATTGAAAACATGAAAAGAAATTATACTTAGTTGTGATAATCTTTTTTTTTAATGAGATCCTTGTCTCTCCTCCTGTTAAATTCCTTGAAATTTAATTGTTTATGGAAATATGCAAAAGTTTAAATATTCTAAGTTTGATGTTGTAAGGTTTTAGTTTAGTATTTCCTTGCAAAGCACAATACCTGAGTTGGTGGAATGTAAATTGTTGTCTCTGTTTATTGATTGCTGGTATTGACAAGTTTGCTGATTTTCCACTATGTTGGTTGCTTTATATTGATAAATTACATTAAATTTATTTATAACTGTTCATAGCTTCATTTATATGCTGGGTTTATTGCATAATAACCATTTTTTTAATATATATTCATTTAAGTTATTTGTTTACGAAATATTTTTTTAGAAATTATTTTTCATGTGTCTATATTTTAAGGTCACAATCACAATGCTTATTTTTAAAATATTATTTGATTGAAAAATTTATGATTACAAAATTTAAAATAAATTAATACAAAGTAGAGTTAAATAAAGTACAAATAATGTCACTGAATGATGAAAAATAATTAATTATAATTTCTATTTATATTAGTTGTCTACATCGTTTGGACATTTGCGGCAGTACGCTCAAATCTAGCGAGTTTACCTTTAGTTGTTGTGTCATGGTCACAATCGCAATTTTTATTTTTAAATATTTTCTTATGAAAAAATTTATAATTGCAAAACTTAATACAAAGTAGAGTTATATAAAGTAAAAACAATGTCAATACAGTTATAAAGATACCAAAGTATTTAAAAAATGATACAGAATAATTAATTATTGATGTTAATTTATATTCATTGTATAATCGCCATTTTTATACCCCCACGCGTACTGCGTAAGGGGTATATTAATTTTGTCACGACGTGACAATTATATTCTATATATATATATATTCTTGATCAGCATCACCACCTGAGTTGATTTAGCCATGTCCGTCTGTCTGTCTGTCCGTCTGTCTGTCCGTCTGTCTGTCTGTCTGTGGACACGATTACAGCCGTAATTTTGAAACTATTGTGCTGAAATTCGATATTTAAGCTTTTTTCTAAAAAACTAAGATCAAGTTCGAGAATGGGCTGAATCGGTTGAAAACCACGCCTACCTCCCATACAACACAAATAATGAAAACTCTATAAAGAGGCTAATATCCAAGTTACAAAACTGAAACTCGGTATTTGTGTGTTCTATGTCAAATCTTAAGTGTGTTAGAAAAAATGGGCGTTATCCACCCACTTACACGCCCACCTCCCATACAACCCCAAAATTGAAAACTCTATAAAGTGACTAATATTAAAGTTACAAGATGAAAACTCGGTATTTGTGTGTTCTATATCAAAACTTAGGTGTGTTAGAGAAATGGGCGTTATCCACCCACTAACACTCCCAACTCCCATACAACCCCAAAATTGAAAACTCTATAAAGAGACTAATATTAAAGTTACAAAACTGAAACTCGGTATTTGTGTGTTCTATGTCAAAACTTAGGTGTGTTAGAAAAATGGGCGTCATCCACCCACTAACACGCCCACCTCCCATACAACCCCAATATTTAATATTTTATAAAAAGGCTTATATTTATGCTTCAGAAAAACAATTTGATATGTTTGTATTTTAGACTCATAAAAATAACAAAATCTTCTAAAATCTCATACAAAAAGCTCTCTAATTTAAGATTATTTAACCCTTAAGAATCAGTCGTGGGGGTATTTTAACTTCGGCCAAGTCGAAGATATACCTACTAGTTTTAATATATATTCTTTTAAATTATTTCTTAAGGACTTTTTTTTTAAATAATTTTTCATGTGTTGATATATTTAAAGGTCACAATCACAAGGTAACCTTCTTGCTTTTAAAATATTTTAAGATTGAAAAATTTATGATTACAAAATTTAAAATAAATTAATACAAAGTAGAGCTACATTAAGTACAAATAATATCACTACAGTTATAAAGATAACAAACTATTTCAAAAATGATGAAGAATAATTAATTATAAGATTCTATTTAATATTGATATTGTACATAGTTATATATAGCTATAATAGATATATATAGATATAAGGTCACAATCACAATTCTTATTTTTAAAATATTTTTGGATTGAAAAATTTATGATTACAAAATTTAAAATAAATTAATACAAAGTAGAGCTTCATAAAGTACAAATAATATCACTACAGTTATAAAGATAACAAACTATTTCAAAAATGATGAAGAATAATTAATTATAAGATTCTATTTAATAAAGATATTGTACATAGTTATATAAAGCTATAACTCGTATTTAAACTTATATGGTAATACTGTTTTTTAATTCAATAGTATATGTTTCACATGTTCTTTTATTAACATATTCACTGCCATTATGAATTTCTCACAGAGTTCAGTTTTTTTTTTTTGCTACAAACTTAAACATTTTAGAAAATCTATTTCTTTTATATTCGTTAAATATATATAATTTATTTTTTTACAATTTTGTCAAAGCCTTTGTTGAACTTCTACAATTCATCTTAATTTAAATAAACATTTTTTTATGTATCTTATCAATACGTTAAGATATTTGTATACCATTGAAAATTTATACACGTTATAATTAACTTAACAATAAGTGTTGACTTAAAAACATAATTTTATTATTATAACAATGCAAAATAAAATATTTTTGCAAGTTTTGTATTTCATCCTTTGAAAATGTGAGACTTTTATAATTTATTTTTTTAAGTAAGTTTTTAATTCACTGTTATAAATAAGAACTTCTTAAGATATTGTTTATAGTCATAAGCTTTATAATTATAAGAATTTTTCATCAAAAACCATGTCAATTTAACATTGCTAGTAATTTATTAATTAAAAGTATATCGATTATTCTTTCATTTTATAAAGATACTAATAGAAAGGGTTGTTTTGTGCTACACATCATCTTAATTCTTAAATGACATAACTGGAAACACAAGTACAAAAAAGAAGATAAAAATAACAAACAAAACTAGCAATAAAATTGCTAAGAATTGTAATACAAAAAATTTTCATATTTTATTTTCAATAAAATCACTTGACACTAAAAGCAACAGAGTAGCTTGTCAATAAAAAAACAAACACAAAAATTCAGCTAAATTGCCAAAGTAACATAATCTTTTAACAAACGAATAATACAAAACTGCTTATTTTTACCGCAACCTGTTTTTTTCCACACCAAAGAAAAAAAATTTTATTTACGCGATATTTTTATGCTGATAATAAATTTCTGGGAATATTCTCGATCCATAACTAGATGTATGTATATGCATTTTGTATATATATGAATGTATGTATGCGCGTGTGCATGAACGCCTTAATATATATTATACAGATAAATGTGAGTGTATGTGAGTGCATGCATATATTAAACAAAGCATATAAATTCTTTAAAATGTATACACAAAATGTCTGTATTTCCTATAGGTAAATTATAAACATTAATACATGCACATTTATTTGCATATATGTTAATACATCGTCGGCTAACAAGAGAAATCCACTAAGTCAAAATCTATATGTATGACAGTTAATCAAGGCATTTTAGTCCGCTATATTTCCTAATATTTTATTCTATTAATAAAAAAAATCGATTTAACTTAAAACAGAGTGGATTGCATCATCATGTAAAATACCATGAGTTCAAGGTTGGTGGACTTAACTCTTAACAGCAAAAAATTGCCTTAAATGGATTTCACTTGAAATCTGATGATATATAGTATATGATAAATACATGCATATTCATTTGCACAGATATGTATATATATATATATGTAGAACATGCATATATAAAAGCATATGCAAGTATATGTATATATATTTAAGGTTATGAAAAGAGCGCACAGAAAATTTTATATAATGTATATAATGAGCAAACACAAAAAGAATATATCGTCGGCCTAATTCTAACACAACGAAAGTAAAAATTTGGAAAAAATAACTTTTATTAGCTGTTTGAAACAAAACATTATAGAATGAACCTCATACAATTAGCAGTTTTTTTCGCTTCCTGAACATAACATAATTTTGAATTACGTCTTTTTAGAATAAGGCCAACGATATGACGATGTAATTTCACGATCGCAATTACATATATGTAACTACTACAAAAGCAACAATCGCAAGCAAAAATGACTAACAAACTCATAAGCTATCTTTAAGATACTCTTTTATATATACCTGTTTACACACATTAGTACAAAATACATACCTTTACATCTGAATTTTACACAGCTAACTTCATATGATATACTATAGCACAAAATCAATGATAAAACCACAAATATAACACTAACAAATTTTGGTTTTCTTTGTTTTAATTTAGAACTATTCACAGCAGCGTCTCGAAAACAACTGATGCAATAAAAATGGATACAGCACAGAAACAGTGTTGTTTGAATTAAAATAATATATGCTACTACAAATCAGTGTTGCTTTTAACGTAAAAAAGGTATGTCTGCAAAATACTATGAAATATGAAAACAATACCGACAACTTATTATAACGTGGTACAATCAACAAGGTAGAAATGTCGTGTTCTTTTAACGAACATGATAAGTGAAAAAAGCATAGGGCTTTCGCATGGTTCAACATATTGGACGACAAAGTTGGATAGAAAACTAACGGAACATTTTAATTGAGCTTTCGAACGATCCAACATGTGGGACAACATCATAACTTGAAAGCTCTTAAGCAGAACAATTCGGCACGATGCCAAAATAATTTTTGGCTGCTTTAATATATGACAAAGTTTAAGAGGAAAAGGACATATATTTTTCTTTTAAAAAATAAAACTGTTATTTAAAAAAACGTATAAACGCTTGCATTAAATTTTTGCAATTAATGCACATGCATTAATTGAACGTTGTTCACTCGCTGAAACTTTTATTTTAAATTTAAAAATGCAGCGTATTGGACCAACATGCGTTCACATATCCAACAAGTCGCACGGGCCGGTAGAAAAATCAAACATTTTTGATATACATCCAACATGTCAGACCGACCGTCGTTTAAGCTTACGAATGCTACTACTTGTCGTCCAACATGCCATGTCTATCCAATGTGTTGGAATGAAAGAAAGCCCCTTATACAATTAATGGCAAGCACGCAATAGCATCTGGTGCAGAATTTCACGAAAAAACGCAGATTTTAATAAATTATGTTTGCCGCTTGTGAGAAAACAGTCAGCATTCATTAGTAATGAATCATTACCTTGTTTATTGTATCATTTTATATACCATGATATGCAGTACACAACAGTGTTGAGTTCTTTGAAACGAACTTTTAGCGAAAATACATAGAAATAAAATTTATCAGGAGATGGCGTTTCCCTCACAAACAGCGTTGTGCTGAAGCGAGACAGGAAGAAACTTTGGCAAATGGTCTATCGAAAATATAAACAACATATCGCACACTAAATACAAAACAAGCACAACTCAACATTTTTCGATACCTACTTTTTGTAACACATATCTCACTATCTTTTTCATTATTTTCTTCATTAACTGGAAAAAATGAAGATTGTGTAATTAAATGAAAATTGCTTTTCTTTTGCAGTTTTTAACAAAGAGTTTTATTTTTCGCTTCTCCTGAGAAGTTATGTTTTAGTGAGTTGTGACTTTTTTGTATTTCGTGTTATACCGCACACGTAGTTTTATAAACAGATTATTACTTTTATAAACAGATCGAATTAATTTTATTGTTTACTTTTATGTTGGTTGGTTATGACCATGTTTCTTTAAGAATGATATTAGAGCTTTATGCCAAATAATTCATGAAATCAACAGGTTGCAACAACCATAGTACAACAAAGAGGCTTATTTGGCTGATTGGGAAGATTTGAAAAACCAAGATCTCATAACATTGCAGAACAACCCGATCAGACTAGACCATGGTTTCGTCGCACACTATTCCGACTCATCAGTAGTCTCTGCGGTTTATGCAATCCACTATGCAGTCAACGATACCATGGTCTAGTCCATGATGTAAGGAAAGAAGGTGATAGCGAGTTTTTCCACAAACCTAAAATTTCTTTCTTCCTGTCAAAAAATTGCGAACGAAAGAGCGGAACAGTTTATAAGTGCCACAGAATATTTTTTTTGTCTGTTGCAAGATAAACAAAGTGTTATTGTTTTAATAGTTAATTACAATTCGCACACTAAATACAAAATAGTCACAACTCAAAATTTTTTCATATCGACTTTTTGTCATAAATCAATTCACAAAACACTTATCTCACTATCTTTTTCATTATTTTCGTCATGAAATGGATGAATGAAGTTTGAGTATTTAAATGAAAATTGCTTTTCTTTTGTATTTTCATCCAAAGGGTTTTATTTTTCGCTTCTCCTGAAAAGTCATGTTTTTTGAGTTGTGACTGTTTTGTATTTAGTGTGCGAATTTTGTAAATTATGTATAAATAATTTTTTAATACAATTCTGCTATGTTGTTGTATTGTGTACCATTTATACGCAGTTTTCTCCGCCCATTCACATTGTTAGCCATTTAATGGTAGGATCAGTTGGATATTAAACGTGCGCTGGAAGGTTTCACAGACATGAAGCTTTGGCCAGCATGCAGTCTCTCTGGCATTCCCATCCTGTCTTTTTAAAGAGCATACGGCGGAATGCACACCATATAATGCATAATGCCGAAACTGATGTTAGCCACCACAAGAGAACTGGCCATGACAATGAGGTTAGGTTGAACGTACGATTTATCGGTGAAGCAGCAGTCCATTTATTGAAATGTGTTATAATTATGGCTATTTATGCACAGCGTCTCATGTATTTTTTATTGATCACTATTAAATTTGTTTAAATCATTAATAAAATAAACTAGCACGAATTTCACAAACTTTATTTAGATTTCAATTCCATTTTGAGAGAGAAGTGTCAAACTCGCTATCATCTTCTTTTTGCATCATGATTTAAAGCTTTATGCCAAATAATTCATAAAATCAACAGGTTGCTACAACCATAGGCTGAGAGCCATAAGTCAGAATTATCAAATAACACCGAACGCAAAACAGTGACAAAGTGAGACATAAAAAAATTTTTCCCAACAAGAAGACTATCGGTTGTTTACCTAATAAAAGACGGTTTCTCTCATTAAACAAGAACTCAGGTAGACTTATTAGAGTTGAGTTCCTAGAAATCAACCTGCCATTGCTGTCAAGCTCAGCGTCAATATTGCCACATCTTGAATTTTGTGGGAAAAATATTTTTTTGGTATTTTTTGTATGGGACAAAAGGGATAAAACTTATATAATAATATACAAAGCAACTTCAGTTTTTGTTTGATAATAAACGCATCTTAATTTTAAAATTCACGTCATAAAAAATGTTGACACATTTTCATATGCACACGCTTTTATTTTCATATGCACCACACTCCTATACAACTTAATAATAAAGGAGTTAAAAAAACAGAAAACAGTCAACTCGAAAAAAAACAAAAAGGATTTTATAGCAATATTTTCACTAATTTATAATTAGCCTTCCCTCTTTTCTTCTTGCGTGGAGAAATTATCTCGAAAACATCCTTAAAAAATCACTTATCTCTAATCTACTGCTTAATTTGTTCGCAACAGCTTAACTTATTTCTTTCATTACCTCTTTCAAATTAGTTTTTCTATTATAATTCTTATTTCTATTGTAATTGTACATTCTAGTTATTATTAAGATTACATATACGTATTAACTGAAAAGTTGGATTTTGGCTTAAAGATATAGCAGCATCATATTTTGACAGCATAGGTATACCAATTTTTGCTGTCATTCTATTAAGTCTACCTGAGTCCTTTCTCAGGTTTCTCTTAACTGAAATTCCGGTTACCTCTTCATACAAAGTTTCGGTTATGCTAGGAAGAGCCTCGGGAAGAAAGTAACCGAAACTCGTGTATATGTGTGAACTGGCATCCCTTTCTCGCAGGTTGTTTTTTAAATCGATTTCCAATACAAACTGAATGTAGCCTTCTCGCTCTCTCTAGATAAGGATAGCCTAAATACAGGTTATAGGTAACCAACTCTCATTAGATAGATCTAACCGAAAACTAAGTTATTGTTAACCGTTAGTTAAAACGTAAATATCGGTTTTATCTAACGCACTTCTTTTAAAATAAGAATGCATACTATTGGTAAATGAAAACAATTGTTTTAAATTTATTATTTAAATTTTTTAACAGTAGACTGGTGTTTGTGTTAGAACTAGTACTGATACTAATGCTGGTGTTAACGCTGGTGCTGTTGTAGCTGAGTGCTGATGCTAGAGCTAGTGCTGGTGTTAGCGCTGATGCTGCTGCAGCTGAGTGCTGGTGTTGGTACTAGTACTGGTGTTAGCGCTGGTGCTGTTGCAGCTGAGTGCTGGTGTTGGTATTATATTTTATATGTATTTTATGTTTATTTTAATATTATCTTTTTTCATTTTATGTTTATTATTAATTATTTATTTACTTATTTATTTTTAATTAAAAAAATTCCAAAAGGGAGCCGCACAATGAAAATAAATTATTAAATACAATTTGACTGTGAAAATTTGACATTCGATTAAATTATAATACCTTCTCTTTTTTTCGTACGCATTTACCACAATGTTAAATTTTTTCCCTTGTTTCGCAAATTTTGACATTGAAATGAATATGAGAATGTGATCGTAAACAAAAAAATGTACAGTAATCCCCGCTTAATTGCACAAGCAAAAATGTTCACACGTTTGTTCAAATAAACGGGAAATTCAATTAACGAAATCCCGCTTAATTGAACAATTGCTCAATAAAAAAAAAACCCGTTTAACTGCACTTTTCGTTCAATTATGCAAAACCACTTTTTTGGAAAGAAAACCAAAAGTATAAGAAGAAAATATACGTAGTTTATATGTTTTCCCAAATCTTTACTTAATTAATTTTAAACTTAAAATTTTCCAAGAAGTTCGTTATTGTTGTTTGTTATTTGTCGTGCCTAAATGAATTTTCGGTGAGAAAATGTTGTTGAAAAAGTTCAACTGATCCCAGCAGTTCTTTCGGTGGATGGGTTTATTTAAGACTTCCTCCTTCTCCGCATCAGTCTCATCCGAGATGAATCTGTAAGAACGCTCTCTGCGATTTCCAAGCTGGTTAATTATCCATAGCGTTGTTTGTCGACGTCACAATCAATGAAGTCCCGTTAAAGGCTAAAGTCGAAACACTTGTCAGCACAAATATGTATTGCCAAAAACAGCTGTTTAAATTATTACCAGTTAAAGTTTCGTTAAACATTATTAAAATTATGTAATTTTTTGGGGGACAACTAAGCGGGATTTTTTATATTGATTTAACTAAAAGATCCAAATTTTTGTTGTGCATATAACCGGGAAATTCAATAAAGCGGGAATTAATAAAACGCGAATTACACTATACATTTCATATGGAAGCGTAAGATTGACACATTTTTCGGTCAATTAAGCAGGGAAATCAATTAAGTGCGATGCAATTAAACGGGGATTACTGTATGTGAATGTATTGGAGTTTCGGTTATCCATTTCTTGTAGGGTTATTAATTTTGACAATTCTGACTCGGAGAGAGAGACAATTGTAGCCCTGCAGCTACACTGTTTATTTACTATGGCTACAACACCAACAATCTTCCTTGCAGAACAAACCGAGCAGGCTAAACAAAAGCATGATACACTCATGATAGAATAACAAGGCAGGCGCATATTGGAGGGAAGTGAGCTAGATGTCAAAATCAGCTCTTCGTATTTGAGTTATTCTAATTGTTGTTGTTGTTTTTTCGTTTGACGTTTGACGCACTCACAGCATTGTTTGTGTAAAAAAAAACATTTAAGCAGCCATATTAAAATGAGCCTACCTTATTATTCTATCATGGATACACTGATAAGGTAGGCTCATATTCACATTGCTGCTCAAATGTCTATATTTACACATAGTATAATTAACAAAGTAGTGTTAGGGTTGAACGTTCTCTCTTTGGTAGTACCAATTGACTCATGATGCAAGGAAGGAAGGTGATAGTGATTTTGACATTCTATTTTAAAATATGTTTCCCCGATATTGTCAAAAACAGCTGATGACGATGGAATCAAAATAAAGGTTGTGGATTTCGTGCAAGGCAATTTGATTAATGATTTAGGCAAATGTAGTTGGAATCAATAAAAACACATGTGAGACGCTGTGCGTTTTCCATAATTTCCATTAAATAATTATAAAACATTCAAACAAACCGACTGCTGTTTCTCAGCTATATCGTGCGTTCGACCTAATATAATATACTGTTACACTGATCAACTTTGCCGCTCTTTTGCTCGCAATTTTTTGACAGAAAGGAATCATGAATTGACTCTTTGCTCACTTACAAAAACTCATGATGTAAGGAAAGCAGGTGATAGCGAGTTTGACACTTCTCCCTCAAAATGATTAAAATATGTTTCCCCATTCATTAATATATTAATAAAAATAGTTTTATTTAAATTAAATAATAATATAACATTAATATATTTATTAGATATATCTAATAAAAAATACACATGAGACGGTATGCGTTGTGCATAATAGGCATAATTATAAAAAATTCAAATACACGAACTGCTGCTTCTCCGCTATATCGTACGTTCGACCTGACTTCAATGCAATGACCAGTTCTTTAATGTTTGCTAACATCAGCTGCGGAGAAAACTGCTGATATGTGGGACATAATACAACAACACAATACGATTGCATTAAAAAAATTATTTAAAATAATTTAACTGATTGTAATTAACTATTAAAACAGTAACACTTTGTTTATCTTGTGGTGGTGGTTTACACAAAGTGGTGGCTAGTTTTTTGGTGTTATTTTCAATTTTACTATTGCAATTTCTTAACGGACCATATTAGCTCAGAGAACACAGAGAACACAATACAAAATGTATTTCTACTGAAAAACATTTGCCCGCCCGAGGTGAGGAATGAACTCAGGAATCGTTTGTTCGCACGCCATAAACATAGGTAGCACGACTACGGCCGCCACCGAGTCTAAAATAATTACAAAAACAAAATGTCTTCTTTCACTTTTGCTCTTCTTTTATCTTCATGTCTTACAGGTTATATATTTCACAATTGTTGCAAAAAACAACCATGTAAAAAACGAATTTGCTTAAAAACTAATTTTACTTTTTGTGCGGTAAAATACAAACACGCTAAAAAAAAACGCTAAAAGGTCACTTTCAAAGCAGCATAGTTCTAGTGTGTTCATTACCATCTGGATACCATTAATTTTACCATTAATGGTACCATTTTCAAAATAAATGTCCACACCACAACTGCTGCGTAAAAAGATCAACAAATTATGTTCGCATCACTTTAAGGATTCTTTTGCAATTGCTTCACACAAAAGATTATGGCATGTAGACTGTCAACATGCAATCCATATGTCGCCTGCAAATTTTTTGAAGAAACAAATAATATTTGGAAACAGATTAATAATATTTTTGGGTTTTTCTTTATAAAGGACTTGGAAATTTTATTTATGTTATGGTTGCGTTTTTTAAGTACAATGAGCGTTGAAGGTTTAACAGAACATCTGGAGTCTATTGTTTTTAACAGCCCAAAACTAACGCAACATTTTTTAGCAGGTAGTCTTTATTATTTTATCTTAGATAGAACCAAAAAATTTCACAAAATCAAAATCACAAATCAGACAAAAGTTTGTATGCATTTAAAGCAACTATAAATTTATAAGATGGAACATTAAATAATAAGATGGTCACTGTGGTGACCGTGGCATGCAGGTTAAGTGTGTGGCTTAGCATGTTCGGAGCCCGGGTTCGATCCCCAGCCGCGGCGAAAAGTTTTTTCAATAAAAAATTTTTCTGATCGGTCACCACCTCTCTGCAGACAATGGCAAACCTCAGAGAGTAAAAAATGCCATGTAAAGCTTCTTGAGAACAAGAACGTTAGCCGTTCGGAGTCGGCATAAAACATGTAGGTCCAGTTCTCGGTCAATTGTGTGCAAAAATTTAATAACACACACAACACAATCGATCCTAAGAAGCTCGGTCAAAGTCCTTTCAAGGGCTGAAATGGCCAATTTGTTTGTTTTTGTGTTTTCATTAAAGTAGAAGTACAGCAACTTACAAATGCTTATTAAAGTTTATATTAAACAAAAATGTTTACATCGCTTACTTTATTATCCGAAATATTAAACTTTTAGCCCAACAACAATAGTTTTCTTTGAGACTGCCATAGCTTTAAAATCAAGCTATATTCGTTAATGCATAAAGTCGATAAAATTATCATATGTTTAGATATATACATATTTTCGAACATCGATCTTAGTCTATCTAAAGCTAATGCATATTTTAAAATATCCACTTACGCATTCAAACTATTACCAAATCCTAAATTTTAAACCCAAACTATCTATGATCCGCAATAAAAACAATATCGTTTTTCACAAGATATTCATTGTAATTTTAACTATGTACATTTAATTTTCTAGTGTTTATCAAACATATAAGATATCGTGTGACCTACATCCAAATGTTTATATGAACTTTACTAGACAACACAACTTACCCAAAATCAGTCCCACAAAGCTACAACCAACTGTTACACACTGGCTTAATACAGATGTTATTAGGCCGATATTGATATATTGTGCTATAGTCTGGTGGCCTCCACTGAATAAACAAACCCACCTATACTTCGCACACTCTACACTACATACTTCGCAAAGTTTTAAGATCAACTGAGCTGTGCAGACACACTCGACACTTTTTTCCACCTCATGATATCGTAACAAAACAGATGACTTCAAATACTGCAATACGCCTCTCTTAAAGAGGAGGCACAATAGGACATTTTAGTAAACTTTTTCCTCCAATACCCAAGACCGCAAAAGCTATTTTTGTAGAAAAAATTTGATGTACCCATACCCTCCAAAAATTAATGGGTGCTTGGAAGTTCTCCGAAATTTCAAACGTTAAAGTTAACGTAAATGTTAAACACTCAACCTATGTACCGTTTAGAGTTTACACATCTGCCCGTAGTCTGGCTAGACACACTTTTATTAAGAAACGCTTTCACCTCACTGGATAAAGCATTGGCATCAAAGTGATCGGTTGGGTTTTATGAAATTTCTTATAATATAAATGAAACTAGTCGAAACACCATGTTTTCTTGCAATAAATTTCACAGATTACTTTCCATCAAATTTGTTTCAACTTTCAACTCTTGTGAAATCTTCGATTCTCTTCTGCATATTTAATTTATGGAAAATATAATTTTAAGAACCAGGACTCAAATGATTATTCCTCACGCTTGCAACGAAACTCAAATTTAAGCTGTAGCAATGGTCAGAAAAATTTGAAAGTATAATTATCGAAAAAATAAAAAACTATCTTAATATAACAAACAACTTTTTATGTAAAATTGCCGTTGTCTGAGCAGTTTTTAAGAAATTGTACTGAATAACACTGAATAATAATAAAATTCTAAATAAATACTGATTATTATAAAGTTTTCCTATTTTAAAGATGATAGGTCTGTTCCCGTACTTGAACATTCGTACGAATTCGCACGAATTCGTGCTATTTTCTACGATTTCCTGTTCCCGTACCCAAAAAAATCGCAAAAGAGAGCGAAAATGTGAAATCCAGTCCTTGTCAAATGTTGCTATTTTCTGCTACACAAATTTGGAGTTGCAAAACTCGCAGCAATTAGCAAGTGCAATATTTTGACAGCTTATGTCAGCCATTAAAGCAACATGTCGAGAAAAGTAGAAATTAATTGTTCCACATACACATTAAGCAGAATAAAATGTGAGTATATTTTATATAATTTTTTCCAATAACAACTAGCGTATTTTCTTCCTTAGATATCAACTATAGCAATTCTGCCACCAAAAATTTGTTGAAGTTTCATCAAAAGTTGCAACTTTTTGCAAAAAACCTGTTCCCGTTCTTTTTGCAATTTTTCACGCAAAGAGAGCACTTTTTTACTTACTCTCTCAAATTTTTCAACTTGCGAATTTCTGCTACAAAAGTACGGGAACAGACCTGATTTTAACGAATCATTACTTACCGTTAAGTAAACAATTATAACTTCATTATTATATCTTCAGCTACTTCACAATCCTTCACATGCGAACAAATATATCTCAAAATGTATCCCTTTTAATAAAACAAAATATTTGAAATAGATTGTTTGAATATATGTTAAAATCTTACCTGTTGAACTGACATCTATGATAGAAGAGTCGGTTAGAAAAGAGTAGGATAGAAGACAGTGCAGTTATTTCTGCATAAAAAAACTTTAACAATATTACTGCACATAACGCGCAACATTTAAAAAATTTGTTTTCACTAAATCATGATATTCACAACTATTTTAACTGACCAACCATTTTATTGGCAACAAATGTTTAACTTTTCATACAAGCCTTGAACAAATTTTTACGGCGAAAAATAAACTTCATTTGACAGTCAGGGATGCAAAAACTAGGACTATTTATACTTGGCTTCTATTTTGTAGTTTCTTATGTGTACTCTACACTTAGGATGTAACTGTAACTCTTATACTACGTTTACATTGCACATTTAACTTCACAGTTTGGCTATCGTAATGGTTTATCAAAACAAAAATTTGTGCATTTGGCCTGATTTGATTAGTTTTGTAACTGTTACTGGTACTTTCATTACCAGAAGAACAGTTAACTCTGTTAACTCATTGAAAATTTAATATTAAAGCTAGCAAAAATATTTAAAACTATTAAAATACGTGAGTTAAAACCTTTGTAGGAGTGTTTGTTTATCATCAGCTGGACATATTTTCATTTCTTAACTGTTGAGCTTGTGAAATATTGTTTATTTTATCATCTGAATGTCCTTATATTTTCAATTTCCGCTTGTGAAAAAACAGTGTTCCACAACAAATAGAGATGGTTAAGGTCGCAGTTTCAACTTAATAGCTATGGTAATAAGCCAAGTGGTATATTTTTTGTGTCATTTTATTGTAACATTTTATATTTTAAATTAAATTATAAATCAATTTTTTATACACATAAAAACTATTTATTGGTCTAAAAATATATTTATAAATAATCATATATATTATTATTATGAAAACATGTAATTTACACGTATTTAATTTTTTTTTTTGCATCAACATTTATATAAATCTGTTTACTTGAAACTTGAACCTGTACAGTTGTGTATGTGTGCTACAAAAAACTATTACAATATTACATTAATTTTTTTCTGTTATTTTTATAGTGAACATGACAATTTGTTAATAAGACAATTAATTAGTTTAGCGTAAAAATATTAATTTATTACATATTAAATATAACTTTAATATATATTTAGTCACTAGAATAGGAAATGCTTGTCTCATAGTGCGAAAAAATGTATGCAAAATCTTTTTATATACATTTGCATAGTATTTGTTTAAGCCTTAATTGTTAAACAAAGTAGTTTACATACATTAACACAGCTGCACAAATTTATACCTTAACTAATCAAAGTGCAATAAATATGTTTAGTTAAAACTTGTCTAACATTTGTTAACCTCTGTACTCTTGGGGCTCAATAGAGTAGAGGGGTTTAGTTTGTTGAAGCTAGTTTTTTGTACTTTATAGCTAACCAAAGTATGAATATTTATCTTTAAACATATACATTTGATCTAGAAAATATTTTGTATGTATTGACATATGTATGTACAAAATAGGTTTCAACAAAATGTTGCTTAAAGTTTGTTCTTATATAAATCTTCATATTTGACAATCAGGAACCATTACTTAATTTTAAAATTCATGCTATCTACATATTTACAGATTTTTCAAATTTCCCTAAAAATAAAATTATTATCATCTATTACGACATTATAAAATTTACAATTCGTACGTTCAGTATACGATTTGTGTTCACGTTAATCGACAAATGTTTTCTTGTTTGGAAACGGTGTCGGAAATGAGAGGCATTGGCGAACTGTGTCTTATTGGTATTTCGTTGGTGTACTTGCCATATTTGAAAAAGTTACCATTTTAGATGAAACACCTTAAAAAATATATTGTATAACTGCAACTTAGTAAAATATAAAATGACACGGATAACGAACAGAGAATCATAAAATCATCAAAGCTTTTCTCGTATTGATTTATTTAACATTTAAACACTTAAAATTTAGCTTTCATGTTTATTTAAACGATACTATCTAAACTTCTTATACTACACTAATTAAATGTTCTGTATAATTTGGTGGGAGTCTAAATACGAGATGGAATTTTTTGGGTTTATGTCTTTTTGTTTTATATAATATTCTTTGTACGAATAAATTGGTGAAAAACAATTTGAAACGTTGTGCTGTTTAAAACAAAAGTTACGTTTTTCAATATCCAAATCCGATTTCCATAAAAATAAAATCTTTATTGAGACTAGGACTATGTTTCCTCCTTGTTCTAGATATCACGGCCCGGAAGCATATAACTATATAAATGTATGTTTCTTACTTACATTGCTTAGGCCCACAACGCCATCGAGTACTCAAATGCGATATGCAAATTACGACTTAAAATATCTTATATATCAATCGTTGTATTCACAATTCAGTGCAGTTGAAGAGTTGAGCAGTTTACAAAACCAAAATACGCGTACCTTAAAAAATCTGCCCATCTACAAAACTACAATAGCCTCTTGAAAAAGTGTTGCAATATATAAAAGTTTATATACCAATTATTTGATAAATGATAATCTCAATCAAATCTTAATATTAATCTCAATAATAATCAGAATAATAATTTTAATTAAAATAGAGGTATGTTCACGAAAACCTAACGGCACAAGTCTTAAACTACACTAAAATGTGCACTGAATCCTGAATACCCCTACACTCTCCCAAAATTATTGTTAAAATTCAACAATTACAATTGGTATTAAATTTAGCAATTTCCATGACAAAATTTTTTCTTGATTTTGAGTTTTAATTTTTTCTTTTCAAAGATTGACAATTCTTATTGTAGTATTGTTAAATTTATTGTTGTTTTTCTTTATTTTTGAATTTAACAATTCAATTGTTTGTTAAAAAATTTAAACTGCAATTAAAAAAAACAAAAAAAATTTAAATTTTTTTGTTTTTTTTAAACTTAACTCAGCAGAGTATAAAATTTTGTATATTTTGTTTTATTAAGCTGAAACATTTATGGTGTCTATTCATATTTCATGTTCTGTGCTTTGGTGTTTAACCATGATTCTGAATCCAAACGATTCTTTGAGGATTCTAGAGAAGTCATCCTGTCCTCTTGCACAATATAAAGACTTTTCCGTGCAAATATATTGGCTTCAAAGCAGAGTATGCAGAAAACCTGAATAAAACAAAGCTATAGGCTTGTAAATTGTAATTGTGACAAACAAGCTTGTTAAATATTGTTTAGTAAAACTTTTATTTCAAATGCAGGAGTTGTTTAGATGTTAAATTTTTTTAAGAGTTCATTTTTGATAGATAGTTTTTATCTTCAATTTTTTGACGTTTAAATTTTGATATTTAATTCTTGACGTTTAAAAGCTTTTGACATATTAGCATTCATAAATATCATTAAAATTTTATTGTTATTTCTAACAAGAAATCAACAATTGCTTTTGTCAATGCTATTTGAACTAAGATTATTGTTATTTTATTGTTAGAATTAACAATTTTTTTGAGAGTTTAGTATATGTTTTGGATATTTTCATAATCCAAATGTGGTTTGTCATATGCCGCCGGGTGGGTGGCGTTGTGGTCGCATTAAGCTTAGACATATGTTTTTTCTTACATTTATAATATTCACAACGCCATCTAACTATTAAAAGGTTTATTAAGCTGCAAATCCTATTCCAAATTCGGATGGATGTTGAAAAATTTCGGCTTTTGATTTTGTTTTTTAAGTTGACTTTGGAGCTCGAATGATGATTTAAATGATGAAATTTTTTCCTTATGACTTAGTTATAATCTTACAGCGTTACAGCTAAATAAATTCATATCTAGAATACACTTGAAAGTTTAAAAATCAAATTAAAACTTAGGAATAAACAAATATAAAACTTCAACTGATTCTTTTTGACTTTCTACAGCATATCCACGTTTGATGTGCCATTGCCAGTGGTTCTTGTTGTTTTGGTTACTTGATTCCCCTGTGTTAAAAGTGGCGGACTACCACACCAGACAATCTGTAAGAATGGAAATCGAAAAAGGCATTTTAATTCGGCTTAAATATTTATTGTTTGTGCTGTAGCTATGAGTTAAATTTACCTTTCTAAAAGCTTTACGGAAATTGTCGGAAAGGAATGCATAAAGAATAGGATTGATGCAGGAGTTTGTGTAGGCCAAAACGTGGGCAATGATTTGAGTAATAACCGTTATGTGTGAGTTTCCGTATAGTTCTAGTGCCTTCAATACTAAAATCACCTGAAATAACATAAAAATAACAATGAAATTAACATACAAACTGGTTTTGTATGTCGTTGTTTGGAATTTGAATTTATTTATGTTTTCTGATTTTCCAACATATATTTTAATGGATTATCACAGAAATTGATTATTATTTTCAGTTGGTCTTAGTAACTTTTAGTACCCTTTTTTGTCAGAAATCAATAAGTTGTTAGGTGTATGCATAGCTTTTTTTTTCTTTTTGTATTATAAAAAATGTGCAATATTCATTTATAGTGTAATTCATTTGCAACTTTAAATTCAAGAATGAGACTAGCAGAACATTGAACGTTGTTTTAATATAAAGTTAAAATTTTTAGTGCATCAAAATTTTTCGCAAGACCAGCCTAACCAAAACTCTAATACTATGTTCACACTGAGATCAAATTATTAAATTTCGTGAGTTAATTTCGAAATTGTACAAAAGTGTTCACACTAGGCTTGGATAATTTCGTTTGACGTGCGATTTATTTTTTTGTCAAATCAGTATTGGCCACATTCAGCACTCTCAACAGTTGCCAACTTAAATGTTCAATTAAAAATAGAAAATTCTTACTCAAGGTAAGTTTGCAAAATTATTTCTCACATATCCGTACTAATCTTATCGTATCTTATCAATTTTATAACTTTAATTCATTGAAAACATAGCTCTCCTAAGTATCACTGAACGGGTTGCTAACCGAAGGGTCAAAAAAGGTAAGTATCTGAATGTGGCCATTATCATGTGTCATGTATAAATTTGACGGCTCAGCTGAAATGGATAACAATATTCATGCTGATTGTGGAAAACGGCGGATTGGTTGCGGCGGGAGTTCATCAGATCCGCACTCTCCTCACTTCAACAAAAAATCCCATTGTTGAAACCGTGCGAGTGAACTGCAATACCGATCCGCACTCCGAACTCCGAAAAACAGCTGTTCAGCTGTCAAAATAAAATTAAATAACGAGTGAATTTGCATAAGTGTAAAATATTAATTACAAAAGTGAAAAATATAAATAAAAAGACAATTTAAAAGTAATTTTACCATAAAATAATTTTTAAAAATCACAAATACATTGTTCTGGCAACATGGAGCTCTAGGCGAGTGGCCCTTTCACCGCAGCACAGCGATGCTGCCGTCAGGACGCCTCGCACTAGCTCTTTTTTGTGGGTGGTGATGTTTTTTGCATTTGATATGGTGCTTTTGTTGCTCCTTAGACATCTGAACCGACACCAAGACATTTGAGCCTTATATCTGCTGCTGGTGAAGATTCCGATGCTATTTGCTGCTTCTTTGGCCCTGCGCTTATAATTCTACCTTGGCTAGATACGCTGTTTTAATATTTTCGTTTTTTGTTAAAGAAATGGACTCGATCGCGTTGTTTTTTGATACATACAGCCTTATCAAAGTAGCAACTGGAAAAATGTCTGAAAAATTTGTTTTCCTTTGAAATCCGAAAACTACTATGATAAAAATTAATTTATTTTAAAATTTATAAAAAATTATTTTTGAGTTAAAAAAAAAGGTAGTAATATTTTAACCACCAGATTTGAGTTCAGCGACCTCAAATTAGCCTGAAATCGTATAAAAAAAATTTATTTTTTGAGATATTTTCATCAAATCCGCACAGATCCGCACCAATTTTGTTGCGGATGAAAAGTGAAAAAATTTGTATGAATTGCGGATGGACAGCGTTTTCAACAATAGCACTTTTTCACTCCGAATCCGCCAACTTCATTATCGATACGCAACGAACTTACTCGCCGGTTTCTACAATCGCTAAAACAACGAATTCGAGTTATTTTCCCGCCGCAACTGATCCGCCGTTTTCCACAATCAGCATGATTGTTAATACGTCACAAAAAGGCTGTGTTTAATCCACACTGCATTCAGATTTCAGGGTTGCAAGTGCATTTTTGCCTAATTTCGTGAATAATTTGAACGAAATTACCTTGTTTGAGGTAATTTCCAAATCAACAAATTGTATAAGTAATTATAACAGTTTTTAGATCATTTCAATTACAAATTACACAACAGCTCGAAATTACGTAATTTGATGTCAGTGTGAACATAGTATAACACAATTACTAAAAATTTTGGCATTAACACAAGCATTATCAAATTTTTTGTGTTATTTGGGTTCAAAAAATGTTGTTAGTTATTAAATTTATGTGGCTTTCACATCTGTGAAATCGTGTGGCAAACAGTATGGCGGCTCGTGTGTGTTCGAGAAAGTGAGCGTTGCTAGTTATTAGCTTTATGTGGCTTTCACATCTGTGAACTCGTGTGGTGAGCGTTCAAATTACAATTAATTAATGGAGAACAGTAGAAATGTACTCTTAAAAAAGTATTTATTTCTTCGAAACAAAATTATTTTTGTGTGGGGAAAATGATGTAGAAATGCTTCGCAAGTCCTACACACCTGCATAATTTTCTCGATATAACTTCTTTACTGTATTCAAACAAAGGTACAACATATTCTGTTTGCAACTTTTTAGAGCACTGCAAAATAGAATATAACGACTACCAACTATTTTTCACATCCTACTTAAATAATTAAAATGTACTCCACATAGTACTAGACTTATAGTTCAATGCAAACCTGGTTACGTAAGGACTATAAATACTGTTTTTCTTTTTTGCTTTGTTGCACAGAGAAAATCAAAAATTTTTACCAACAAGCCAACTGGTATGCCAAACTTGCGAAGTATCGAACCTGTGTGGAAATGGCCGCCGTGTGGCACACGAGATAGCTGATTTGAAGCCTGCAATACTCTTATATTTATATGTAGTAGTTGTATCAAAAGTGCTAGTTCAACAACCCTGGTCTTGAATTTATTTATTGAAAAGAGACAACCTTATTGTTGCATTATCTTGGTTTCTTTTCTTCTTATGAATGTTTTCACACTATCCAACATGTTTTTTTAATATGACACGTTGGTCGATATTTTTATATCTTAGAACATAATATAATATATGTGATATTGAAATTGGGGTTTCCTTTGAAGGAATATTGATACTAAACTCTTGAAAGTAAACGTTCAATTAGCACATACCATTTGATTTGAGTTAACTGATGCTTTAACTTCATTAAATTCATCACATATATGACGAATTTTTGTCGCTTGGGTGCTTGTTTGCCAAAAAGTATGCCGAATAAGGATTACTGTTATCATATACAAACCCTCCAAAATTCTTTAATAATTTGGTAATTAGCAAATAAAATTAACCAAAGTGGCAAAACTTGAAACTCCCGAGCAAGACAACGGTTCTTTAAATTTTTCTCAATGTCTTGTAAAGTTAATATTTTAATATTAATATAATTTTTTTTAAGTTAAATTTTTCCCAACCATCATTTTAATTTATATAATTAATTTGTTTTAGTCCCTATTTTATTCACCTCATATTTTAGACAAGTTAACTTGCATGAACATTTTTTTTCGAAAATTCCTGTTTTTTGTGTACCGAAGTACTCATTGAATTCGCAAATAGCTAAAATTTAAAACATTTGAAATAGCAGTAAAGTTGATTTGCTATCATTAAAATATCTTTATAATTCTAAACAGTATGAACCAAAGTTTTGAAGAACCCTTCGATTTATGCATATTTTTAAAATATTCAGAGGAAGCCTCAAAACAATAAGTTAAACGTTTTTTCATGACAATAATAAATCGCTTCATCTTCTTTTAATGCCAGTTATATTAAAAAAGGTCCCAGAAGATTTTTTCGCAAAACAAAAGAACCTTTAAATAAGTTTTATTTGAGCAGTAAAAGGTAAATTATAGGGATTTTCTATTCTTTAAACGTACTTTTCATTCAAGGGCTTGCCTTTGTTCACCCTCAACTTGGGCTTAAGATTTGATTGAAAGAAAACTTTTAAGTAAGCTTGTTGAAATGTGGATTGAGAAATTTAATGGAAAAATAAACTATAAATAATTTTTTTGCTCCAAGAGTTGAGAGTTCTTTGTTTTGTTTTTAAATTTTATGGCTGAACATGTTGAGTTTAATTTTGAATGTTTACTTAAAGATTTGTTTGCCTAAATAAATAAACATAATTTAGATTTAGATTCAAACTGACATAATCGAGATGTGGAAAGACATGAAGGCGTAGGTACTCAGCAAAGTTGACAAAGTTAAGATTCAACCCACATGAGTTTTGATTTTTAACTATGCATAAATAAAATAATTCTTAACTGGAGCTAGCAATAGTTTATCCAATGGTTTATTGATAGTTAAAAGTATTCTTAGAAAAAATATTTGGAATTACTTACATGAATTGGAAGCCAACATATAGCAAAGGCCAGTACAACAACAACAACCATTCTGGTCACTCGACGCTTTCCTTTTCTGTAAGAAAAAAAGTTTTGTTAAAATTTATAAATGCAAATTGCCATGCAAACTGCCATGAAATCCTTTTACTAAAGTCTCTGCGAAGCTAGAGATGTGATGTGTAGGAAACCAAGCAGCTTATGTTAAAGCCATTTTTTTTAACAAAAATTCCCTACGAATAGTAAATGTCTCATATGTAAGGACTAACACACTCGATCACAACTAAAAAAAACCTAACAATGGATAACTCATACACTCACATAAACTGCCTATCTGCAATCCGTACAGAATGTATATGATTTTTAGGTTTTGACAGCTCGAACTAAAAAATAAGGCTGTCGAAATAATCGTAGTGAAAACATAATAAAATTTTGTGTCTAACACATAATAAAAAAAGCCTCTCAACAAATCTGGACTTGCAAGATTTGCGAAACTAAATGAAATTTTTTTCTCAGATTTTTACTTTTATAGCTTGTAAAAAAGTGTCACCACATTGTCACATC
The DNA here is from genome assembly GCA_958299015.1 of Tetanocera ferruginea. Taxonomy (NCBI): domain Eukaryota; kingdom Metazoa; phylum Arthropoda; class Insecta; order Diptera; family Sciomyzidae; genus Tetanocera; species Tetanocera ferruginea. The sequence continues at coordinate 135,241,440 of OY282643.1, forward strand.
TGGGCGAAGGACCTTAGAGGATAACAATAACAATTTGAAAAGCATACAAATAAAGAACTAAGCTAACATACAGAGGTGGCCAAAATAATAATAGTGCTTAATTTTGGTTTTGGAATGTGGTTATATATATATATATATTAATATCATACTTATAGGATGAACTATATTCAAAACATTCTATTTATTATATTCGTTCTATTCATTCTATTCATTCCATTCATTCTATTCATTCTATTCATTTTATTCATTCTATTCATTCTATTCATTCTATTCATTCTATTCATTCTATTCATTCTATTCATTCTATTCATTCTATTCATTCTATTCATTCTATTCATTCTATTCATTCTATTCATTCTATTCATTCTATTCATTCTATTCATTCTATTCATTCTATTCATTCTATTCATTCTATTCATTCTATTCATTCTATTCATTCTATTCATTCTATTCATTCTGTTCATTCTATTCATTCTATTCATTCTATTCATTCTATTCATTCTATTCATTCTTTTCATTCTATTCATTCTATTCATTCTATTCATTCTATTCATTCTATTCATTCTATTCATTCTATTCATTCTATTCATTCTATTCATTCTATTCATTCTATTCATTCTATTCATTCTATTCATTCTATTCATTCTATTCATTCTATTCATTCTATTCATTCTATTCATTCTATTCATTCTATTCATTCTATTCATTCTATTCATTCTATTCATTCTATTCATTCTATTCATTCTATTCATTCTATTCATTCTATTCATTCTATTCATTCTATTCATTCTATTCATTCTATTCATTCTATTCATTCTATTCATTCTATTCATTCTATTCATTCTATTCATTCTATTCATTCTATTCATTCCATTCATTCCATGCATTCCATTCATTCCATGCATTCCATTCATTCCATGCATTCTATTACAATTTAATCAGTCATGTTAGCGGTGAACATAATAATAAGAGTGTCAAAGTGATTTCAATTTGTTCGAGAATAATTTCAATTGAAAAAAGTTTTAAGTAAAAAAAAAACATTGCAAAAAGTATTTTGTGTTTATTTGAGAATTGTAGGGAGTTTTTGAATAAAGTTGTAAAACAGTCATGGGTCGAGAAATGTAGTGTACTGAGGAAAAACAAAGATTGACTCTTTAAATGCGTGGACAACCTACAAATTTATTTCAAGTGCACTTAATAGGTCACCATATGTCATGAAAGACAAAAGTGATGAAAGACAAAAATTCAACGTTAAAAAATAAGAAGCCAGAGGACATAAGAAAAAACCACTCTACACTCCATTCCATCAAAAAAACAAAAAAACAAATTGGCCATTTCAGCCCTTGAAAGGACTTTGACCAAGCTTCTTATGATCAATTGTGTTGTGTGTGTTATTAAATGTTTGCACACAATTGACCGAGAACTGGACCTACATGTTTTATGCCGACTCCGAACGGCTCATGTTCTCAAGAAGCTTTACATGGCATTATTTACTCTCTGAGGTTTGCCATTGTCTGCAGAGAGGTGGTGACCGATCAGAAAAATTTTTTATTGAAAAAACTTTTTCGCCGCGGCTGGGGATCGAACCCGGGCTCTCGAGCATGCTAAGCCACACACTTAACCTGCACGCCACGGACACCACATTCCATCCATTCTCCATTCTATCATCTGACATAAAAAGAAACTTGTCGTTGGAAATAAGTGCTAGAACAACGTTTACAGGACAACAATATACTTGGCTAGAAAGGTGCCTTTACTTATTGCAAAAATATCCTATAAGGTGATGAAACAAAAATAAATTTAATTGGATCTTAAGTACGAAGATCCAAAAATCAAGAAATGAATCCTAAGTTAGGATTCCTAACACAATAAAAACCATCAAAATTTTGGTGGAAACATCAAAATTTGGGTATGTTTTTCCTTTAATGGAGTCAGTCCAGTATTGGATTAAAGGTAACATGAATAAGAATTATATCTTTAAATCATGGAAAACGTTTTGTTAACCTATAATAATATGCGGAGGATATGTTGTTCTTGTGAACCAGCAGGATAATGACCTCAAACACACCGTTAAGGTGGTCACTAGGTAGTTTCACCACAACAGGATCAACATCTTACCATGGCTTTCTCAGTCTGCCGACTTAAAATCAATAGAGAATCTATGGAAGAAGTTAAAAAATAAGTTTTCAAGTAAAAAAACAAGTAATAAGAAAAGATGCTATAGAAAGTTATAAAGAAAATTTGGTATGACATCCCTGTGGAAACTTGCCGAAAGCTTATCGACTCTATGCCAAGAAGATTCGAGGCTGTTCTCAGAAACAAAGGTTACGCAACGAAGTATTAAAAGGTCTGTTCCCGTACTTTTTGGACTAAAAATGGTAAAACTATCAGAAGCGTGAAATAAAACTGTTTGTCTAGCGTTGGCTTGATGTGGATAATGACAACGACATGCTAAGATTTTTAACAATATTGAAATATATTCTAAAGTTTTTACACATTTTCCCAAGTTTCTAGTTTCCATTATAATAGTTTCAAAGAAGTTTTTATGTATTGCAATTTCTTTGCTTCCTTCTAAATAGTTGAATTGAAGCCATTTGACACTTTTACCATTTTTATCAGAAACAATTTTTCGGACTAAAACTTGCAATTTTTGGCAAAGAGGGGACATTTTTTACTCTCTTGATTACACTCTCTTTTGCCATTTTTTCAAGTACGGGAACGCTTCTCGGACAAAAACCTGCAAAACTGGTAAATTCGACTAAAACTTTAGAGAATGGGAACAGATCTAAAGCTCTTAGGGCAGTTTTTTTCTTAAATTATCTGAAAAGAAATTAAAATTTATATAATTTTTTGTTTTTTAGAAAGCTTTCTGCAACTTTCTTACTATTTTGGCCAGCATAAAATATCCTTTTTAACTTCATTGAATTTTTTAAAATTAAAAATTAATGTTCTTTGTATTATAATGTACCACTACTGTAATATAAAAGAAAATACTTCAAATACTCAATAGAAGCAAGAAAATATGTAGCGCTTTAAGCAATTCTAAAATTGTGTAAAGTTTTGACTAACTTTGTCGGTATTTTAAACCATTAGGAAACGGAGGAAGTTTTTGTTGTATCTCTTTAAAAAAAAAAAATAATAGTTTCATACAAGCTACATATAATTTACTATAAAAGAGCTTCAAAAGAACTAATTATATTTGTATTGTATGACGACAACAACTTTATCAACCTCTTCATATCACTAGTACGGGTGAGCTATATTGGAATTCAGACATTTCCTCATTTGACTACACAGTTAGATTTCAATAGAGGAAAGCTTTCAATATTAATGAACTCATAAAATAATTAATAATGTTATTATTACCTTGACTCCGCCGATGGTTTACAACCTGGTGCGCTCTTCCATAAACGCGCTAACATGCCCATGTACAGGAAACAAATTAGCGTCAAGGGTACCACATATGATGACAAGAAGAAAGAGACCTGTTAACAAATAAAAATATACAGAATATTATACAGACGTAGTTGAAATAGAATTGGAGAAGTTGGGAAAAAGATGAAAGATTGTATCGCTGAAATGTTTGTGCGTTTATAAAATTAATTTAATTAATTATGGGAGAATTAATTATGCTTCTGGGAGAAGGCCAACACGTTGGTACGAGTATCAATACTTAAAGAAATAATTTATTTAATGAGTGAAACAATGAAACAAAAACGGTTTGAAAATTATCCACAATTTAGATTCTAAATATATACACTCAGAAAAAAACACCTATCTTTCTGCGATAAAAAATTTCTCTATTTTCAATAATAGTAATTTTCTCTTTTTCAAATAAAATTTTCTTCAGTTAGAATAAATTTTCACATTTTGGAAAAAATATTTCTTGATTTGTGGGAAATGGAAATGGTCTCTTTTTAAAAACGATAAGTATTTTTCTCGCACAAAAAATGCTCATTATTGAAAAAAATTTAGTGAAAATGAAAAATTCACTATGCGACGAAGTATTTTCTTTAATAAAAACAAATCTTTTCTCAAAAATAAAAAAGTTCTTCTCTTCTTCTCTAAAAACGATAAATTTTTATATATTTATCTTTTTCATAGAAGCTTTTAATTCTTTTGAGTGAATTTCTAGGATCACATTTAGAGAAAAGCATTCTCTGGGGTAAAGTCTATACCATTTTTCTCTAATTATGATGCATTTTTATCATATTCCGAGAAAATTTTTTTCTGTGTGTAATCGGGAGAAATATTTGAGTGCTTTAAAATCAAAACTCACAAACTTAACTTATTAAAAACATTGAGTTAATGATGCACAACCACGACTTTATTGAGTTTGTTTTCAAAACTTACAATGGTGGGCAAAATAGTCGGTTCAAAACTCACTAACATCTCTAAATTAACAAAGTGGAGTTTGTGAGTTTTTATTCTAAGCCAGTCATTTGTTCATTGTTCATCGTCTACTAGTATGTAAAACTTAACTTTTGTGATATGAAAATTGTGGCCACAAAATGTTGCAATAAGCCAGTGGAATTTAGTAGCTATATCGATTGATTTAATGTTTTGCTTTTACATTTTTTCGTTTATAAATTTGTTAGTTCTTTAGAGAATGATAGGAATTTCTTGCTTTTATGTTTTTCTTTTTTCATCCTTAAAAAAATAATGCTATTTATATTATATTTCAACATTGCCCTCGGGCGGGGACATCAATACCACATCAACATTTAATGGACTTTCTCGTGAAACACATGTATAACCTCAATCAATCTGCTTGCTTGTCTAGAATTAGCAGTTTTGTTTCAAGCCTAAAAGACTGCTCTTGCTCTTACTTGTAAAGTATATATTTTTCAGGTTACAATTTGAGCAAAAAGTAATGCCAACGACATTACAATTAAGGCTGTTTTTGTTACTTTGCTTCTTAAAGTTTGACGAAAAGAAAGTCAATAATATTAAATCAATTTCAATGGCTTGGAGAGCAATTTTCACATATGTAAGTAAAAGCGAATTTGATACGAATAAAGCAAAGTTTACACTAAGTTAACGAATACTATGTCTTATATGTTGCCTTGCCTTAGGCCATCTATACATAAACACATCATCATATTCGTCGTCATCATGAGCATCATTATTATAACAATCTTTAATTTTATAAATGAAGGGAAAGTATAGTGATGAGCACTTTTGTTTTGCCTAAAGCTTACACTGTGAAATAATACATATATTTTATGAAATATTTAAGGGGATTTTTTAAATCGATTTTTTTTTTATAATTTTGTATTTTAGTAAATTAAGATTCTAAGAAAAAAAATTTCATGGAAAAATACCTACGGGTTCAAAGTTACAGCTGGATTAGTGAGAGCGCATTTTTAATTTTCGTGCTACCTACGTACGGTTTTTTTTTTTTTGTATTTTTTAAACTTGATTCGCTATCGTATGACACGAGCTGTTTTTTAATTTTTTTTTCAATTTTTTATGAATTTTTAAAGTCAATATTTTTTTTGAAAAAACACTCTTTCAAATTTGGAACATAACCAAAATTTGAAAAAAAAATTTTAAAAATAAAGCTCCTGTCATACGATAACCAATTTTGTTAAGATTTAAAAAAGTCATTTTTTTCCAGATCGGACAATTTTCGAGACTCCCAGCTCTGCAACAACGAGGCCCCGTATTTTTTCTCTGCCACCAGTTTGGAGCTCTATAAAACCGTGTTGCAGTGAAAAATATATTTTTTTGAATTGTTTTTCTTGTAATTTGTTCAATTCTCTACAATAATAAAAAAATTTTGGAAAAATGTTTGTTTTTGACTGAGTTAAGAATTTTTAAAAAAAGGTCTGTTTTCTCTGCCGCGAATTTGATGTCCCTTCTTAAAAAAATATTTATATTTGGTTTTTTGATTTTTTCATAAAAATAATAAAGGATCTTCTGACAGTGTTGAAGTTCCGTTGCCCGACTATAACGAGGTCTTAACAGCTATAGCTCGGCTTAAAAACAACAAAGCTCCAGAAGCCGATGACCTACCGGTTGAGCTGTTTAAGGAGGGGATAAGGGTTTGAGCGTATAAAAAACAGCGAATTTTTTTTAAGAGTTTGTTTTGAGCAAATTTATTAAAACCTTTTGTACATTATTAAGTCTACTTTTAACAATATTCTGTAATTTTTCATCTGGAAATATTGAAAAACATGCAGTTGACAGAGCTTTGCGGTGTTCTCTAAATTTTCTTAAGATCTGGTTTCTAAAGATCTGGTAAAAAAAAATTTGTATTTGAACAGCTCAGAGTTTTTGCAATTATTTGTTCCTTTTTACTAGTTGACTAGCCTTTAAGCCTCTATGGTTGTTTTATTTTATAAAGCATTCCTTATTTTTTTTTTTTTTTTTCAAATTTTTTGAAATGGTACTCTGAAAAAAGAAATTTTCATCTACTACACATTTTGTCGTTTTTTCCGAAAATAATCTTCAAATTTTCTGTTTCTATCTGGTGCAAATGCACCATTGGAAGGTCGATTTCTTTGAATCAAAAGGTTAATACAAAATTTTGTACACATTATTAAGGTGGGACATAACATTCGCGGCAGAGAAAACAGACCTCTTTTTAAAAATTCATAAGTCAGTCAAAAAGAAACATTTTTTCAAAATTTTTTTATTATTAATATAGAAAATTGCACAAATTACTAGAAACAATTTTGAAAAAATATATTTTTCACTCCAACATGGTTTTATAGAGCTTCAAACTGGCGTCAGAGAAAAAAACGGGGCCTAGTGGTTGCATCGCTGGTAGTCGCAAAAATTGTCCGATCTGGAAAAAAACTACTTTTTTAAATCTTAACAAAATTGGTTATCGTATGACTGGAGCTTTTTTTTAAATTTTTTGGTGATGTTCCAAATTTCAAAGTGTGTTTTTTCGAAAAAAAATATTGACTTTAAAAATTCATAAAAAATCTAAAAAAAATTAAAAAAAGCTCGCGTTATACGATAGCGAATCAAGTTTAAAAAAATAAATAAAAAATAAAAAAAATTTTGTCCAAAAATTAACCCACTAGCGCCGCAACCAGTACGAAAAAACATGGTTTAGAGATAAACACGTTCAAAGTTTGTGAACAAAGAAAAAAAAAGGTGAAAATTAAAAATGCGCTCTCACTAATCCTGTAACTTTTGAACCCATAAGAATTTTTCCATGAAATTCGAATCTTAGAATTTAAATTTTAAGAATATTTACTAAAATACAAAATTATAAAAAAACATCGATTTAAAAAACGGCAATGTCATGTCCCTACTTAATGTGTAATCTTCTTATTATCAAGAGAATCGTTTCAATTTTAGCTTTTATACTTTTAACCATTCAAGAGTCTACATAACCTGATTATTTTAATACCATTTTACGGTATTACGGCAATTGACACCAATTTTGGCAAGAAAGAACAAATTATACAAATTTATTCTACTTTTTTAAAAATTTTTGTGTATCCTTCTTTTATAATAAATTTGTTAATTGCTGCGAATTCAATTTTTAATTGAGCAAAAAGTTTAAGACCAACTTTTTTGGGTTATCTTTAAATTTATTTTAGCTGATAAATCGATTGTGAAGTCATATTTTGATTTTGAAGTGATTTTACGAATAAAATAATAAACTTTAATTAACTTTAAATTAAACTTTAATAGTTATTTATAATGGTTCGCTAACACTTGTTTTCTGAAAGTATCAGTACAAATTTGTATTAAATATGATGACTTTTATTAAAATTATTGAAAATACGGGACAAACCGTGTTCCGGCGGGAAATTTGAAATAACAAGCAAAATATGGGACTTCCCATGAAATACGGGAGATATTACAACGGGACATATTACAACACAGCATTTAATCATTTGAGTGTATCTTGAGTGTATGGAAAGGCCATTCGCTCAGCTTGGCATATAGCCACCACCCGACAATTCGGGATCTTCACTTTTTTTTTAAGCATATAAGGTCCTGTCAAGTGTGTTATGTGACAGACTGAAGGCCAACATAAGCCAACTGATGAGACATTATCAGTTTGGCTTCAGACCTGGAAAGTCCATCATTGACCAGATATTTACGCTTCGACAAATCTTGGAAAAGACCTTAGAAAAACATATCAGCATTGAGATTAAATTAAGGATAAATCTTGTCAATAAGTGTTACATTTGGCTCAGTAGTAGAGTTGCCATTTCCCGATATCCACGCGGGTTATCCCGATTTTCAGATTAAAAATGTGCATTCCGCGAAGACCTTACTCGGGACGTCAGGAAAATTGATCAGGACAATTGATTTTACAAAATACTTTTTATTTTGGTATTATTTTTATTACTTTTTAAAAATATTTTATATGTTTTTATTTACTTTTCTAGCTCAAAAATTTCGATGTTATTATCGTTCACACAATTAAAATTGATCTATGGAAAGTATTTCTACGTTTTCAACCCAGCTTTTCCATTTTTTGAGTTTTGACTTTAAGATATCCATACATCTAGAAAACATGACACCGAGTGATATGCATAAATTTTTGACCCAATTTTTAAGCTTATGTCCCGATGTTTATTTTGCAAAATTTTAAAAATTTTGATTTAAAAAAAAAATCTGGCAGCCCTACATTAGACAGTATTGTACTGTACTATTGAGAAGCAGAGCTCTCTCTCTCTACGAACAAAACTCATGCTCTATAAGTCAATAATCATACGCATTACAAACAGGGTTGCCAGATACTCTTCAGTTAAAAACGTCAATAAGCTTTTCAAAAATCGTCATTTGACTGTAAAAATCGTCATTTGCGCGTCCCAAAAATCGTATTTTAAGTTCTAACATCGTCATACAGTATAGAAGACTTAAATTTTTAGTTGAAGTAAGAAAACTTATACAACTCTTTATTTATAAAAAATTATTTTATTAAAATTATGAGATCAAATTCATTTACATATATTTACGTATGATTTATATAAGATATATTTTTTGCAGAGAGATATTGAATAGAACTATTAACTGATGGGGAATTCCATCGTTATGTGTGGGACATTTATAAGATATTTTTAAGTTTAAAAAGGTGCTGCTAGTATTGACCTTTGATTGAAATTAAGAAAAACAATTATGTAAATTTATTTTGGGAAGATGGTAAGAGTTTAATGAAAGCTATCGATTAATGTTTTTTAACTTTCATTAGAAATTTCAGTAAGAGTTATTTTTCAGGCACACATATTTTTAACGTATGCAAGAAGAATTGAAGAAAATATAGATGTAATTTATTTTTAAAATTTTAGTGACAGTTATTTATAAAATAATAATTATAAAAACGTTTCGTGCGCGACTCTTATAGATTAACCGCCCAAAACATGTTTTTTTCAGCCTACATGTTTTTCTAACGCGTGCAGATGATGACGTTTTCAATAATATCAATCATTGAGCATATTTTGTGGCCAAAACTATAAGAAATCATCGTACGGGATGGAAATCGGTACAAACAAGTTTTCGAAGTTGCTGATTACAAATCTGGTGTCAAATTTTGAAAATTCAAAATGGCGGATCCAATATTAAAAAAGATATTCTGCTTTGCATCAAAATTGGTATCCCAATTTATGGTATTATTGGTATTATTTATTGGTTATTATTTCTAAATGATTTCTAAATTCATATGTATTAATCGTAATGAATTAATTAACAATATAATTAATTTTTTAAAAAAAATTCTTTCTACGTTTGCCGAAAAGTTATGAAGGTACATAAGTTTTAGAAAAAGTTTTTCCTATTAAAGTTTTGCTATTCTTTGTTCTTTATTGGGTGTTAAATGTTATCAACATCCAAACGTTTTAGTTCTCTAAGTTCTACATTAATGTCTTGAAGATCGCAGCTTTGTAACAAATTTGGAAATTCATTAGTGATTGCATATAAAGATTGAATTTTATTGGTTTTCATTATTAGTTGCGAGTTTATAATATTTAAGTTTTTCAAAATTATATTATTGAAATAATTTTTAATTTGGTCACACAAATCAATGTTAAAGAAAACATAATTATTTGTCAACTCATCTTATTTATCAGTAGGTATATCACATTTGTGATATAAATTTCATCTTTTTTAATAAATAATAATAATTTTTGTTATCGATACCATCAATGTCATTAGAAATTATGTACAATGGTTTTAAAAAAATAATCTACAATGTTTTTAGAGTAGAAATTTTAAAATTTGTTAACACGAAAAAAATCCTTATGGAAAATCTATAGAGTCATTTGAGCTCTTAAATCGTCATTTGTGATCTCAAATCGTCCAATCGTCATTTTAGTCTTAAATCGTCAAAATGACGATGGCATCGTCCATCTGGCAACGCTTATTACAAAATGGGACGTTGAGCAGCACTGATGAAATGACTTTGGAGCGTTCGAGAGGTAAATAATATTTAAAAGCAGCAGAAATGGTCAATTCGTTTTTTTAACGTCTACGGGTAAAACAAAGAAGCATCAAATCTGAATCTTTCTATATAATGTTGAAAGTTAATTAGAATATAAAATGCTCTAGAAAACTAAGACTTTTCTAAACAGAAATGAAGCAAGCATTTAATTCTGTCAGTGGAGTAGAATTAAAAACTTAACTTTATATTAAAACGACCATCTAAGAAAATGCTTAAAAATCACTGAAACAAATATTAAAGTAAGTATAGCGTAATGTTATTTTTTGTATATTTTTAAAACGATGCAACTTCTCTTTTTTCAGTGTGAAAATTTTGACAAAAACCGAATTTGCTTTAAAGCAAACATTAACAAGGAAATAAAAGGACGAATATGGTGGAAATTGCGGCATCACAGTTCGGTTCGTTATGAGCACTGAAAGTGAGAGGCTAACGCTGTGTGTGGCTTCAAATTTGTATGTCGTTCAATTATACTACATGCTGGCAAAGATTTTTTTTTGTTTTGTTTTGTTTGACTAAAGTTCCGAACACTTTAAAGTTGCTTCAGTAAAATTTATATCAGCACATAAAAATGTGTTTTTATTCCCACGCAAGCTGAAGTCTTTAAAAGGATTTGCCAAAAATATATTTTACTACATGCATGCAATTTATTGTATATACTTTGATAGCCTTTGCCACTGTTTATTCTTGATCCACTCGAAATAATGCTTCGACATTTTTTTTCAATCGCTCAACATTGGCAAATATATCCTGCCTGTCCGTGCTGCTCTCATACAAAAAGAGTGAAATAATAACTACGTATAATACCTTAAAACGCTTTATGGAATTATAAATATTATATATTGTAGGTACCAAACAGTGATCCGAAATCGATAACGGTTTTATGTCGTATATAAAAGAGGATATATTGTAAATAAGCTGTCAACAACATTAAATTGAAACATTCGCAGCACGCTGTATTAAATCCAGATAAAAGAAGCTTTTCCAAAAATAACAACAGCGAATTGTTGTTTATCAAAGTGAAGCAATTGTGAAAATGTGATATTGTTATTTGTACTGTTACCCGGAAGGCGTGCAAAACGGATACTTCATAGGTGTCTGAAGGCGTTACTCCTGCCATGGCACGGTTACAGAGTCACGTTGTTGTGTTACCAACAGTTATTCTTTTCGTTGATTGTTGGTCTTTCCGCCTGTAAGCAAAGGAATTCATTGTTCTTCAGTACGCCGAGTATTTGTTGTTGTGTATTTTTTTTTTTTTTCTTTCCATTTTTACCCAAGATAAAATTTCGATGCTGCTGTTATGGTTTCTTTACGATGATAATATTTTCTTGTTATCTTATTTTATTTTTTTTTTTTTTTTTGCGTGAAGAAGATGTAAGTATGGCAACAGTTGAAAGTGCTACTTAGCCAAAATTGAATTATTCTCACGTGGTTTCATTTAATTTAAGCTTAAAAGTTATGTTGTGTGTTTGACGGTTGAGTTGGTATGGTTTGATTTTTTTTAAGACGCCAATAAATGTTTTTCGAGCGCATAAGTAAAATTATGCTGTATTGGAGAAGTTAGCAAATTTGACCAGAGACTGTAAATAATAAAAAGTAAAAAAGGTTCCTGCAGCGAATTATGGTAGAGAGAAGAACAAATAATATTCATGTATCTGAGTTTTGAAAGTTAACGTCTGGGGCTTAACCTGTATCGCAATTCGAAAGGCAATGCGATTCGAAAATTAAATGCGATTCGAAAGTAAAATCTCAAAATGTAACTATTTCGCATTAGTGACAGTGACTTAACTTATCGTTTCAACAAATATTCAGTTAAAGATAGCATAACTGGCTTTAAAACGTTAAAAATGCGAAAATCAGTGTGAAGAAACAGAAGAAATGTCAAAATATTTAATCCGAAAGTCGAATTGCAGAGTATCAAATATCCGAATTCGAACAATTTAGCTTTCGAATCGCGTTACAGAGTAAGACCCCTGGGTTTTATTTTAGTAGGGTTTTAATTTTCGCCCTTTTTGCAATTTATTAGGTGAATCATACTAGGAAAACCATGTCATACTTACATTCTAGATGCAGTATGTGTTTGGAAGATTTATGTAAAAACCTACGAGGAACATATTTGTACAACATTTTAATACTCTAACTCATCATAATATGAGTCCATTTTGACGAATTGTGAGAAAGGGTCAAAAAAGACCCAAAAAAACAGGGCTATAGAAGGTTAAAGTGTTTCAGTAAAAGATTTGTCATAAAATTCTACTAAAAGTCTCTGAATACACCAAAGCTTAAAATTCAATTTGAACGCCAGAAATAAGTGAAAACTTATAATCTGTTTAAATGTTATTTTCGAACTTATTCCGAATTGGTGCTAAAATATCCAACAAAAACGCATTTCAAAGGAGTTTGTATGAAAAAAATGTATAGCAACTTTGTTTAAATAAAACTTTGTTGATTTTATACGGTTATTTGATTTGCTACGGCATATTATTTTATCGCAATTCATCCTAATTTTAATCGCTCAAACTGTTCATACTGTACATAATTCCTGCTTTGAACAAAATATCGCTCAAACTGTTCATTCTTGCTTTTAAAGTGCTTTTATTTGAACAAATTGTCAGCCTTAAAGTATGCTATAATAGTTTAGTTGTTAATTAATTTTTGGTAGCTTAGTTTTATGCCATGTTCACACAGAGAGTTTAGTTTGCGTTTTCAGTACAAAGTTGCGTTTTGCCCTTAAACTCAATTTATGCTACGTCTACACAGAGAGTTAAGTTTGAGTTACCAGTACAAAGCTGAGTTTTCCCATTTAACGAGAAATAAACTCTTGCGTTACCAGTACAAAAATGTACGATTTAACTCAACTTAACTCATTATATATTCTGAGTTTTTATGACTCAATGTAAAAAGTGTATTTTTAGAAATACACTACAAAATAATATAAAAGTATAACATGGCATTTGATTCGATTGAACGATAAAAAATGCCAACAACAGCTGATTCTCAATTGTGCAAGTTTCTATTTGTATTTTATTATTAACAAAAATAAGCCAAAAAACAAATAAAAGAACTTGGGAAAGTTTAGAAGATGAGGGTTTCTCATCAGTCAATCAGTATGACCCAAAAAAAGCTGAGGTTTGAGCGAAATTCCCAAAATTGGCGATCATTTCAATCCACCGTAAACTCAATTCTGCGGACGCATCTCTGTGTGAACAGCTGCATTTAAACTCAAACGAAACGCAAACTAAACTCTCTGTGTGAACATGGCATTACATTACAATTTTTCGCGCGTTTCTAGCTTACTTCTTGTTAAAAAATGTTGTGTATGTCTATATCATATTTTTTACAGATAGCCAGGGATGCCTGTACAATACAGGGATGATGCTACTTTTCTTTTCTTTTCAAGCATTTGGAGTTGCCAACAAAATGCACACAAAATTTATTTGATATTTATCAGTAAGGACACATTGACGTCTACTGGAACATAACAACGTTTAAGTTGAATGACAACATTTGACTAGTTTGTTCAAAAATTAATACGTTAGGTCAATAAGTTAAGGTCACTCAAAATTAATTCATCATATCTTCGGTATTAAAAGTCTGATCATATTAAATGACATATCGATGTTTTTGTTTGAAAGAGACCAATTAGTTTTTCTCCAAAATTAAAAATTGATGCCTCAAATTGATATTAAGGAATTTAAAAGCATTAGATGGCCCCAAAAAAACTAACAAATAAAACTATGAACTTGGAAAAACATATTTACTATACTTTCTAACTTTTCACAAAATCTGACATATTTTAACTCAATTAAGTTTGTTGTTCATTGAGAAATGTCAAGTTTTTGAAAATTTACAGTTTCTGTATAATACAGTTAATTTACTTTAACATTTTATTCATATGAATTCCTCAAAAAGATTTACCGAGTAGCAAACTTTTTGGAATTTACGACAGTTCAAGTTTAAACAACTTCAAGATGAATTCTATTACGGTCTACTTTTTGTTGAAGAACATTTAAGACATACACACATTTCCATAAAAATAAAGTTATGTTAAATAAAACAAGTACCTACATTCAGTTTTTTGACTAAAAACAATGAAAGAGTGGGAGATGCCATTTAATGAAGTCATGCAGTACAGTACGTTTTTGCCTTTTGTCACTTACGTAGAAAAGAAAGTTTTAGGAACACATAAACATGTCATAGAAAACTCAATTAAAAAACTTAAGTTTAAATGGAAACGAGCTTAAAATGTACTAGTATTGCCTGGGGTCGAAATTCGACCAATTATTTAGTCGCTAGCTTAATAGCTTATGTAAAGCTCTTTCCTTCAAAAAAATTTATTTTTTAATTTTATTAATTTTTTCAAAAAAGAAAAACATTTTCAAAAAATTTAAATTGAGTTTTTGTTTTTTTTTTACAACAAAAATCAGTTTTACCCCATATTTTGAGAATAAATAAAATTTTGTGGTCTCTTTTTAAAAGCAATAATTTAAATATAAACAAAAAAAAAACGGTAACACTTTTAAAAGTTTTTTTAAGTCAACTGATAAGACTTAAATACAAAAAAGAAATAAATGAAATCAATTCAAAGATGGCGGAGATAATTGCTTCCCAATTAAGAACATTCAATTTGAGAATGGTTTTTTTCTCTCTTTTGGAATTTAATTGAAGTACACGCTAAATAACTAACGACAATATTAAGAAAATTCATTAAAAATACTTTTGGTTGGAACTTTACTGTAATTTTTTTATCACATATGAAAGAAAATTTAACAAACTTTCAGAAATAATTAGAAAAATTAAAAACCGTTAAAATTAAACCAAGATATTGACGTGAAAAGTTTAATTTCTTAACCCACAAAACACATACTTTTACAAATTTCACAATTGACGAATGCATAAAACGAAATTTTTTTAAGAAATTAAAAAAGTTGTGGTGACCATGGCGGTGACAAATATGGACTCTCTCCCAACCATATTTTATGTTGATCAAAGGGCGGGTTTTTTCTCAATAATTAAAGTTCGTTCTTAGAAGGTTGGCAACTCCCTTCATCAGTTATATCATTTTTATATACATTCTGCACATCTGGGCAACAGAACTTTTCGAATGTTATAAGTTTAATTTATTTTGAGTTTTAATTAATACCAAAAAAGCGTACGACAAACTTTAATGTTCGCATATTAATATATAAGATGATGTTCAAAGTTTAAACAAGTTATATTTTTTTTTTCTTAAAAAAAAATTAAACATTTTCATTTAAATTGATTGTCATAATTATGACCAATATACAAGCCATATTAACAATGTCCTATACAAACAAATCTACAAATAATTTCTAATTTATGTTGCAGTAGATTTATTTATACAATAATTAGTTCATGTAAAAGTATCATTAAAGCAAATAGCGCAATAAAAACTACTAATTGTTCGATTAAATGTCTAGAATGTTCGAGTGGCATGCGTACCTACTTATATGACTTTGTTCCCTGAACAGCCTGCCACTTATAACCAACATGCTCGCTACAGGAGTTTAATCATACAAGCAAAACGAGTCCTACGTAAACACACACAGTCACACAACAGCAACATAAACAATTTAATTATTTTATTGCATAAACAAAACAATAAATTAATTTCCGTCACACAATTACTTATCATGTGGTTCACAACAGCTGGCAACTCTGCACCTTTAGCCAAACTTCTTGCGTTGGCGTGCATGTGTTTTGTATAACACAAATCCATATCCTGTTGCTTTCGAAACAGTTATGTAAACAGATATCTATAAATGGCGCCCGCTAGTCAAAGAAACCGGAAGTGACAATTTGCCGGCAGCTCTCCAACCGGCAGCTCCAACCAAGTAATAGAATTAGGCGGCCATCACTTATGTTGCTCTGTTGATTGCGACCTTGTGCCAATAACACAGTAAAATCAGCAAAACGTATAATATTCTAATAATACAATCAATCTTTGCTCGTCTAAGTTTATGGTTTATTCTATTAGTGATCAATAATATTTTTCCAGCAGATTGAGTTTTTGCTTCTGGCAACGCTGCCATTTTAGTTGATTAAAATTCTTCTTTTTTTACCCTTAAAAGCATCATATTTCAATAGTCAATCGATCACATTAACGAAATAAGTTAGAAATCTGTGTAAATATATTTATGTTTATGTAAGCTTAATAAAAAAGTACTGTACATTATTTCAGATCTTTTTTCACTAAACAATTCGCTATACAATTGTTTACTGATTTCTGCAAACACTTTTTTTCATATGAACATTTTTATAACTTTTCTTCTTCTTCTTCTTCTTTGTAGATTTCGTTAATGAGTTTATGGTACATTTAAACATTTAGTTCTGCTCGTTACTTTATGCCGCCTTAATAACTTTAAGAACTTCCTTCCTGCCCAATTTTCATTACTTTCGTTTGAACAGTTTTTTGATAAACTGCTTCGACATTTCGAAGGCAGTGAGATGCTGCCTACTTAGAAACAGTAGCCAGCAATAGCATGGTTATAGAAATGTAAACATATACAAAAGTGTCATAAAAGCTGAAGTTCACCCACGCCAAGAAATTCGGCATCATTTCTGTTTATATGTTTGCTCGTAAGAAAAGGCATATCGTTTTTGCGAGTTAAATTAAGGCTGTCAAGAAAAAAAAAAACTCCATCCAAATAAAAGCCATCTATAAAGTTCTTTAATAGAGGCTGACAGCGCAGGATAAACGAAAATAAACAAAAAGTTTCAAAGTATTGTAATAAAATATTTGAACATAAAAGAGCAGAGCTATAAAATCAAATAAAAAAAAAAAAAAAATGCCCATTCCATTTCAAATGCAATAAAATGTCGATGAAGCATGAAGTTCCATAAAAAACATTAAAATGTTTTCACTCAAATCACACTGAGTGCCATTCACTGACTCACCTGAAATCCAACTAAGCTCCAAACTTCCTTGTCCGACGAAAAGACGCAGGCAGTATAGTTGTTGCCACGAAATTGATAGATTCTTACCGAATGCGCCAGCGCCACTGGGATAGCGGTGCTTATAATCAATACCCAAGCCAACAGTATCGCTCTAAAATAATTAAATAGAAAAAGAATGTTTAGCTTCGTTTGCCACATATCTGCCACAAAAATTTCAGCACAATTGGTTTTTAAACAATGGCGTAATGGAACTTACAACATTGCATTACGTTCCGTCCTTAGAGACATGCTCGTAACCGGATGCACTACGGCCAGAAAGCGATCGAATGACATCAATACCAGTGTGTAGACACTACAGTGGCATGTTACCACAATCATATATTGCACAAACTTGCACCACAAGTTGCCAAAGGGCCATTCGGGCAGCACATAATCCGTGGCAGTGAATGGTACGCAGAAGATGACAAACAGTATGTCGGAGACGGCAAGATTAATAATGAGCAGGTTGGTTGTGGAGCGCATTTGCTGATTGGCAACAACGACTGGAAAGAAAAACAAAAATATATAAATAAAAAATAAATAAATATTGGATTATGCTATGGATTATCTGCAAGTTATTATGGAGAAAACATATTAACAGAGCGATTGGTTTTTGTGGCAAGCATTTCTATGAAAATAATGATATATCAATGTTTATTTAGGCTTATTGTTGTTCTGTGGTCTGGCCAAATATTAGGAAAACCAACTATGAAACTATTTACATTAAAGCCACATCAATAACAATGTCAATAATTCACAAAATATTGTGAAAGCTATAATCACTGCTTTGCGGTTTTGGTTAAGATTAAGATATTCAGTCAACACCAGGTGCGGAATCACGCTGGGGCAATCAGGGCGATCGCCTCCCCAAAGCTTCATGAAAATACTTCAATACATATTCTAAACTAATTTTAAAATATATTCTGATTAAAGCATTTATACATGAGTATTAAATTGAGGCACACAGTCTTTTCTATAAAGCATGCAAAACTAATTCAGCCCAATCATGAAATATTTTCTCCTGGGAGTTGTAAATGGGAGTTTCTGGTTTTAAAAATAGCAGATAAAGACATCTTACACTCATGAATATTGGCGGTTGATGAACAAAATTGCATTAATAATTTCCAAAACGTATTTTAACTTTATTTTAAAAACGAAATCTCCCTCTCCCGGGAGAAAATATTTCACGATTGGGCCGATTATAATTTGATAATTGTAATATAATATAATCCCAAACATTTTCAGATCCAAAAAACAAAAAAAAAAAATTGCTCTATGTTCTGCTTTAATAGTACAAAAAGCATCATATTATATGCATTTCAGGATGTTGCTTATTATCCTGTGCTTGATAACGTAATGATGTATTTAAAAAGTCGATTTTCAAAACAAATTTTGGATCTTTATTAATTTTTAGTACTGTTTTCTGATACTGTCACATCGAAAAACATTACATTATATACAGACGTTGTGGGAAAACTTTGTATAAGATATTCAGTTTTTTCAAAGCACCTCCTGAGGTTTTAGAGAAATTTTTAAGTGCTAAGTTGGAGTTGTGGCACATGCAATGTGAAAGAGATATGTATGATTAAAGAACTGAAACTGAAATAATATTCTTATTTGAATGCTGCGATACTGAAGTGATTCCTCTTTCAAATTCCCTTTTTCCTATTAATCAAGCTATTTAATCTAAGAACTTCAGCCAAAAATTTGATTCGCATTTTTTTATGTTTTGTATAAGTTATGTAAAATTTGTATTGTATTTCAAACATAATTTAATATTTAACAAAAAAATATAAATTTAACGCCTTTGTATTTCTAAAAAACAAAATTTAAAAAAGTGTGTTTAATTTTCAACTCCTTTCTTTTTTTAATTTTCTCTTATTATTTCTTTGATATTAGAAACAAAATAACTCCCGAATACAATGATTTTTTTGAATTGGTTTAACAAATATAAGATAAATAAGACAAACATAAAAACTTATTAATTATTAAAATATTTAAAATATTAAAAATGCAAACGACATCGAATGGAGTGAAGATTTGGTATTTGATGGGTCCCAGGTGTGCCGATTATGAATCTGATGCCAAAAATTCGACAAAACTAAAAAATGGTACCGAAAAAATTATGGTTTAAAAAATTTGTTTTAAATTTTAAAATTTTTGATTTTATTTCTTTTAAGTTTACTTTTAAATTTCTTTTAAATAACTTAAAACTTTTCTTTTGAATTTAACTTTCAGAACAGTTGTGTTTTATTTAAATGCATTTGTTTCAAGCTCTATTTCAAAAACAAATTCGTTTGATATGAACACAATTTCATTTAATTTTAACACATATTTCCTTTAGTGTATAAATTCTCTGAAGACTGGCTTAGCCGATTTTTTATTTACAATATTTGAAAAACTTGTTTTTTAAAATACTCCCCATTTTTTTATAAATAGAGAAATCAGTTTTTACATATTGCCGAAAATTTTTTTGTTTTTGCAAAATACCACAGTCTTATTTTTTGGATCGAAAACCCCCCTCCCCCAAATGGAGGCTCTGGATCCGCCACTGGTCAACACACATGTTTCGCAGAAATGAAGTTTGTTCTGCGAAATGTAATTGTGTAAAAAAAAAAGGAAATAGGAAAATAGTTAATGTAAGGGGTTGATTTTTTGAATATTTCGAGCTCACTTTGAATAAGCTATGGAAGCAGTTTGTTTTAGAAACTCTGTTACTTGTGTTATGACTTCTGTAAGAAACACAATGCAAACTTTTTCATGTTTTGCTTACATAAAAAAAATAAAAACAAATTGGCCATTTGAGCCCTTGAAATGACTTTGACCGAGCTTCTTATGATCAATTGTGTTGTGTGTGTTATTAAATGTTTGCACACAATTGACCCAGAACTGGAGCTACATGTTTTATGCCGACTCCGAACGGCTAAAATTCATGTTCTCAAGAAGCTTTACATGGCATTATTTACTCTCTGAGGTTTGCCATTATCTGCAGAGAGGTTTATTAAAAAAAAACTGAGAACTGGGAAAAACTGGGCAAAACTTTGCCGCCACTGGGAATCGATCTCGGGCTCTGAGCATGCTAAGTCACACACTTAACCTCCGAAGGAAATACCTCCGTGCTAAGAGCTGATTTTTTGCAGATTTTTTGCACTCATGCTCAGATTTTAGTTGTTTTCTTTTCCACAAAGTCATGTTATCGCCACGGAAGTGTCAGAAAAGTTGTCAAGTTGATAAAATGTAAAGCTTTTTATCAAATACCAGTGGAAACTTTACCGACAAATAAAAAATTTTCTATTTTTAAATGCATTTTTAATCTCCACTGCATATTTAAGAGCATGTTTTAACTAAACAGTTGCCAACTGTTGAGTACGACTGTTAATCAAATGACACACGTTAATCAAATGACGGAATGAAATTCAAATTTGTTGTTATTTATACAGTAAAAAAAAAAAATTAATTCTCTGTGAGAGAGAAAATTAACTTTGAATACGTCATCGCTTCATTCAAAGTTTTGACCACGCGTGTTAACGTGTTAAAATAGTAGGCATAACGATACTAATCGCAAATAGCAGGTATATAATCAGGTGTGAGCAGACTTCAGTCAAATACTCTCAGAGAGGTTAAAATGAACAAAAGAATCACGTTATTCTTCAATCATTTGATGAACGTATGAGCACAGCCTATCTGAGTAACGCTGAATGTGACCACTGTTTGAAGAGAACGTCCGTTCTGAAAAAACTTTTGTATGCAGCGCTCGACTATCGGCATCAGCATCGTAAGTGATTTTTTTTTTGTTGTGCCTGCGTCATCGGTTCGGCTTGCGTTGTTGTTATTCTACATATTTTCATTTTTGCGTTAACGTGAAGAAATGAAAACAATATGGAATAAGAAAGAAAAGTAAGGAAATCAGTCTGGAAGAAACATTTAGATAATTATTTATTTCCTGAATTTTAAATTCAAACGCTCATTTTGAATAACAAACAAGTGATATCAAACGAACGTTCGTTGCTTTTTTTCATTGTGTGAAAAAATCGGAATGATCCAATTGGATTTTGATTGCCTTTAAGTGTTTTTTAAACAACATCTTTGGAGTTCAGTGTTCACTTAATTCACTTAAATAACATCTTTCTAAAACTTTTAATAAAAAAGTATTTATTTGTAAGTTAAGACAGTTAATAAGATGTAGTTAAAGAAATTATGGAGGTGTTAGTCTTACCAACTTATGTGAAAACGTGAAATTAGTGGTTTTTGTTTTAAATTATCATATTCATTGCAGTAAACAATGTACGGGCATTCCAAGCCTAATGCAAGTTTTTTCCAAAAATTGAACACATGCTCTTAGATTTACTTGAAATTATGTTTATAGGTTCCTTTTCTACTTATATCCTTTTCCTTTTTTATCACCATTTATTTAAAAGTTATGGTTAAGTTATGGTTTTACAATTGTTGATAAAAGTAAAAATCTTAAAAATGAAGTCATTTAAAATAAATCATATCTCTGGCATCTGTTACCCTATTTTTGTAAATGATGTATAATTAGAAAGAAAAAAAATCTATCTCAATTTGACATACAGAGAGAGTTACATAGTACAACCTCTGAACATATAGAAAATTCAAATTTTTTTTTTTTAATTTTAGTGCTTTATATAGGACTAATTAGCATATTTTTATATTAAGTGTTTCATTGAGTGTATCTCCCAAACTACAGATCGGACAGAGACGAAAGTGACACCAATGGAAAGGCCATTTGCTCAGCTTGGGATTTAGCCACCACCCGATTTTTTTAAAAAATCGGGGTCTTCACTTTTTTTAAATTTGATAAAGAGAGAGAGATATCGAAAAATTTAATATTTTTGGTATTTTTAAGCTAGAGTTGCATACAATTTTTGAAAAACTTTAATATGTTTATATCTCAAAAAGTGCATTTTTGTGTGTCAAAAATAAACTTTTCACCAACAAAGAATTACGATGAAAAAATGACACGTTCTTTCCCAATATCTTTTTCTGACATATACGAGGGTACTAACAGAAGTTCGCTTAGTTGCTGTAATATTATAAGTTAAATAAGTCAAAATTTACATAGTGTTTGTTATAATCTTATGATATATCACTCTAATTTTCAGAAAGATCGGTCAAAATGGAGACAAGAAAACGTAAAATTAGTGAAACAGTGTCAGTGGATATCCCTGTACCAATGCAGCAAGAAATTCGGTTTGCTATTCTTTTTGGATTACGGCGTAAGTTCAAGCTTATGAAAATATTTAGTGGAGGACGCTCCTCGAGAAGGTCGTCCAAAATCTGAGACTGACGATGTAAGTGTAACGCTGGTGAAGTCTAAAATTGTCGAAGATCCAAGATTGACCCAAGAAATGAATGCTTAAGAACTGGGCTTGAATGCCATGGCTGTATCGCGAATATTAAAAAATAATCTTGGATACAAATCTGCACGATGGGTTCCTAGAATTTTAACTGAAGCTCAAAAAGAGGCACGTGTGCGTTTTGCTCAATATTTTCTTGACAAATTCAAAAACGGAAAGTCTTCAACTTTTCAGAATATTGTAACAGGTGATGAAGAATGGTTTTACAAGTACGATCCTGAAACCAAACAACAAGAATGGTATGAAGCCCAGAAGGTGCAAATCCACTCGTTAAAGCAAAGCAACAAAAGTCAGCAACACAAGTAATGATGTCAGTTTACTTCACCAGAGAGAATGTTGTAGCTGCTATTCCTTTGGAAAAAGGTCAGACGGTAACTGCCAAGTGGTAAACTGAATCTTGTTTACCAAAAGTATTTCAAAGTTTTTTGGAAAAACGTCAAAAAAAGGAACTTCGCCTATACTTTTTGCATTATGACAATGCACCAGCTCACACTGAAAAACAAGCGACTTTATTGCGATGTCAGGCATCGAAGAAATTCGACCAGCACCTTATTCCCCAGATCTAACACCTTGCGACTTCTGGTTATTTCCAAAAATAAAAAAAAAATTTGCGAGGGAGAGTCTTCAACAGCAATGAGGAGCTAATAAATGCGGTCAACGATGAAATTGCAAAACTTCAAAAAGCCGATTTTGAAGTCTGTTTTTCAAGGTGAATTTATCGACTTAAAAAATGTATCGAAATAAAAGACGATAAAAGACGTTGAAATAAAAGAGATGAAGAGATAAAGATATACATAAAATTAAAACATTTTTTTGTTTAGTTTTTTTTCAACTCTATTAAACGATATTTTGTTAGTCCCCTCGTATTTCTCTTCATCGTTCATAACTTCTATACTGTTTGAGTTATTTATACGAAATCTTCAACAAGACTGTTTGCCTTTTTAAAACCAATATTTATTTTATATATAAATATGTCCTCACACGTAACTTTGGCCCATAGAACTGGAAAAAATAAAAAAACAACTGTTTTTCAAGCGTGCTTGGATAATGCTTGTATGTAAGATTAATCCAAGCAATATTTCTAAATGGCTGATTTGGCAGGTGTAGGGTATTTCATAGTCGGGCTAGACCGACTTTTGACTTTATTTACTTGTTTGCGTATTTTTTTGATTTGTAAAATAATATGATATACACTACAGTTAGAGGGTTAAATAGATTTAATGGAATAACATGCCTATCGTAACTTTTTAACGGAAATGTAAGGACATTTACATTGAAACTAGAAATGCGTCCACATGATAATAACTTATTGTATATTATGAAGTTACCGTTAACTGGTGGTTTTTTTAGACTAACAGATTTTCAATTCATTCTATATAAAGTTCTATCCATTTTTTTTAAACATCGCAAATAGTAGAAAATGGAACCTACGGCATGCGCTTCTTCAAAAGCAGCCGTAGTAATAACGAATAAATATGTTGATTCACACTTATTTCCTTTGGTTTTTTTAAAAATTTGAGATTCTTTTTTAAGATTTAAACGAGCATCTTTAATTTACCAGCAGTCTCTTGAACTAAATTTGTTCCTTCAAGTTTTTCCTATTGTTTGCAAGAATCACACATAGCTGAAGTTAGTTTTTTTTTTGTTTTTTTTTGAAAATATTTTTTTTTTTTTCTATTATCTTACCTTCTTCCAGTGACGCGGAAGCCCTGTGAAGCGTGTGACAAGTGTTCTTGTTACTTCTCTATCGACTCAAGTGTTGTATGCACTAGAGTGTATGTGTGTGTAACCAAGGTTGCAAAATGCATTTAAAATTAGTACTTGGCTGAGATTGTGTTTGTGCAACAGTGAATGTGTATGTATAGGTGCGCGTGTGTGTGTAGAGGATGTATAGTTAGGTGCGTAGGTGTAAGACATGAGCGCATGTTATTGGAATTTGTTTTGTTTGGTTTTGCTTTGTTGCTCTTCTTCTTGCCCGACGATGCATCGCAATGTATTTAAGGAGCTGCATAAGGATGCAGCCAACAAGCGAGTGTTGGTGAACTTGTTAAAGTGTCATTGAAGTGTTAGTTTCCTTAGCTAGAGCTTAGAGTACAGTCACGGACATAAGCAATTTATCATCATTTAAATAAATAGTTGCAGGTAGGAATTTTTTTGATGCAATTTTAACCCTTAAATGACACACTGCAACTAATGCAAGTTATAAGACAGACTGGTGCGAATTTGCACCAACAGTTTTTAATTGCTTTTATTACTTATAGCTCGCTAATAACAAAAGAAAAGAAGTTGTTAGAGAAATCCATTGTCGAATTATTTTTTTTTTAAATAAACTGATTTTCTTCCGAAATTGTTTTTAAAATGGGGCATTCTACATTTTTCCGAAAATTGGTTAAAGCTACACTGGTGCCCAAACTTAAGTAATCAGTAGAACGAATTATATGTTAACTGCTCCTTTAAACCGCATGATTACCTTTGTTAACAACTGTGGCGTTTTTGATGTCAACTTGTCAAAAGGTGAACTCAAAAGTAGACTAAAAGAGATTATGTAGTTATAGATTTTTGTATGCATGGTTAGTAGTTATGTTCTGTGTTGTCCCTGAGCCCAATCCAAACTTTGGATGGTAAATTTTTTCTACATTAACTTGTTTTAAGCCACTGGAATCCTTAACATAATGTTTCTTTTATAATATGGGTCGTGGTTTTAAATGGATTAATGCTGAGAAAATGCGAAAAAGCTGTAGTAGCTGAAGTCTGTTGTTATTGCAATCAAGGAGAGAGCTAAAATCACACAATAGTACCGACCCGCTATTATTTACCAAACTTAAATTATTAAGAAAAAACCCGAGTTGGTTGAATTTGAGTTTTTTTCAAAAATGTCAATTTCTTAAAAAATTTTATTTTATGCATTCGTCAATTGTGAAATTTGTAAAAACATGTGTTTTGAATTTAAAACTTTTCAACTTTTCATGACAATATCTTGGTTTAATTTTAACGTTTTTTCAATTTTTCTAATTATTTCTGAAAGTTTGTTAAATTTTTTTTCAAATGTGATAAAAATTTCAGCAAATTTCTATCATTTGCTGTATTTTAAATGAATTTTCTTAATATTGTCTTTAGTTATTTAGCGTGTGTTTCAACCAAATGCCAAGAGAGAGAAAAAACCTGTCTCAAATTGAATGTTCTAAATTGGGAAGCCAATATCTCCGCCATCTGTGAACAGATTTAATTTATTTCTTTTGTGACGTAGAATTACGTCTTACAGCGCGGTTTGTGTGGGGTAGTTTTAACAGATTTTTTCAAGGTCATTAGGCAACGTTTTTGGCGAATACTTTAGGGAATACCTACAGCCTTTAATACTCTTCGTTCAAAGATAATATATATACTAAAATATCAGATATATCAGATTTTATCAGATTTTGTCACTATTATATTAAAGTCACAAAATAGTAAAATATAAGAAGAAAAATGCATGTTTTTATATAAGAAAATCAATCATCAGCTGCTTATGTGCCTGCTGCTTTCTTTGTTTTTCTTTCGTTGTTTATGCTTGTATGCTTTGGTTTTGCACGAACTGATTGGTTCGCTTTGGCAGCATTGTAAGCATTAGTTCGCATTGGGTTTATGTATGCACTACTGTTCTAGTATACTATTTTGAAACCAGAGTTCATGAACCTCTTTTCAACTCAGTCAATGTACTCAATCTGTCAAATTTAACGAAATGGGTCTGTGATCCGGTTAGATTTAACTCTTATGAAAAAAACGAGTTGGATCATATTTCTTTTTATGCTTTAACCCAATAGATGGCGTAAAATTTTAATTTTTGTTTTTAATGCAAATTAATTTGGATTCCACCTGCCACTAGCACTAGCGAGTGTAGTTTGCAAACTATACATCGAACAGAAAGTGTAGCTAGCAAACTAAATATCAGACAGAGACGAGAGGAAAGGACATGTGCTCAGCGTGAAAAATAGTAACCATACGATTTTTTAAAAATCGGGGTCTTAATTTTAATTTGAAATTAGTAGTTAACCTGACTATAGCTCGCAAACTATATATCGGGCAGAGACGAAAGTGGCACCAATGGAAAGTGCATTTGCTTCTCCTTCTTTTCAACTAAGTCAATGAACTCAACCTGTCAAACTTAACAAAATGATCGAAAAAAATTTGAAATGTTGCTTGTTTCTTTTTGCTTGCTCATTTAATCATACTTACTTTTTAACTTTTTCTTTGTTTTGGCATCGATAAGTAGTCCATAATTGAGTGTTATTCATTTATTTTTTAATTTTTTTTTTGAAGATCAATAAAAATACGTGCAAAATGAACAAGGAGGTTACAACTTAAACGGAATTCTACGTCTACTCTTACGATACTATCGAAACTGTTTCTTTTTTTATTTAAGTCTTATCAGTTAACTTAAAAAAATTATTAAAAATTTTACCGTTTCTTATTTGCTTATATTTCAATAATTCCTTTTTAAAAGAGACCACTAAATTGGATTTTTGATTTTTTTTAAAAATCTCTACCGAAAGTCTGGTGAAATTATTTTGTCTTGACACTAAATTAATAAACTGTCCGTGCCATCAAAAAAATCAAGGCACCCGTATGATTATTTTGAATTAATTAAATTTTTTTAAAATGTTGTTATTCCATGTTTGAAAAATTAATAAAATAAAAACATTATTTTTTTAAGGATATAGCTTGACATCTCCAATCAATTAAAAATTATGGTCTCGAAGTTATTTGAACCATCTCGCATTTAATAATAAATAGGCAATTAAATAATTGGTCGAATTTCCAACCCAGACGATACTAGTTTAAATTAATTTTTCAAGTTATTCTATTAAATGAAATTGTATGTGCTTTAGTTTTTTTGTTATGCGTTACTTTATTTTATGCCTCGAACGGGTATTTCTTAAAAAAATAAATATGATGAATCCTTAAAAATATCTTGTGGTGACTGTGGCATGCAGGTTAAGTGTGTGGCTTAGCATGGTAGGAGCCAGGAGTTCGATCCCCAGCCGCGGCGAAAAAGTTTTTTTCAATAAAAAATTTTTCTGATCGGTCACCACCTCTCTGCAGACAATGGCAAACCTCAGAGAGTAAACAATGCCATGTAAAGCTTCTTGAGAACATAAACTTTAGCCGTTCGGAGTCGGCATAAAACATGTAGGTCCAGTTCTCGGTCAATTGTGTGCAAACATTTAATAACACACACAACACAATTGATCATAAGAAGATCGGTCAAAGTCCTTTCAAGGGCTGAAATGGCCAATTTGTTTTGTTTTTTGTGCGTAACATACTGAAAATATTATAATTAACATTAACATTACATTAACATTAACATTACATTATTAACATAACCGTAACATTAATTTTGATCCTACAAGTATGCACGGAAAAAAAATAGAAAAATAGCTAAAACAGGAGCAGAACGCGTTCGTGAATATAGAGAGCGAATTAGAGCTCTTAAGAATACAGCCGCAGCTGGGTCTGCAACTAATGATGAAGGTAAGGTGATTGCAACAACGGCTGAGTTTCAAATGCATTTTTACGAAACATCAGTGTATTTTGGTGAATCTACAAAGAAGCAATCCCCAAAAAACACACTGATGCATCTCAACAAAATTTTAAAGCCAACCAAGTTGTTGCACTCAACAATCAACGTTCGCTGCTCTATGAGGCCCTCTATCAACATAGCAATTATTATGATCAGGAAGCAGGAGGTAATAATGAACAAGATTTGCCTCTGCTTTCGGAGGATCATTCAAAGAGTGCTATGCAAATGCAATCCAGCATTCAAAAAGTAACAATGTTGAGAAGACTTTCGAAAGCAACTAAAACAACAACTGAACTAAAACAAGTACCGAAAATAACTGTTATTTTACAATTTTCAAATGAAAAAAATTGTCGAAAGACTTTTTCAAATATACCATTATGTTACAAATGTTCTCAGCCTCACGAATATTAAGTCGCTTTTAAATTTGAAACTGATTCTTTAAAAGTTAATTTCTTGCCTAGGGTATTTCGAGGAAAAATAAAGGTTACTTTTGACTTTTATTTTATCGGTCAAAAATAGCAGTTATTTTGTGACTTTAATTTTTTCGGTCAAAAATATCAAGCAATTTGTGTTTTCTTAAAGGCCGATTGACAGATTGAACTGTTGACACCATGTGTAAAATGTCTCACCAATGAGATGAAAATAATAATATCAAAATTTTTTATCGGTAAAATGACTTGAACAAATATAAACTACCTGGTATTTTTTACCGAAAAATAAACGTCAGAAAATAACTGTTATTTTTGCCCAAAAAAACTATAAGGCACAAAAAACTGTTATTTTTGTCGGAAAAAATAAAAATTAAGAGATAAAAGTTAATATGTGACACTTTCGATAAAAACGATATTCGGTACGGTCCCTGGATGCAAATATTGAATCAACAAATTATTATTCCATTTCGTATTGATTGAATTTCTTTTCAGATACTTTCTCTCTCTTTTTCACACTAAAATCTCTCTTATTTCTTACTGTTAAAGAAGTTTCACTTCTGCCACGCGTACGTTGCTACACGCGAGTTTTTTTTATATCTCAAACGTGTATTTCTTTAAAATAATAAACATGATGAAGCCTTAAAAATATATTCTAACTTTATTGAAAACATCCGCGGATCTTAATTTCAACAATCCACATCCGCATCCTCAATGAATGCTCTTTACATATCCGTATCCGCATCCGCTAAATAACACCCGTCACATCCCTAGTTTACAAGAACAATGTACTTGTTTAAGAAAGTGTTTTCAGAAGAATTATGGGTCGCTTATCACGAAAATGAATGAAAAATTAATTTTTTTCCAAAGAAGCGTTTTAAAAATATCAAATATTATACAATTTCTGTGTAGCCAAATAAATCAGAAACAATTATAAAATTTCAAGAAAGGGAATTGAAACATTTTTATTCTTTGATGAGTTATAACGATCTCACCTTTCAAATGACATAAACCACCTGAAGTTTGAATTCATAGTAATTGATATCCTTTTCATAAACTGGAAAACAGTTCACAAACAGGTTTTTTATTAATATTTAAAAAACTTTTCTTTGGAAATAATTACATTCCACGAAATAATAATACAAACGCTATAGAACATTCGGTTTCTAAAAAATGAGCAAACGTTTTTATACCCTAAGCCTGAAAGGTGAGGGTATATTAACTTTATGCAAACGTTTGTAACGCATACAACGAAGCGAGTCCGGTATAGAAAAGTATATATATTCTTGATAAGCGTCACCACGTGAGTCGAGCTATCCATGTCCGTCCGTCCGTCTGTCCGTCTGTGTGTTGTCCGTATACACAGGATAAAAAGTAGGAGTTGAGATAATTAGATGACACTGGTACATGTGATCCGTGGTCGCATGAACCCAAGGATCTGCACTATTGAATATTTTTGCAATCCGCCCACGGACACGCCTACCTCCCGTACAACGCAAAAATTGAAAACTGCATAAATAAGCTCATAATTAGTCTACAACAATAAAATTTGGTGTGTATGTGTTCTATATTAACACAAAGATGTCTTCGTAAAATGGATGTCATCCGCAAACGGACACGGATACAACCCAAAAATTTAAAACGCAATAAATAAGCCTCTGTAAGGCACGTGTGTTTCTTATGACTAAACAAAGATGGTTTTTAAAAATTGACATCATCTGCCTACGGACACGCCTACCTCCCATACAACCCAAAAAGTTTAAAAGTCAATAAATAAGATTATGTTTGTCATAGAGAAATTAAATCTGGTATGTATGTATTTGATACAAAAACTGAGTTGTGTTCAAAAATTGGGAGTAATACGTCCACGAACACAATAACACTTGGTATGTGTAAATTTTTCATCAATATTTAAATGCATATAGAATATAAGACATTTTCAATAATATTATTTTGTTTTTTGAAAAGTAGGTTTAGGGTATATCATAGTTGGCCTAGACCGATTTTAGACTTTCTTTTAGACTTGTTTTAAAAATGAAAACAATAAAGTTTCAGTTATTTATTAGCTTTATGTAACCTTTTCGAACCTCAATCCTGTACCATTCTTCTTCTAAAGACAACTTAAGTTGATTCACCGATGCATACTGCTTACCATGTGGAAAAACTCCACGAGATAGCAAACCCCAAAGATTTTCTATTGAGCTAAGATCAGGATTACAGGCCGGCCACTCCAACACTCTTATGTTAATTAATGAAATGAAGTCTTTTGTAAAAGAAGCGGTATGGATAGCAGCGTTATCCTGCTGAAATATCCAGTCATACCCGCCCATGAGTGGTAAGACATCTTTGAGCAAATCCACGAACATTTTTGCAGTAATTATTGTTGAAATAATTTGTATAAGGGACTTTTCAGGGTTTTTATAGTTTCCATTTTAAGTCCATTTCCATTTTTTTTTTTTATCAAAAAACACTACTCGTTGCCACTCATATTCCCATAATTTATGTTTTTCTGCAAAACGCAGTCTTACAATTTAGTGACGCGGTAGAAGTCTTGGAATTGGGCATCTTTTTACGTATTGTATTGTAAGTTGTTGTGTAAAATTCGTTAAACACGACGTGTACTTACTTTTAAATTCAAATCACGTCGGATTTTGGCAGGGCTAATGGAATTGTTGTAAGTTGTAAGTATTGTAAGTGGTGACCGTGGCATGCAGGTTAAGTGTGTGGCTTAGCATGCTCGGAGCCCGGGTTCGATCCCCAGCCGCGGCGAAAAGTTATTTCAATAAAAAATTTTTCTGGTCGGTCACCACCTCTCTGCAGACAATTTGTTTTTTTTTTAATGGAATTGTAAATTGCTAATTTCTTAATTTATCGATGGTCACGTGCAGAAAGCGTAGATTTTCTACCAGATCTCTTATTTTTACTATAATTTTGGCCTTATTTCAAAACATTATGTATTCCTGCAATGCTTCTTCCTATTTTTGAAGCAATTTTCCGTATCGATAATCCAGAATCCCTGTAAGCTCGTACCCTTCGTTGCTCTTCTGAAGATAGCACCGTACCTCTTGGCATTATAAAAAATCTGATCAGTAAAGGTCAAAAATAGGAAATTAAATGTATAATCCATCCATATCAACACATAAATTTGAAATAATACCTTTACTTTTTAAACTGAAGTTATTTTAACAAATTTTGTTTAAATTGTTCGTATAAATATTTCTTGTGACAAGTCAAGTTCATTGCCTGTTTCTAACTAAATGTAAACAACAATAAATTGTCAGTTATTGGTTTACTGTTAGAAAACACTGTTTGTTAATAATTTATAGCAAGTGTTGTTGTTGAGAATTAATTAACTTTTTTTGAGAGCACTCTCTTAATGGTACGTATAAATATTTCGTGGAGTGTATAAAATAATATCATTTTCATAATCATCGATCCCAAATCGGATAGAAAAATGTTCTTTTAGAGTTAAGTATTCGTAAAAAAAATCCAAATTCTGTGTATTAGTTTTAAAGAGGCAAAGTTTTCACTGAAGTGTTTTAGATGAAAAATTATTGATAGTTGACTGTTTGTTTTAATTTTTAATTTTTACTTTTGGCCTATCTTCACTTTTATCTAAAAACAAACTTATTTAATAAAGAAAAATACCTTAGATATTAATTTGATACCTCCCAACCATGCTTAATTTGAAAAAAAAAATTAAAGTAAACACTATTCCCTATTCTCAAACATTTGAAGTGAAATCATATCTTAATGTATGCAAATAAATTTGACTAAATAATACATAACCATTTTCTTCCATCTTCATTTTCTGCTTTTGATTACGTGCTTTTGACACCATGTTTCTGCACTTAATATGTTAAAAAGAAATCGTTTGATTACTACAGACCATAAGAGCTCACCCTTACCACTTCCCAGCTAGCATTTTCAATCGTAGACGGATCTTCCGCAATTGGACCGGACGATTATAAATAAATCGTCGACGATGTCTTATTCCGATCGCGCAAGTTCAGTACAACGGAAGAAACTGTTTCAAGCCGGCGACTTTTCCATCTGAGTCGTCTACGATGCGTAGAAAAGAATCGTGTAAGACGCTTTTATTCCTACTTCAAGCGAGCTTTGTAATAATCGCCTAAATGAGTCGTCTGCGAACGACGATTCACTCGTCCAACAATTGTCACAACAACTCGCAAAAGCATCATTCGGAAGAGCAAAATAAAATTCTACTGTAACAATCGTCTGGACGATTGAAAGAAGAATAGCGAAATGATCGCACTCGTCATACAATCTTCCAAATACTAGCTGGGTTATGCTATATTTGTGTTTGCATTGCTTCCCAATAGGCTCTTCAAACGAAGGCCTGCATTGACTGCTACTTTTGAAGACCTGCTACTTGAAGGCCTTCTTTTTCTGCACAAAAGGTAGCACAACAAACTTTTTTCCCTTCAAAGACTAATTTTTTATATACTTCAAGGTAACTTTTTCGTTTAAAGTCAAAATATATATCAGTTTAAAAATATGACTTAATAAAGGCCCTTCTTACTGCTGTATCAAAGTTTATAGATTGAAATTAATCTAACATAAAAAAATATAGGAAAGAAGATAAAATAATAGAATTTATAAAAAAAAGAAAAAGAAAAAATATTTTTTTCAATACTTTTTGTTGACCCCTTCTTTTAGCCATTCTTAAGAAATGCTTCCATCAGGCCTCTTTTGAGCTATCGGAGCGGAAGGCCTGCGAAATTTTCCCACTTCATATAAAAAAGAAAGTGTAATTGTATATGAGTGCGGCAGTACTACAAAATCCACAGGAAGGCCTGCTAGCAGCGCTGTCATTGTCTACTGGGTTGTCTAAAAATACTTGCACAGAACTAACACCAACACATATTCTGAATCGACTCAAAATGGCGTTACTTTTCAAATGCTTGTTGTTTTTGGCTTAACGCATTGGACTCTATACTTAAGCTCTTAGCCACGACCATCATCAAACATCTATTTTGTATTTGTTTTTGAAACAATAAAAATAAATGAAAAATATAAACAACAAACATATGAGTCATACAGACATTTGTTGATTAAATCTAGCAGTTACGTGCTTTTCCCTCGACTTGTCTGCACAGCACAACAAATGCAACAACATCATGTTCTATACTATATATTTAAGCCTTGTTTGCAGTTTATCATTGCAAAAAAAAATATCAGACTTAAGCTGTCACATCTGCTCAGAGCTAAACTGATGTTGACAACTTTTGACATAAATAGCTTTAATGTTTTTATTGTCTGACAATAAAAGGAAACAAGTGCGGAAATGCACAAATATAAATAAAATGTGTGTATTATTCTTAGCTGAAACTATATCTTCTATATTCCATAAAAGCCAATGAAACTCAATAATTGACAGTTTATGTGCTTGAAATTTAACTGTTTCCGTTTGAGTTACGCTATGCCGGATATCCGTGTCCATTCTGCACTAGCGGTAACTGTAAATCTTTGGCTTCCGCATCCTTTATTCTATGCGGAGAACACAGAAGAGTTTGCAACAACTATGACAACCACAAATAAAACATGTGTATCTATCTTACGTGTCCGAATCATGTGTGCCTGGAAATAAAGTTTGCGGCGCCATGTCGTTTGTTGCTGTTGCTGTAGCTGTTGGTGAAACGTGTTTTGGTTTTTTGCTTCTATTGACTATTTTTTTACACCTCACTAGTACAGCGACAAATTCAATTCCTGTGCTTCATTATTTATTTAGTTTTTATTTATTTTGTGTGCTTTTACCTACAGGTAACACACCTTTAACATACATACATACATATGTTGTAAATCGTGTTGACTCACTCACCCAGTATTACCAGCGCATTACCCAGCAAGCCAGCCAATCCAATAATACCGAAAAAAACCGGCACAACGGTAGACACAACGCGCTCGAGTGGCCAATTATCACCTTCCAGCTCGAATTCCATTTCAAGCAAATTATCTGGCATTGCTGAAGAGTTTCCGTTACTGCAGTTATATACATCCGACCAGCCGGCACAGGCAAACGTTAACATTGGCTGTGTTACAGCGGAAGATGTCGAGGTTACAGATTTGCTGAGACTTCGATTAAACTGCATTCTGGCGCATATCTTTTAACTGACATGAGAGTTGCCAGAACCAAAAAAAAACGAAAAGTTATAATTTCTTGTAGTAGCGCTTTTTTTCAAAGTATTCCAATTGCTTTAGTATGACGGCGCTTCATTGAAGTTGAACGTGCATTTCATCAACATGCAAAGTCAGCCAAATTTTGGTCTTAAATAATACTAAAAATAGAGAAGAAAAAAACACATTAATTATACATACCTATCTATAAAAAGTAATGAGATGATCTACTGATACAGAATTTATGGTCTTAATTTTATGTTGATAGCTAAAATAAATTTATTCAGAAGAAAAAATCACTTTTTACTATCGCACTAACTCATCATATTATATAGCCATGCAATTTTATATTCATTAAAAACGTTTTAAATGTCCACAAATTGGTTCTAGGAAATAAGATTTCCGGCTCACTCTCATATTGAGATGACTCTATTGACAATTAGTACATTTGTCAATCATGCTTAGGCGCAGGAGTTTTTATCTAGTCTTTCTTATATTAAAGCCTTAAATCAAGTTATAGAATGTGATGTGCGGATTGAAGCTTTTTTTTTTATGATGGTGATGATATCAATGGCAGCCATTAAATTCCCAGTTGCTCTGAGCGAAGCAGCAGTAATACAAAAAATCCAAACAAAGTACAAAAAAAAAAAAGAAATGTCAATTTGACGCATGATGTAGTCAGTCCAATGATATATTCATGAGTCAAACACAGATGGTGCAAAACATGAGATGGTAAAATTTTATGAGTGCATCCGGCCGACAAGACTTCTAATGTGTGACGAGCTGTTATTACCAATAAAGATACAAAGCTACATGATGAGTGCTTTTTTTATATTCAAGTGTGAATGCATGAGTTTCGCGATAAGGACGATAAATAAAGTCAAAGATTATCTGAGGCATTCATTGATTGAAAAGCAGCAGAGAATTAAAGTGCTCAAACACAGAGACCATAAAAAAAAGGATTTATAGCTTAAAGAAAAGATTTAATGATATTTTGAGCAATTTTCAATAGAAATGTATTTATAAATGTATTAAGAACAAAATTATGTGTACATAAAAACGGTTCCACAACACGCATCTCTTTAAATCGTTTTTTTTTATGTATTATGTTGTATCATAGCGATCTGCATGCATCATCCATCAACATTTTAAAATCATTGAAGCGTAGCCGCACATAACGTTGTAAAAGACAAAATTTAAAATTTTCACTCATCATAAAACGTTTAAAATATTGTTTCATGTCATGTGGCTAATATTCAGCTACTTCAGGCAATTTTATTAAATAAACTTATTTTCAATGAATTTCCTTTTTACGTGAACAAATTTTAATGCAAACGTAATGACTTGTACTATATGTGTGTTAAGTGCAGAGGGACATACAGATAGACATTCAGAAGGATATACTTAGAAATATTTTGAAATTTGTTTGTAATGGAATGGTATTCGAACTTATGTAATGGAAATTGCACACCGCAATGATTTTGTACATTTTTGTACTAATTTATAACTTAAACTTTTGAATAATATATAACGTTGAAATTAATAAGACCATCTTTTTAAGCAATACGAACACTCCTTCATTATTTATTTGCGTTTTAACATATTAATTTTTTTTATTTCTTGTTCTATTTTGAAAGAATTTGAAAATAATTTTTTTAAATGCATGTTTGGCTTCCGCTTGAATATAAACAGCATTTGTCTCTTTGTCAATACCCTGCGAAAATTGTTGTGGTTTTCACACACTCGATTTTTCCAGTCGTTAAATTAAGGCTTTCATAGCACCAGTTTCTTTAGAGTACGTGTATTTTTTACAGTACTTACATATAAAATTTCATTTCTGTAGCTTTTATAAAACACTCTATACAGTGAGTTTTACAGTGAGCCTGTACAGATCTTCGTGTTCATGTGAATATGTGTACCAAGTTTCATGCAATTATCTCAACTCCTTCTTCTTATCCTTGTGTATTGCCCATAGACGGACAGACGGACAGTGCTAAATCGACTCATGAGCAGGGTTGCCACCGAAAAAAATATTTTGCTACCAACAACATTAAAAAAAACTACCAAAATGGATACAAAACTACCAAATCAATATAAGCTATAAAACTCTTTTCGGGATACTGTAAAAATGTTGTCATGCTTACATTTATATTAATTTTTTATTGTATATTAAACAATTAAACAATAAAAAGTCACATTTTTTTTCATATTTCCATTTTAAAAATTTAAATGAAATCTCAATATTTTCCCAATATTTGCATTTCACGCCCAATACAAGTCGCGATTGGCTTCATGCTCTTCGATTGGCTTGAAATTTTGTCTAAAGGTACTTTTTCCACTTATAAGCAGAGCTGTAAAAGAATGCATTCAATTTGATTGCTTCTACAAAATTTTGAATCAGTGAATAACGAAATAAGAATACATTCAATGAATGCAAAATTGATTCATGAATAAAATTTTGAATTCACAATCAATTTTTAAAAATTGATTAATTATTCATTTCTATTATTCATTTGTCGTTATTCTGAATAATGCATTAATTTTGTTATTCAAATGAATGCTATTCATAAAGAATGCTATTCACAAAGAATGCAATTCACAAAGAATCGTCATTCATTTTGCATTCATGCATTCATTTTTTATTCATTATTCATTTTTTATTCATTATTCATTTTTTATTCATTATTCATTTTTTATTCATTATTCATTTTTTATTCATTATTCATTTTTTATTCATTATTCATTTTTTATTCATTATTCATTTTTTATTCATTATTCATTTTTTATTCATTATTCATTTTTTATTCATTATTCATTTTTTATTCATTATTCATTTTTTATTCATGCCTGTGGTGTTAATTTTGCAACCAAAGTAGTATATTTTTAGTTCGGTGCAACAGCGCAATTACCGGGATCTTGGGCCAATTGTTTTATGTTTTTAATTGAAGTAAAATTTCAATTTTAAATTCGCAACTGGGAAGCTTTGCGTGAATTGAGTGAAAATAGTGTTCTCTCATGAATAAAAAATGAAGAAATGAATAAAAAATGAATGATGAATAAAAAATGAATAATGAATAAAAAATGAATAATGAATAAAAAATGAATAATGAATAAAAAATGAATAATGAATAAAAAATGAATAATGAATAAAAAATGAATAATGAATAAAAAATGAATAATGAATAAAAAATGAATAATGAATAAAAAATGAATAATGAATAAAAAATGAATAATGAATAAAAAATGAATAATGAATAAAAAATGAATAATGAATAATAAATGAATGCATGAATGCAAAATGAATAACGATTCTTTGTGAATAGCATTCTTTATGAATAGCATTCATTTGAATAAAAAAATGAATGCATTATTCTGAATACAGAAAAATTAATAATCGAAATGAATAATAAATCAATTTTCTGAAATTGAATGTGAATTGAAAATTTTATTCATGGATCAATTTTGTTGTCAATGAATAGCATTCTTTTGTCCTTATTCACTTGTACTTAGAATTCTGAATATGAATGCAAATTTTACAGCTCTGCTTATAAGAATGTACGTTATTTGTTTTTTTCGCCATTTTTCAAAAGTTATGGAGATACCAATTTTTAATAAAAGTAAAAATCTTGAAAATAGAGTCATTTCCAATAAATCATATCTCCATCATCTGTTACCCTAGTTTTGTAAATGAAGTATCGTTAGAAAGCTATTAAAAAGCGATTTCAAAAATAAATATTTTTGGTATATTTTTATGCTATAGTTGCCAACATTTAACTTGCTCATATCTTAACAACAAAAAATAACGGTGGTCAAATGATAAGTTTTTTCGCAATCTCAATTGTTGCTGACATCCATTTGACTTTATCTTCCATAACTTCTATATCGTTTGAGATATTTATACAAAATCTTCAACAAAAATGTTTGCCTTATTAAGGCCAACAACAATTTTATATAAATCATGACCTCACACGTGATTTTGGCCCATAAATTCTTAAAGTTACAATATATATCAGTTCAATAATATTTTAATAATATTTTAAAGTTTATACATAAATTGAAAATTATCTGACCAAACGAAAACATATAAAACAAAATAACACCAAAGAATATATAAAAAAGATTAAACAAAAAATATTTTTCAATACTTTTGGCTTAGTTCACCCATTCTTAAGAAATGCTTCTAATACGCCTTTTTTATTTTCATTTATTTTCTTTGAGTTTTATTAAGATACAAATTTTTTAAATTACAAAATTGAAAAATCTACCAAAATCTTCGAAATTGGAAAAAAATCTACCAAATAACCAAAAGCTGATTTGAAGAAAAAAAACTACCAAATTTGGTTGAATTTAACCAAAGCGGCAACGCTGCTCATGAGTCACCTCTGATCAAGAATATATATACTTTTCTATAACGGATTCGCTTATTTCTAGGTGTTACAAACGTTTGTACCTTTCAGGCTTAGAGTATAAAGATTGACCCACAAAAAACAAACAAATGTATACTGATGACTAAATACGTTATTAATT
This sequence comes from Tetanocera ferruginea, assembly GCA_958299015.1. Lineage (NCBI taxonomy): Eukaryota > Metazoa > Arthropoda > Insecta > Diptera > Sciomyzidae > Tetanocera > Tetanocera ferruginea. The sequence continues at coordinate 135,280,836 of OY282643.1, forward strand.
TGTACATAACCTTGTATCTTCTTAAATATAACGTCTTCCTCGTTTAACCAGTTCTCATATCGGTGTAAAAAACATTCTTTTCTGCCATTCACAGGTATCACTAAGATTTGAATTTTGCAAGAGAATGCTTTCACTTTCTGCTAACTATCATGTACATTAAATTTTACCACTAAACAATCAAAAACTGCTTTTTTTCTGGATGTTTTGGGATGTTGGAGCCAATTTTCTAGATAGACGATAATAGTTACATATACAGGCGTTGCGGAGCTTAACACTATATATTTTGAAATCTACATCAAATGTAAAAAAAAGAACAGAAGAATTAATGAGAGCCCACAACGGCCTTCATAGAAATTTACCCTCCTTAATCATAATAATTTATTTTTTCAAAAAAATGTTCTTACAAATAGTCCCGCCAAAACTAAAAATGTAATATTTTTATTTGAAATTTATATATGTTAAATACTCTGAATTCTGTTCTCCATAATGGTAGCAAAAAAAATTTACTAAACTATATGTTTTCAGACTTTCATTGGACTTTTTAGAAAATCTCAGCCTGCCGAATTATTTTTCAATAATTTAAGAAAAACTGTTCTTTAAGAAGCTCTCTCCCATTTTCAGTATTGCCAGATATTATAAAAACAAGTGTTTTGTGCAAATTGGAATATTTTTCAAAAAAAATGGCATACAACATTTTTTGGAATTCCATTTTGACTTTTGTACTGCTATATTGCTTTTCTAAACATTGTGTGTCGTGCTCACCTGAAAGTAGTAGGTTTGCTTTTTTCCCATAGAGTTTTTTCATCAGATCATATTTATGTCATTACCATAAGTACTTATTCGAATTTGTATCTATCTCTGAAATATTTCTTACTTACTCTGCAGTCATTAAAAATTAAATTATTTCTAATTAAAGAAAAAATGCAAGAACTAACTAACATTCGTAATAAATTATTTTTTCTATAATTTATGAAAGTGCTGCTAGATTTGGCTAATTAAAAATAAAAATTATTTGCATAAATTTTTCATATTTTTTTGTCGTTGTTCACAAAGTGTACATGAGTCTTTGCAACATCTTTCGGCTGACAGTATTTGTATGAAAAAAATGCAGTGTTAAAAAAGTGCCTTATTTCCTTCAAAGGTTTATTTTTAGAGTTCACCATTAAGCAGTACAGCGTCAACAGTAGAGCAATGAAACGTTTACTTTTCAAATATGACACTTCAAATGAATGCACATGTTGTCGCTCTATGCACAAAAGCAATGTCAAATGACCTCGTTTCATTCGTTGGGGTCATTTGCGGAAGAGTTGCATTCGAAATGGTAGAAAACTGCTTTGCATTTAACAAAGCAGGCCAAGGACTCGAGACACAATTAAAGGCAAAAAATATGTGTAGTGTTAAAACTTGAGTTTAAGGAAAACGTTCAAGATATTTAATGAGCAGTTGTATTTTTTGTAGTATATTTTTTTTAATAGCTTTAAAATACTTTTTTTTTATTATTCACACAAAATTGTTTGAAATTCTTTCTCAACACATTGTAGTCAGCTCAAAAAGAATTCAATTCATTCAACGTATTAATGTATAATGGTAGAACAAATAATAGTTGCTTTATTTCGTCATTTTTCTGTACAGTTTGATCAATAAAAATTTAAATTTCGTAAATTATTGTAAATAAAGTACCTATGTAAATACAGGGTTGCCCATATTCGACGGACCCATGTTTTTGTTAAAAAAATCAAAGAAAAAAATAAAAATTTGGCGGTTGGCAATCTTAATCATTTAATTTGTTCCAAGTAGATTTGTTTACATCAATTTTTGAATGATATCTCTGAAATGGCCGCCTCTGGCGTTGATGGCGTATTGTGCCCTTTTTGCAGCATTTTCCATTGTTTTCGCCAACATTTCGGCCGGAATAGCGGCTATTTCTTCACGAATGTTGTCCTTGAGCTCTTCTACGGTCCTTGGCTTGTTAACGTAAACCTTTGACTTCAAATATCCCCACAAGAAGAAGTCAGGCGGCGTCAAATCGGGCGAACGCGGTGGCCAGTCCAAATCACCACTTTTCGACATCAAACGGCCCGGAAACAAATTCTTCAGAAAATCGATTGTTATGCGACTTGTGTGCGGTGGAGCGCCGTCTTGTTGAAACCAGAACTGCCTCATACGCTTTCGACGAATAATTGGCATCACAAAATTGGTCATCATGTCGCGATAACGCTCCTGGTTGATGGTAACAGCATGGCCATTTTCATTTTGGAAGAAAAACGGCCCAATGACCGTTTTCGCACTAACGCCGCACCAAACTGTGATTTTTTCGTCATGAAGAGGCACTTCTTGAATCTCCTGAGGATTTTCAGTGGCGTAAATACGGCAATTTTGCTTATTTACGGTCCCATTCAATGTGAAATGGGCTTCATCGGACATGATAATTTTGTTCCAAAATTGCTCGTCATCTTCGGCCATTTCGATGACTCTTTGGGCCCATTCCAATCGACGAGGCTTGTCCGCAGGCAAAAATCTTTGCGTCAATTGAATTTTGTACGGGAACAAATGCAAATCAACGCGAATAATCCGTTGTAAAGTGGACCGAGCCATGCCCAACTGCTGGGAACGGCGTTTTTGGGATGTTCTTGGGGACCTCTCAACACTGGCTCGTACGGCAGCGATATTCTCGGCCGATCGCCTTGGTCGACTTTTATTTCGCCTCTTCGGATTAGAAAGAGCCTCACCAGTCGAAAATTTTTCGTATAAACGCTTAATGGTGTTCTTAGAAGGCGCACTTCTCACATTTTTTAATATTTTAAAAGCACGTTGAGTTTTCACAATTGACTTCTTCTGTTGAATGTAAATTTCAACTATTTCAGAGCGCTTGCGTGGCGTGTATTGTTCCATGGTAAAAATCTGCTTGGACTGACGCTTCAAACGCGGTATGTCATTAAGCGATCTGACATCTCTGTCAAAAGTTATGCCAGATGGGTCCGTCGAATATGGGCAACCCTGTATGACATGTTTTAAGTATTTCATAAATTTAATAAAATTACTCTACAAGAAATGGATAACCGACACTTGAAGTCACATACAATTTTATAATCACGACCACATTCTCATATTCATTTCAGTGTCAAAATTTGCGAAATAAGAAAAAAATTTTAACATTGTGGCAAATGCATACGAAAAGAAGAGGCGGTGTTATTATTAAAGCGAATGTCAAATTTTTCACATTCAAATTGTATTTAATTATTTCTTTTCATTGTGCGGCTCACGTGTGGCATTAATTCAATTAATAAGAAAATAATTTAATTAAAACTAAACAACAACAAAAGATAAGTTTGCAATTGAAGAGTATAAACAGCAAAACATAAATATCAAAAAATATTCAAAACCATAACATAAAACACATTAAAAAATTGCACAGCACCAGCACTAGCTCTAGCACTAGCACCAAAACTCAGTTGTAACAGCACCAGCACTAGCACTAATACCAGCACTAGCTCTAACACTAGCACCGGTGTACTGAAAAAAGAAAATTTATATAATAAGTTTAAAACATTTGTTTTAATTGAATTGTATGCATTCTTATTTTACAAGAAGTACGTTAGAAGTACGAGGTGACCGTGGCATGCAGGTTAAGTGCTTAGCATGCTCGGAGCCCGGGTTTGATCCCCAGCCGCGGCGAAAAGTTTTTTCAATAAAAAATTTTTCTGATCGGTCACCACCTCTCTGCAGACAATGGCAAACCTCAGAATAATGCCATGTAAAGCTTCTTGAGAACATGAACTTTAGCCGTTCGGAGTCGGCATAAAACATGTAGGTCCAGTTCTCGGTCAATTGTGTGCAAACATTTAATAACACACACAACACAATTGATCGTAAGAAGCTCGGTCAAAGTCCTTTCAAGGGCTGAAATGGCCAATTTGTTTTGTTTTTTTTTACGTTAGATAAAACTGATATTTTCGTATTATCTAACGGTTAACTATAACTTAGTTTTCGGTTAGATCTATCTGATGAGATTTGGTTACCTAAAACCGGTATTTATGTTATCCCTATCTAGAGAGAGCGAAAAGGCTACATTTCGATGGTATTGGAAATTTATTTAAAAAAACAACCTGTGAGAAAGGGATGTCAGTTCACACGTATACACGAGTTTCGGTAACTTGCTTCACGAGACTCTTCCTATCATAACTGAAACTTTGTATGAACAGTTAACTGGAATTTCAGTTTAGAGAAACATTTTTTTTAAAGTTAAATAAGCGATAGTCTGCTTGTAGGGTAATGCGGAAAAAGTCAAACAAAAATCCAATTTCAATCGTTTTGTTAATTAAGCCTCGAAAAATAGAAACAAAAAGAAAAAACACTCATCTTTGTCAATATTTCCATACAAAAAAAAAGCTGGAAAAAACCACCCCCTATTTTAAAGTTGACCTCGAGAGGATTCCGAAAACAAAAAAGTTTTTTTTTGGACCACCGGAAAAACAGCCAAAATGGTATTTTTTGCATAACTTAAGCATAACATGTCAGATCTTAAAAAAATATATGTCGTTGAAAAAAGAAAGAAGAATTTTTCAAACACTTGTTATGTAATTATTTAGCTTGTTTTTTTTTTGGGAAACTTGAATGAAACTTCATTTATGTAATTGTTCGTTGAATAAAATAAAAGTTATTTTTTTATAAAAAAAGGAATGCAACAAATATTTTAACTTTTATAACTACTTTGTTTTTAAACTTAACAAATAATTTTTTGAAGACAAATTAAACAAATTTGAAGGAGTTAAATCTTATGAGAAAAAAAAAGAAAGAAATTTAAGGGCAGGTACATTCGGCTAACGGGTCTACTCATTGAATATGGCCTCAAAAGTCAAAATGTTATAAAATGATAATGTAAAATTCGTTAAGCCCTTTTCAACGACATATAATTTCATGAGATCTGACATGTAATGCTTAAGTAAGGCAAAAAATACCATTTTGGCTGTTTTTCCGGCGATCCAAAAAACCTTTCTTTTGTTTTCGGAATCCACTCAAGGTCATCTTTAAAATAGGGCGTAGTTTTTTCAAACTTTTTTTTCGATCCACTCTAGTATATTTTTATATAAATATAAAAGTGTTACCTTTTGTTGAATTGGAAAGTTTTAGAGTAAGTATTTTTTCAGTTATCAAAGTTTGTATGCTTTGTTTTTGGGTCGTATATTATGTCTATTTTTTGGTCGTCTCACATACAAGACCCTATCAGAACCGAAGTTATTAACCTTTATTTCATCTGACCAAAGAACGTTTTGTCAATTTTCTAGAAACACATGTTTGTTAGCAAAAAAAGTCTCAGTTTGATGTGATTCGAACTCAAATAGAGTATTCATCTCGGACTTCTACTCATTAATACTACTTTATGCATCTATGCCGATATTTAAAATTATGCAAATAAGAGAATAATTATCAATTTCCGTACGTTAGTACGTATAGCATACATTAGAGATAATTCTTCTAAAGTTTGTTCTACACTTCCGGTTAATATCTTCACCATGGAGGGTGTAAAGCTCCAATCGATAGTAAAAAATTCATTTTAATTAAAAACATCATATAAAGTTTCGAAGTGGTTTAAGTAAAAATACAGTCAGTTGCACGGAAGTCCCACTTCGATCTTTTGAGATGTATTCGTTTAATATAAAAAAGTGAGAGCGTTCGAGTTTTCGATATGCAATCACATGTATTTGATAATAAATTTTAACAAAGAATTCAATAATCATAATTGATGATGGCGTTTTAATCTTCGGATTGGCCAATTCAGCTCTAGTTATTCTACGGAATTCTAGAGTAACTTAAATCAAAAAAAAAAAAAAAAAGTTTGTTCTACTATAAATATTTCAACACTAAGAATTGCAATAGAAACTCTTTCAATTATTTTTTCCGCCACTGAAGAATACATACAACGTTTAACGCAGATAATTTTATTTAAACTCAAGTACCTAAATTCGTTTGATGTTAGTGTTGTCAACAGTTCATTGAATTAAATTAAAAGGATTAACTCGAAATTGTATGATTATCTTGACTCTTTGCATATAAACCGCTCTAATTGCATTCGCAAAATCAATTTCATATTGGAAAGAGTAAACAATACAGCAGAGGGACATATTTATAACAGAAAATGCCATCCAAGATAAAATTCAATTATTTTTTGAAAATCATTTACAAAAGCAGTTTAATACTCGAACAGACTTTGATTGTTAATTTTCGCAAATTGATGACAAAAATTAAAACGAATTTTCAAACAAAAAAAAAGCAAATAATAATGACAATCAAAACATTGTCATGTTTATTTTGTTTATGTCTCAATTGTTCAGTGTTGTCATTAATATTCAATATTCAGCCAGAGAAAAACACACTTTAACGATGTCAGAAAGTCAAATAAATAGTAAAAAAAATAGCATATTAAATAAAAGCCAGATCAAAGCGCTTTTGTAATGCTCAAGTACGCATTGCTTACCGTTTTCATGTTCATTGATTTTTTTGACAGGACAATCGATAATCTTTTAACGTGCCACTCCAACATTAGACACATTAAAAAAAAAGTCATGACAATTGACTGAGAAATGCACTTAAAGAATATGAAAATGTCATGTATGTGTGTATAATACTTCAAACAAAGTACATGTCCTTTGTCAAAAATCAAAATATAAGAACCCTCTTCTAACCTTTAGTTCGCCGCTTGGCTACTATAATTGCGCAATATTTACATAACATATTAACAAACGAAGTTAATTTAATTTAAACTTTTTTTCTTTTAGCTTTGAACCAAATATTTCAGCTGTCAAACCTATTTAGTCAAGTCTACCTTGGTTCAAAAAATGGCAGAGAAATAAGTAGGAGTAAAATGGAAGTCAAGTGAAACAAGTGTAGAATGTTCTACGTACCTTAAAAACAATATTATTTAAAAACAAAGTACAACTCACAAAGGATAAATAATTTTTTTTATATATTTACATATAACTACATGCCTTAAACTTCTAATTTCATAACATGAATACGAAACCTGCTGAGAAAACTCACACTTGCCATTCTCACTTTTCTTACAGAAATCCAATTTATGCGAGTACAAAACAAATTATGCGAATTCTTAATCCCTTCTTTAACTAAGGGGACTGACTTAGATGTTAATAACCGTTGTTGTGCTGCAAATTGGACAACTTCTTATATAGCTGCATTGAAATTTTTATAAATTTAAATTCTCTACAGTTCGTTCTAAATGAAACATTGTGCTGATATCAGTAACGAACCACACACTTTGTTATGCCAGGACAACGTGTCAAAACCCTTGTAATTATCTACAATATTCAGTTGAAACAACAACTATAACTGAAAGATACTCCGACAGTAATTATGCCAACCCAGCAGTTCGACGAATAACTCAGGGTATTTCATCCTGTCGTTGACAGCTGCTGAGGACATTCGTTTGCAAGTACAATTTGTGAAATGATGAATTCTCTTCCTTATTATGTAAAACAGGAATAAAAGATAGCTAAATGCAATAAAGCGGAAATGAGAAATGAAATTGACGAGCGCCGCGGTATGGCTGTAAAAAAACAAAAAACCAAAAAAACCAAACTAAAAGGTTTCCACATCAGTATGTCAAACAATTCAAACCAAAATAACTAATTTATGCCACCATTTCAACATAGCACATATTTCCTCAACAAGGTATTCAAGCACAAGCAATCTCTTAACGCATCTTAAACTTGTTGTTATTTAAGGACTTTCGAAATTGTTGTATAAGACTTATTTGCATTAGTTGTCAAGTTCTACAACGGTATTTTAAGTAGTTGGGCCAACTTGTTTGGGTAAGAATTATTTAGAGCGCTGTGTTGCGCTGGTTGTGCAAAAATTTCAAAAATTTTCTTCGATGTTTAAACATCGTTCTTGACAAGCAGTACCACTAAAAATATTCTAATCACGTCCTGCTTCCAACAAAAATTTAGCACATCACTGTGAAAATTAGCTCATTATTAAATTAGGGTGTTTTGGAAAATTTTCTAATTTGATAAGTAAAGCAGGCACTTGAAGCAATTAAGTCACGGTAGCAACAATTTTTTTTTTGGCGAGACACGGCAAACAAATTTAAAATAATATTTACTTGAGAAGTTGAAGTGATTCTTGGAATCAGTGAAAAAAAAATAATTTTTCAAATATTGGGAAGGTTTTTAAATGAGTTGCGAATTGTGAATTGTATGTGCAGATATTTTAGGATTTATTATTAAGCTACTTAAATCATAAAATTACTTTGTTTTCTTCAGTGCTTAAATATTTCAAAGGTTACAATAATTCCATGATTATTTGCATGAGTGCTTTCGTGCCTCAAAGCTCTTCGAGCATATTCACTTAACCATAATAAAACAAGTAAAGAAAGTCTAAAGTCGGTCTAGGCCGACTATGAAATACCCTAAGCCCACTTTTCAAAAACAAAAAATTTTTATTGTAAATGAGCGTTTCCGTGGGCGAATGAAGCCTATATTTTATATGCATTTAAATGTTGATGAACAATTTACACATACCAAGTTTTATTCCTGTAGCTCACAGTTAATGCCTTTATTGTGCTTTCGCTATGGGAGGTGGGCGAATTCATGGACGGATTACTCCCAATTTTTGAACACACCTTAGTTTTGGTATAAAATACATACATACCAAATTTAATTTCTCTATGACAAACATAACCTTATTTATTGAGTTTTAAACTTTTTGGGTTGTATGGGAGGTAGGCGTGTCCGTAGGCGGATGACGTCTATTTTTAAAAACCATCTTTGTCTTGTCATAAAAAACATATGTGCCAGATTTTAGCTCTTTAAGTTAAACACAGGCTTATTTATTGCACTGAGCTAAAAAACAACGTAAAATCAAAGAAAACCACTTCGATTCAAATATTTTTCGGAACAATTTGGCACCAAACAGGAAAATGTTCAATTCGAAGTGTTTCCACTTCGAAAAACACAAATCTAGTTTGATGTTATTTCCACTTTAAACTAAAGTTTAAGCACCTCGAAATGAAAAGTATTCCACTTCAATTTAACGTGGATTTAGAATTAATTCAAAGAGGAAACTAATTCAATTGAAGTACTTACATATTCATTTTAAATGCTCTACAGCTTTGATTCCAAATCGTCATATTAATGAATCAAAGTGAAAATCACTTTGAATCAAATCCTCAGCATGTTTGATATCATGTGGATACACACAAATAAGTAAAACAATAATATTTTTTTTTTCAGAAATTTTCTTTTATTGACAAATATGAAAACATTTGGTAAATTAATTAAACTAATTAATTGTTTGGCAATACTAAAATAAATAAATATAAATAAGTATTATATTTATAGATTGTATGGTGTCGAGATCCAAACAATAATTTTTTTTACCTTGAATATTATTAATATGTCGCGACATGTCGCCTTGTTTCCTCCATAAAAATAACTTCTCTCTGAATTCAGCCCAGAGTCCAATTTTATCAATTACTTCTTACTTCTTTTATATCGTCTTTGTTTGCACTGTCTCTGTTTTACACGTAAACTTAAGCAGGATTTACTTTTTAACCTCCACACTTTATTTCAGAAACTCAAAAATATTTTGATATTTTATTTTGAAACATGAAAGTATGTAGCTTCGAAGTGTCTTCCACTTAAAGACAAATATTTTTTGCTTCGTTTTCACTTTTGACGACTTCAAATCTAAACAATATAATTTTTCAACATACTTTCGAAGTGGATATACTTCATTGAAAATAAGAGTTAAGTGTATCATCATTATTTTGAAGTTTTTCTACTTCTTATTGAATATAATAATGTTTTCATATTTGATTTGAAGGTTTTCATGGTGATTTTAAAGTTGATTTTTTAAAAATGGAACAACGTAAAATTGATACGATATTATTTAATTTTAAGTTGTGATTTTTCCCTGAGTGTGCGTTTTCAATTTTTGGGTTATATGGTAGGTGGGCGTGTCCGTGAGTGGATGTCCTTCATTTTTCGAAAACATTTTTGCGTTCATATAAAACACATACACACCAAATTTTATTGTTGTAGGCTTATTATGAGCTGAGTTATGCAGTTTTAAATTTTTGCGTTGTATGAGAGGTAGGCGTGTCCGTGGGCGGATTCCAATATATTCATATATATATATATATATATAAATATTCAATAGTGCAGATCCTTGGGTGCATGTGACCATGTGTACCAAGTTTCATCCAATTATCTCTACTCCTTCTTCTTATCCTGTGTATACGGACAACACACAGACGGACAGACGGACAGACGGACGGACGGACATGAATAGCTCGACTCACGAGGTGACGCTCATCAAGAATATATATACTTTTCTATACCGGACTCGCTTCGTTCTATGCGTTACAAACGCTTGCATAAAGTTAATATACCCTGACCTTTCAGGTTTAGGGTATAATTAACAGGGTCGAGAAAAATAAACGATACTTGACTCATTCCGAAAATTTGCACGAAATATAGTGTTGTACTCGATAGCAAACTGGCATGGAGAGTCAATGCGGAAGAGAGGGGTTTTCACACTATGTCATCCAATAGGTCTGCGCAACCGTAGTTTGTCCAATTCTTCTCTACGGAGTCAGCGTGTGGTGGCCGGCGGTGGATAAGTCAACATATCTCAAACACTTGGAAACAGTTCAGAGGCAGGATACGAAAAACATTACGTATACATAAGCTCTTAAAAACCTTTTTATGTTTGAACTTAGTACAATCTCTTATCACTCTTCAATTAACATCTTTGTTGACAGCCAAGCGGAAACCATGTGCTCCGATATTTTCAAGTCCAGAAATGTATAAGCAAGCTTAGACGAACTAGATACATTGAGCAATGTAAAGAGAATGTGCATCTACCACGAACACGCCCATCTCCCATACAACTCACTATATTGAAAATACCATAAAAAGGTTTATATATGACCTACTGGGATTAAACTTGGTATGGAAGAAGTTTATATCAAAACTAAGGTGTACACATAAAATGGGCGTCACCGGGCGGGTGAACACGCCTAACTCCCATAGAGACCACATTAGTGAAACGTGCTACAAACTGTAAAGGAATACATGGATTTTGAAAAAAAGGAAGTTATTTATATTTGTTTAATTTTTATAAAAACTTATGAATGTACACTCAGGGAAAAAATGCTGTTTTATCAAACAAATCATGGGTTAAAATAACAGATTTCACTTTTAAATACCATCCAACAAATAAAACTTTCAAATCAACAGTCGGTTGACTGTTGGTCTATAGAACACGAAAGCCGTATAAAAACTTATTTATTGAAATTTGATCACTGGCTTGAAAGTTCATGTATGGCCGAGTGTGTTAACGTGTGCGTCTATTACTCGAGTGACCACGGTTCAAATCTAGCAAGGCCAATAAAAACTTTTTTTTTATTTAAAATATTTTTTTTTAAAATAAAAAATTAAATTTGCAATTTTTTTTTTTTTTTTTGCAAGGTTGTAAGCATTTAATTTTGAAGATTATTATTGACCAAACAATTAATGAAACACAATTATTATTATTTCGATTATTAAATTACAATTTTTGATACTTACACAGCTAGGGTTCGAACCCACGTCTCCCGCATGAAAGTCTAGTGCACATCCACTGAGCTACTGGCAACGATAATATAAATGTAGCAAAACACATATAAAAACTATTGCTTAGAAAAAATTGACAATTCAATATAAGCACAAAAATATTTCAACAGATGATTTTAACAGCACAAAAATGCTTTGAAACGTTCATTCAACAAAGAAAATTGTTTACTTAAACGCAATTCATTCAATCGAACAGTGTTTTGAAATAACAGCGGCCGACTGTTTATATTACAGTTGATATTTTTCTGAGTGTATGTTTAGTTTTTTTTTTCAATAAATATATATTATTCAAAATTTAATTTATTTTCATATTTGGTGTTTCAATAATGCTCTGAATGTAGCAGTTTACGGTTAAAAAATCTATTCAAGTATTTTTCGTCCCATTTTGTATTTTCGCCCGAACTCCTTTGCTTTGGTCTATCTTTATAATGGTGTATTATTCTCATTCCTGCCTATAAAATATTGGCTAAATTTTAGTTGAAGCATTCAAAAATGTTCGAAAATCATAAAAATTTTCTTTAGTTAAATTTTTTTTAGAAAGTCAGTGTTAGATATGTTCTACCCACAAGGTAAAAAGATTTAAAAAAAAAAAATTGTCTTTTGCTTTGCCTTAATTTAAGCAAAATTGATATAATTTTTTCTTGACGCAATTCAAAAAATGTTCGCAAACATGCTGCAAATATTGACTTAAAAAACGTGTTCATGTCAAAATTTTGTGTAAAGCTTATTAAATCATTTTTTTCGGCAGCTCAATAGTAACAATTATGTTATATAAATACATAAAATCCCTTCATCAAATTACACAGCTAATTTTGTTGTGTGCCTCAGTTTCGATAGAGATGCCACATTATTTTTTTTGCACATCTTTCTGTTTGTATTTGCAGAGCAGTCAGAACGCGTTAAATGGTTTTCAGCCACTTTTCCAGAATCGTTAGAGGGGAAATCGTTGTAATAAAAAAAAAATTACAAGATGAGTATGGCTTGTCGGCACATTCTGCCTTGTCGTTGCCTGCTGCTGGACTCCTTGATATGACAGCAAAATGAAAAATAAATAATGTTCACGGTGCTGCCGCTGTTGCTGTTTTTGCCTTTCCAGTTTTTCTAGTAAACTTTATTTTTAGTTTTAGCCAAAGTGAAAGGTTTTTATACACCTGCCAGAGCATGTAAGTGACTTAAGAGTGTTTTTACAGAGTTGCCAACTGCGAAAACTTGACAGTAATGATGAAGACTTTTTTTTCCCCATTCATTCTCTACAACTTGTTAAGGCTAACAAGATGTGTGGGATAAAAAGTTATTCATCACTTTTTTGAGAATATATCTAGCAGATACTGTCATTATATATTTCTTTAATTTCATACCATTGTTCAATGTCAACTACAACAACCACAATTGTTCAGGTCCATTATGATATATTGTGGGCTTTGTAGTTTATACAGTGTGAACTTCAATTATGTGCTTGATTATACTTAATATATTATTGTGGTTGGTGCAATTGTAGACAGAGGTGGAGCGAATATATTATTTCAAGCGAAATATTTTGCTAACTTATTTGATTTGAAGATTGATGACAAGGAAAACAATAAATTATACACATCTATCAAGAGAATGAGTGTTTTCTGTCATGAGGTATGGTTAAGATGTTTAAGACAGAAAAAATAATATGCCAAGAATTTCAAGTAAAGAACTTCAATTATTTTAGATACAATTTTCAAGAGATGAGTTCGAGTATTTTTAAATTTGATGCAACATCAGATGTAACATTTTCGCTTAGTTTAAATTTATTTATTTATAGGGGTATTCACACTGACTTGGGTAGTTGGGTACGGGTAGATTGAGTACTTTTGATTACTGCGAGCAACCTTAACTGCAATTGAGTATCTACTCATAGAATAACAGCTGATGAGTGACAGCTAGAAAAGAGTTGCCACCATATTATTCATGTCATTTCATGTCATTTTGTTAAAAAGTTATTTTAAATGAGAGTAATTTTAAACCTGAACTTTGCGGCATTTAATAATTTTTATCTCAAAAATTTTAAAATAACTCATTTTAACACATTTGTCTATTTTATTCACATATTTTGTTTACTTTGTTTTAGTTTTTTTGTCAATTCAACTATTGTCTACTTTTGGAAAAGGTGGCAACCCATTAAAAAATAGTACTCAATCAATCTACCCAAACAAGTCAGGGGGTCAGCTAGAGTAGATTGGTAGATGGGTTCTTGGGTAGAATGGCACTTTTCAAAAACAAAATGTATGGCATTTGCCAATCTACCCCAGGCAGTGTGAATACCCCTTATATTTTTTCAGTAATTAAGCCTAGTACTCTGTTTGATTGTGTGAAATTTCGCTGGCAACATTAATTTTTTTGTTGCGTGAAAGTTCTGACAAATATTTTGTTGCGTAGAAATTGTATAATTTGAGAAAGTCACGCTATTTTTTCAAAAAAGAGAAAAATAAATATATTAAAACAAAAAATCTACGACAACTGTCACTTTTCACATCAAAATAGGTAGTTCCATGGCAGAATAATAAGGTAGGCTCATATTTTTACGGCTGCTCAAATGTCTAATTTTACATTAACAAAGCTGTGAGTGCTATAAACGTCAACCAATAAAGCCAGCAACAACAATTAGAAAAACTTAAAATCGAACAGCTGACTTTGACATCTAGCTCACTTCCTCTCCAATATGCGCCTACCTTGTTATTCTATCATGGGTAGTTCAATAAAATTGTTATGAAAACATGTTGCAATAGAAATGTTGCGACCATATTTCACAGCGGAACAGATTACAACTTTGACGAACATGTTGTGAAAATTTTCACACGCATTTCACAGCTATAACCCAGCAGGAATCCGTCTTCGAAGACGTCTTCAGGACATGTCAGTTTCTTGCAAGACGGATCGATCCTTTTTAATGGGTATCTTTGAAGACATTTTCAAACAAAATTCCATTTTGGCTTGCAAGACATGTTGATATATCTTCAAGGACGGCATGCGTTCATGTATTGCAGAACGGATGCATAGTTTAAACAAAATCATACGCTCTCCGTGTATGTTAATGTTTTTTTGTGAGAGAAATTTCATTTGTTTGCTTAAAATTTATTTACTTATTTGTTGCTGACAATGTAATGACTTGTCATTCAAAAAGTCAGCGTTCGCTCTGAGTATGCGTACTTGGTCTTCGAGACGGCTTTGAAGAATTTGTCTTTGAGGATTCATATTCCAACTGGGAAGCCTAGTACTTTGCTCGTTTGCGTGAAATTTCACTGGCAACTTTCATTTATTTGTTGCGTGAAAATTTTGACAAATATTTTGTTGCGAAGAAATTAAAAATTTAAGAAAGTCATGCTTTACTTCTCAAAATAGAGACAATTAAATACATAAAAACAAAAAATTTACTAAAACTGTCACTTTTCACTTCAAAATAAATAGGCAGTTTAATTAAATTGTCGGAAAAAAATGTTGTAGGAAAAATATTGCGAGTATTTTTCACTAACTTTCACACATATTTCACAGGTATATAGTTTTTTATATGTTGATTTCAGTGAAGTTTCACATGAAACAGAATAGAGTACAAGGCTTATCGTTTTTTAAATTATTGTGAAAAAATGTTGCAAGAGAAATGTTGCGAGTTTTTTTCATAGCGTAACAGAGTACAATTTTTTACACATATTTCACAGCTATAGTTTTTTGTATGTTGATTTCAGTGAAATTTCACATGGAACTGAATAGAGTACTAGGCTTATCGTTTTTGTATGAAAATTCGAAAAAAATATCACATGATGTGTTGATGAATTTTTTCCGAATGCTACAAGAAAGCATTGACATTTGAATCACAATTAAAGCAAATAAATCCCAAATAAAGCAATAAAGTCCCAAATGTTCTCCCCATAATACACCACTGTTAATCCAAAGCGTGTGTGACAACGAGTGTGTACGTTAGCACACTGATTGTGGTCTTTGTGGAGATTTTCAATACCTTGTACCAAAAACTGATTATGTTGCTAATAGTTAAACGAAAAACCGAACGAACAATATCTTTAAATCTAAGCCAGGACACAAAAAGAGTGGCGAAAAAAAATCCAATATATTGCAAAAGTTTTTCTCTTTAAGTATTTGTTATAAATACATATTGCATGTGTGTGTATGTTGGTGTGCTTGTCAAGCAGCAGAGTTACACTGGATACACAATCATATAAAAGAACTTATTTGCTGATAAATGACCACAACCATTGGTCTTGAGTGGTCAGTAGAAGCCGGTGGGGCGAGCACTGCCATTACTATAAAAACAAATTTTTTGATTAAAAACCATTTCTACTTACAATCATGGTGTCGCCGCTACCATGTCTTTTTTTATTTTGCCACATGCCGGATATGAGTCCTTTTTCCGCCAGCGATCAACGAAAACATGCTGTGTAAAATATACAAAAAAATGTTAAATTGCAAAAGTTTCCTCCTACTATTAAAGAAGTCCTTCTGTGTATTTGTTATTTAAAATTATGGCCCCAAGCAAAGAGTTACAAGCTTTACTGCAGCTGCTTTATACTACAATACTTTAATCTGTATATGTTCTATATAATTATGTGTGTCTGTATACAAACGTATATGTATCTGCGATGAGTATATTTGCCAAGGTTGACATCAAATCTCTGAGGAATATATGAGGCTAAGCTTGAATTTAACCAAAAAGTTTGTTCCTTTTTTTTTTTTTTGTGTTTCCACTTTTTCCACTTTATACGAATCGCCGCTGAAGCGTTATAACAGATATGTTTTTTTCCATCTAACCGCTAAGAGCATCAAGTAATATCATAGATCAAAGCATGGTAAGTTAAGCCAACTTGTTTGTCCAGAAATGACATACATAATAAATTAAAAGCGCTTTAACAGCAGCTATGGTGGCCAACTTCTAAAAGTATGCAGACATTTTTTTTCTATTTTTTTATTGCAAATATCAAAGCACTGGCAATCAGCACCAAGAGAAATGAATAAACTTTCATTAGACAGTCTTACGATGTAAAAACAAAAAAAAAAACAACAATTTTTCTTTGGCAACTCTGAAGTAGAACAACAAGCATATTTAAAATAAATGTTCAATTTGATAAAATAAAAGATATATTTTTGTGGATTGCCACGAGGGTGATTCAACTTATATTGTTTGGTTTAACTTGACTTAATAACATTAAACAGAATTTAAGATAAAGTAACACACACAGGATAATACATGTGTGTAGGTATGCGATAAGTTTAACGTGGTTTGCATCGTGGTCAATAGCATGGTGCTTTGTGTTTCATAGCAAGTAAGCTAAATAAAAGTTCAGCAAATCGCCCCATACAATATCAAACCACACAATAGCAGCTCATTTTAGGAATTCGGCAAATCAAATGAAACGCTGGCGATAACAAAAAAAAAAAAAGCCAATCGATAAGAAATGGTTTTCTTGGAGCTGAACTCCAAACACTAAGAATAATGAAAAAGGTAAAGATAAAAAAATTAACTTAATGGAAATGATTTGACCACTGAATTGAACTTATTCTATAGCTTAGACATTATTTGTCTATACATTAAAAGACTAACGTGAAAAAATTAAATAAATCCACATTAAGTTATCTCTTTTTGGTGCGTCGCTAATTTATGATGACCTCAATTTGCTGTCTGCATAATAAACATACTGCTAACAATTCGCAGGTTGAAGAAGGTGGCGTGGCATTGAGAAAGCTGTGCTTTGCGGTTTATTATTTGATAAGAAGAACTAAGAACCATTAATTCACTGTGGCTGGCCACTTAATCATTATGATTAGCTTTGTTTGTTATAGAACTTAGGACATATTAGATCATTATTTATAATGATCATTAGAAATCATTATTTATGACTAGGTATAAAAAAACTTGTACTATGAGTTAAGCAAAAGAGTGTTTCAGTTCAGATCTGACAGCACATAAAGAGCTTTAAATTGTACCTTAAAATAATAATATTGTAGAAAAAATCATTTATTTCAAAGATTGAAGCAAATACATATTTTGGCAAGAAATAGGTACACCAGGGCTTTAGTGGGTTTTTTTTTAAATAACTTATTATTAAAATATTTTTTTGTAATAAAGTAGTTATAATTTAAGAGTTCAATATTTTAAAAATAAGAAAAACAATTTGAATTCCAAACAAAAATAAAGAAAAATAAGTAATTCATAACAATAGGTAATGACAATGATTGTCATGTGGCCATAAAAATAGGTATAGCCTGTTTCAAAAGAGAAGAACATTTTCGCGCATGTTTGAGAATAAGAAAATAATTTTGAGAGCGTTCTTCATTCTGATTGGTCGACATTAAAAAAAAAATTGAATATTCTCTGAGCAGAAAAATAAATGAAAAAAAATTAATGTATAGCCCGTTTCAAAAGAGAAGAACATTTTTTGGTTTCATTTTTCGATGCGCAGTGAGAAATTATTTTTAAGTCTAGAAAATTTTTTAGAGCATAATTTCTTGCTCTTTTTGTACTGTTCGCTGAACTTTATGCTTTTTTTAAGTGTTTTTTACTATTTTTCTATATATTTAAATGCGCAAACATTCATAACAAATGATCGCACAAGTACGGTGTTGCACCGACGGCCTGCAGCAACCTGCATCTTGAGAGAGAAATCATATACAAATAATAAAAAAAAATAAATTATTTTCTCAAGAAAAAATTGTGAGGTGAAATTTTGGCTCACAAATTATTTTTTGACGCCCCCTTTTTTTCAATTTTGATTGGTGGATTTTGAAAAGTAAAATTCAGTATAGCCCGTTTCAAAAGAGAAGAACATTTTTTAGTTTCATTTTTCGATGCGCAGTGAGAAATTATTTTTAAAGCTAGAAAATTTTTTAGAGCGTAATTTCTTGCTCTCTTTGTACTGTTCGCTGAACTTCATGCTTTTTTTGAGTGTTTTTTACTATTTTTCTATATATTTAAATGCGCAAACATTCAGAACAAGTGATCGCACAAGTACGGTGTTGCACCGACAACGTGCAGCAACCTGCATCTTGTGAGAGAAATCAAATACAAATTACATAAAAAATAAATTATTTTCTCAAGAAAAAATTGTGAAGTGAAATTTCGGCTAACAAATTTTTTTTTGACGCCCCCTTTTTTTCAATTTTGATTGGTTGATTTCGAAAAATAAAATTCAGTACTTCCGCAGCGCAGTTGCGATGAACAACAAAATTCAGGAATATACATTAATTTTTTTTCATTCATTTTTCTGCTCAGAGAATATTCAATTTTTTTTTAATGTCGACGAATCAGAATGAAGAACGCTCTCAAAATTATTTTCTTATTCTCAAACATGCGCGAAATTGTTCTTCTCTTTTGAAACGGGCTATATATCCCTGAATTTTGTTGTTTATCGCAACTGCGCTGCGGAAGTACTGAATTTTATTTTTCAGTAAAAAAATCAAAATCAACCAATCGAAATTGAAAAAAAAAGTGGGCGTCAAAAAATAATTTGTTAGCCAAAATTTCACTTCACAATTTTTTCTTGAAAAAATAATTTATTTTTTATGTAATTTGTATTTGATTTTTCTCTCAAGATGCAGGTTGCTGCAGGCCGTTGGTGCAACACCGTACTTGATCACTTGTTCTGAATGTTTGAGCATTTAAATATATAGAAAAATAGTAAAAAACACTCAAAACAAGTTGGCTTAACTTACCATGCTTTGATCTATGATATTACTTGATGCTCTTACAGGCGCGGATACAAGGGGGGGGTAAAGGGGGTAATTACCCCCCCCAAGAACTTTTAAATACTTTACTTTTAAAGCAAAACACTTAAGTCGAGGTAGTGTAACTTCGACTTTTTTTTAAAAAGGAGCCTGAAAATCAAGTTTACAGCCATTTTTTAAACAATCAACTTTAAAGACGCCTTATTTTCTTACAAACAAAAATTAAAAAAACTTACATCACTGGAAGTGTTTGCTTTATAATAATTATATTTTCGTAAAATATTAAAAATTAGTTTAAAAATGCCCTTTGATTTTGATTTGTTTTGATTTGTAAAGAGCGCTGTTTGTAACCATATTATTTGTTACAAATCGAAAATTTACCTTATTTGAGATACCTTTATATTGAGACGTGCTTTGTGTTTGATTTTGATTTCTTCAATGAAAAGTTTTTATTAATATTTAAAAATGTTTTTGAATGAAATTTGAAAACATTGCTTTTTCAAAGATTTTTTTATGATATTTTTTAACAAGTAGTTATAATTTAAGTAAGTAGTGAGGTTTGAACAAGCGCAATTAAGATTTTGGCAATGCAGACAAGAGTTGCCACTTAAAATATTTTATTCTTCTTAATTTTTACTGAAAACCTGCCAAACTTTATTGCAACCTATGTGCCAACAAATTTTACCATAAAAAACAATACGTGCATTGTTACTTTCAGTTTTCACTTTATAAATTTTCAAAAAAAAAAGTTCGAACAATGTAAAATCCAATAGTTTGTTTTAACTTCAATTATTTCATCATCAGTTAAATTATTTTTTATAAATATTTCAGCTATATTCCTTAAGAAAATATTATGTACATCTGTAATACTTTTTGTCATATTTGTTATAAACATAACAGGGTTGTTTTGAAGTGAATTAATGTTAGGTTAATGTTGCTAAAATTGTATCAACTGCGCAAATAATTTGTTGCATACAATTATTTTTGTTTGAGTTAATTCTAAATTGTTTGGAATTCTGAAATTTTTCAAGCCTACTTTAACTTCATCTTTATATAAATAAGCGTAGAGAAAACAGTTAAGAAAAATTTTCTCCCGTGTTTTTCAACCGATTTTGATAATTATTTTTTTAAATGAATTAGAGGGTGGAGAAGGAGTGCCTCAACTATTTTATACAACTATAAATGAGCAAACAAAAATTGGTCGATTTTCGACCCCAGGAGGTACTAGTAATTATAATTGCAACAAACCAACCAAATTACCACAACCGACTTTCATGAAATAAACTTGCCACTTTTAGTCCACTTTTAGTATCTTTGTCACGCTTCCTATCAGTGTAGTAACAGCTGAGCGAATTTTTTCTACACTGCGACGATTAAAAACATAGTTACGTTCAACTATGCAACAAGAACGATTGAACGGACTCGCATTGTTGTACACTATACACTTGGGATATTAAAATAAATAGTTACGAAGTTATTGATAATTTTGCGATATTCATATAATTTTTTCTCTATCTAATGACTATCTAATAACACAGAGTAACAAAATTAAGCTTTATAAAAAATGCAGAGATCTCGATAAACAATCCCGATTGCATTTTGGCTGCTGATTTCAAATATGGGCTCCGTTTTTCTCCATCAGCTCGAGTTTTTGAGTTATAGGCAAAAACATGAAAATTAGTTCTTTTTCTGTTAATTTTCTTATATCTATTATATTTATCTACCGATTTGTATTACTATGACTAATTTCAATGAAGAAATACTAGACCTTTCAATTTTTGCACATTCAATAACAATATATTCGACAGTTTCGAAGATATCGACGTTTAAGGTCGAAAAAGTTTCACAATTTTGCGTAGGCTGCTCTTTTGAAACCCTTGGATCTTGATATTTTTCAACGAATTTACAAAAACTTTTTTAAACTTGGTAGAAAATTTCTGGAATTTTAATAAACATTTTAGTTTAGTTTTTTATAATGGAATAAATGTGAAAAATTTGAATAAATCAATCTTAATTCTAAAATAAGTCAAATTTAGAGTTTTTATTTACTTTTCGCTAAGATATTATTCCAGAAAAGGGGAAAAATAAATAAATAAGAAAATGTGCGTGTATGTGTCTGGAAAAATGCTTCTTAAGCAATTCAATAATTTCAATTCAAAAAAGTACAATTTGTCTATTTGCAGAAAGACAAAATTTTCTCAAATCGAACATGTGTGTCTTTGATAATTTACCCCCCCCAAGATTTTTTCCAGATCCGCCCCTGTGCTCTTAGCGGTTAGATGGAAAAAAACATATCTGTTATAACGCTTCAGCGGCGATTCGTATAAAGTAGAAAAAGTGGAAACACAAAAAAAAAACTAGTAAGGTATATCTTCGACTTGGCCGAAGTTAAAATACCCCCACGGCCGATTCTTAAGGGTGGAAGAATCTTAAATTGGAGAGCTTTTTGTATGAGATTTTGAGAGATTTTATTATTTTTATGTGTCTAAAATACATACATATCAAATTGTTTTCCTGCAGCTTAAATATAAGCCTTTTTAAAAAGTTTTAAATTTTGGGGTTGTATGGGAGGTGGGCGTGTTGGATTGTGTATGACGCCAATTTTTCTAACATACCTCAGTTTCGACATAGAATACACAAATACCGAGATTCTGTCTTGTAACTTTAATATTAGCCTCTTTATAGATTTTTCAATTTTGGGGTTGTATGGGAGGTGGGCGTGTTAGTGGGTGGATGACGCCCAATTTTATAACACACCTTAGTTTTGATATTAATTACAAAAATACCGAGTTTCCATCTTGTAACTTTAATATTAGCCTCTTTATAGATTGTTAAATTTTGGGGTTGTATGGGAAGTGGGCGTGTTAGTGGGTGGATGACGCCCAATTTTATAACACACCTTAGTTTTGATATTAATTACAAAAATACCGAGTTTCCATCTTGTAACTTTAATATTAGCCTCTTTATAGAATTTTCAATTTTGGGGTTGTATGGGAGGTGGGCGTGTTAGTAAGTCGATGACGCCCATTTTTCTAAAACATCTCAGTTTTGACATAGAATACACATATACCAAATTTCAGTATTGTAGCTTTAATATTAGCTTCTTTGTAGAGTTTTCAATTTTTGGGTTGTATGGGAGGTAGGCGTGGTTTTCATCCGATTTAGCCCATTCTCGAACTTGACCTTAGTTTTTTTAAAAAAAGCTTAAATATCGAATTTCATTACGATAGCTTCAAAATTGCGGCTGTAATCGTGTCGACAGACAGACGGACAGACGGACAGACGGACAGACGGACAGACGGACAGACGGACAGACAGACGGACATGGCTAAATCAACTCAGGTGGTAATGCTGAGCAAGAATATATATACTTTTCCATACCTACCACGCCTCCTTTTGGGTGTTACACACGTCGTGACAAAATTAATATACCCCTTACGCAGTACGCGTGGGGGTATAAAAAGCATAAATTTCAGCGAACAGTACAAAAAGAGCTAGAAATTATGCTCTAAAAAATTTTCCAGCTTTAAAAATAATTTCTCACTGCGCATCGAAAAATGAAACTACAAAATGTTCTTCTCTTTTGAAACGGGCTATACAGCGGCAGTTTCTAAAGAAAAAAAATTAGATAATTGCATTTTATTTATTGTTTTGAGAATACCTCAGCTTAGTACAAACCAGTATCCTTAATATCCCCCATTATTCTTCAAAACAGCCTGAATTCGTCCTAGGCATGGACGAAACCAAATGCTGGCACGTCTCCAATGGTATATTGTACCATTCCTGCTGAACTTTTTCGCACAAATCGTCTTTCTTTTTAAAAATTTGGTTAGATATTCTTTTCTTCAATTTACCCCAAAGATTCTCAATCGGGTTGACTTCGGGTGATTGACTGTGTCAGGACATACAGTAGAAAATCCTTAACCAACTTCGATGAGTATTTGGGGTCAGTATCTTGTTGAAACCGCCAAAATAAGAGCATTTCTTCACTTGCGTAATGCAACATTATTTCTTTAAATATTTCCACATATTCGAATCGGGTCATAATATTTTGAATACGAAATATTGGGCCTACGCCAAGGTGGGAAAAGCATCACCAGACCATTATGTTTCCGCCACCATGTTTGACCGTTTTTTGTGTTTGACTAGTGTACTGCTGATCGAAATCTTTACCTTTTGGGCGACGAAAATTCCTTGCGG
Source organism: Tetanocera ferruginea (assembly GCA_958299015.1). Classification (NCBI taxonomy): domain Eukaryota; kingdom Metazoa; phylum Arthropoda; class Insecta; order Diptera; family Sciomyzidae; genus Tetanocera; species Tetanocera ferruginea. Next base: position 135,304,367 of record OY282643.1, read on the forward strand.
CAACAGTAGAAAACAAATTAATTTTGTTCTCGTCGCTCCATAGGATGTTGTACCCCTTTTTGACTCCTTCATCTCCTGACCATGAGGCATACATTTTGGCAAATTCTTTCCTCGCATGTAAGATTTTCTTACGAAGTAGTGGAACCTTACGGGCTATTCTGCAATAGAGCTTTGAATCCACTAACCTTCGTCGAATAGTCCGTGAAGATACTTTGTTGCCTAATTCTGCTGCTATTGTTCTTGAAGCTATAAAAAGGTCCCATTTTGCCATTATATTAATGCTATGGTCATCGTTTAGTGTGGTTTTCCGTTTTCTTCCAACTTTTTTTTCTTTAAAGCATTCACGACAAAATTTCGAGAACGTCCAAGAATTTTGGCAGTCGTTCCATATCCATTTCCTCCAGCACGCATCTCAATAGCAATCCGATTTTCTTCGGGTGAACAATGATCACCGCGACCCATCTAGATCCAAAATCTTTTATGAAGGCTTCAAAACTTAAAATAAATTTACAAACCTTTAAAGAAAAATTCTACGCTTTTGTATAAAAAAACCACGAAGAGAAACTCTTTTGAATGCACTTAAAATATTTTTTTCTGAAAGTGTAGGCACCTATTTTTTTGTCCACAGCGCGTTTTTACTTCGTGATATATCTCTTGGTAACTTAATTTTAGATTAGACCCTTCATTGCAAATAGATTGCCTGTCAATAACGGGACAACTAGTGTAACGCAAAATTTTTAACTTTCATTTAAACTATGACATATTGATCAACAACCATTTTTTAGGGGATGTACCTATTTTTTTGTCCAGATGGGAATAATAACGATGTAAGTTACCAAAAAAACAAATATAGAAAAAAAAAGTTATTTTTGATGCATGAATAAGTTCAGAATGTTATTTAAAAATGTTACCTCTACCTCTAAATGAGTACTTTGTATACAAAAATTAAGTAAATATTTTAAATTCTAAGTAAGACGTTCACGATTACTACAATGAACAAAAATTAAATTTTTTGGGTTGAATAACACGTAGCTCTATAACACCTATTATGCAATTTTTACTCTTTTTATTGTTGGGAATTTTCCTAAAAAACCCCAAACACCGTGAACGAAGAATCATTTTCAAGTAAATTTTCCAAATTTTATACATTTCTATTTGCGTGTTGAATTTTACGAGCCGGAAGATTCCGCATTCAAATTCGGCCTGAAACATGAAATTTTCGCAAATGCAGTTAATTCGTGAATATATTTTTGCTAACAGGTATATAAGTCATTTGCAGTCGGCATAAAAAATGGAGGTTCAGTTATCAATTTTGTACAAGCATTTGATAACAGCACAATTTTTAATAAAAAGCTCTATCAAAGTGCTTTCTGAAGGACTGAAAATGCCATTTCGTTTATTCTACTCAAAGTGTAAATCCGAATTGAAATGAATTGAAATATTTTTATGATTTTAAAACTGAAAAAGAGATAAGAGTAAGTTTAATAAAAATATATAGACTTATTTTTTATTCTGTTATTATTAAGTACTCTGTTTAGTTTCATGTAAAATTTCATACAAAAAACGATAAATGTGCAACATGTGTGAAAACTTTCACAACATGTTCGTCAAATTAGTACTCTGTTCCGCTGGGAAATATGCTCGCAACTTTTCTCTTGCAACATTTTTTCACGAAAATTTTATTAAACTTGCCTATTTATTTTGTTGTGAAAAGTGGCAGTTTTTGAAAATATTTTGTTTTAACAGGTCTGTTCCCGTACTTTTCGGACTCAAAATGGTAAAACTGTCAAAAATCTGAGAATGAGAAAAAATCTTTCGAAAAAAGAGAAAAACACAAAAAAGTACGAGAACGCTTCTCGGACTAAAATTGTAAAAACTGTCAAATAAGGTAGTTTGTCCAGCATTGGCTTGATGTGGAGCATCGGCATTGCAGACGAAATGCCTAAGATTTTTAATAATATTGAAATTAATTCTCAAGTTAAGAATTTATATTAGTTTTTACACATTTACCCATGATTCTGGGTTCCATTTTAATAGTTTCGAAGAAGTTTTGATGTATCGCAATTTCTTTGCTAACTTGTGAACAGCTGATTTAAAGCTGTTTGACACTTTTACCATTTTTACCCGAAGAAATTTCTCGGACTAAAACTTGCAACTTTTGACAAGGAGGGGAAATGTTTTACTCTCTCGATTGCACTCTCTGGTAACTGGTAAAACTGGTAAAAACCATAGTACAATAAACAAGGTAGCTGCAGGGTTATCAATCCTCTCTCTCTCAGAGTCAGAATTGTCAAATTCAATACAAATTATTTGATGTCTTGTTTTGTAGCTCTGTTTCGTTCAGTATTTTTTGACAATTCAGACTTTCGGCTCTCAGCCCTGCAGCTACCTTATTTGTTGTACTATGGTAAAAACTGGTAAATTGGACTAAAACTTTAGAGTACGGGAACAGACCTAACATATTTATTTTTCTCTATTTTGAAAAGATAAGCATCAACGAACAGAGTACTAAGCTTTAGCGAAAGACAATACAAGTAAAGAATACACAAGTGAAGCTCTTTGAAGAAAAAATCCCAAAACCATTCTTTATACAACCTTGTATATTTCGATTACGAGGGTAGTTCACAATGTTCTTAGCCTGACACAGAAATTACGGTATAAACAGCAAAAATCTGGCTACTTGTTCGTATTGTAACAGCTATTCAAAAAAGACGTTTCAGTGATTTTTTGATATTATGGAACAATTTGAAATTCGTTGCTATTAAATATTAACATAAGAAAGGTTTAATAGGAAAAGAAATTCATTATGATATGTCCCGTAATTCTGAGAATATTGCTGCAGTAGCAGAGTGTGTTCGTGAATACCGCGAACAGTCGATTCGTCGTCAATCTCAGGCTTTGGGCATTTGGGCAAATTTGACCCATAGAATGGACCATTTAAGAACGGCTAAAGTTCATGTTCTCAAGAAGCTTTACATGGCATTATTTACTCTCTGAGGTTTGCCATTGTCTGCAGAGAGGTGGTGACCGATCAGAAAATTTTTTTTATTGAAAAAACTTTTCGCCGTGACTGGGGATCGAACTCGGGCTCCGAGCGTGCTTAGCCACACACTTAACCTGCACGCCACGGTCACCACACAAAAGTGTTCTAACAATGGCAAAATTGAAAAGGGGTATTCATACTGCCTTGGGTAGTAGTAAAGTGCCATTCTACCCAAGTACCCTTCTACCAATCTACTCTAGCTGACCCCCTGACTTGTTTGGCAATCTACCCAATCTACCCATTGAGTATTTTTTTCATGGGTTACCACCTTTTCCAAAAGTAGGCAATAATTGAATTGACAAAAAACTAAAACAAAGTATACAAATTATAAGTGAATAAAATAGACAAATGTGTAAAAATGTGTTATTTTAAAGTTTTTGAGATAAAAATTATTAAATGCCGCAAAGTTTACGTTAAGAATTACTCCTATTTAAAATAACTTTTTTACGCCTATACAATGGCCTAAATTTTGCGCTCATAAAATGACATGAATAATATGGTGGCAACTCTTTTCTAGCTGTCACTCATCTCTCATCAGCTTTTATTCTACAAAGTACTCAATTGCAGTTAAGGGTACTCGCAGTAATCAAAAGTACTCAATCTACCCGTACCCAACTAGCCAAGTCAGTGTGAATACCCCTAATGAATTGAAGTACGCACTGCTTGACCACCCATCTTATTCTCTTGATTTAGCTGCCTCTGACTGTTATCAGTTTATCAAACCTAAAACAAATTCATTCTTGCAGGCAAGCGTTTTACCTCGAATGAAAATGATTCAGGAAAATTATTTTACTTAAGGCATCGACTTGCTAGAAGCGTTGGACTAAGAGTATTGAAGTTCGTATATTGAATTCTAAAAACCGTTCTCTAGTTTTCCATTGTTAGGCTATGAAAATTTCGTACGACCCTCGTATATTAATATACGGCATTTAATTTAAAACTAAGAACACTTCAAATTTGTGAATTATTTTATAACTTCATGTTTTCATGTTTTCATGTATACATTAGGCCGTAACGATGGAAACCGATTCAATTTGGTTAGCAAAAAAAACTTGCGAATAGATGAAAAAACAATTTTGGACAACTTTTTTTTTTTTTTTAACCCATACCGACCCACCCCCGTGACCTTTTGTAAACGTAAAAAACTGATTTTTTTGCTATTTTTCACCATAGCTGCCAAAATATTGATTTAGCGTGATTACATTGCACTAAGCATTAAGAGATATTCCAAATACAAACATTTTGCCATATCACTCAGTTATCTGGGACATCCCGTTACCGAGATATATATTTTTTAAGAAAAAATCGAAAAAGTTAAAAAGTTCAATTTTTTTTTAGTTTTTAATTTTTAATAAAAAAACTATACGAGATACGTTATAGTATGTTTCCCGATATTTTTCAGCAATATATGACGCGTATTTTATAACCATTTTTTAGTTCTTCGGTTTTATTTTAGCCCATACCGACCCACCACCGTGACCTTTTGTAAACGTAAAAAATGGATTTTTGTTGCTATTTTTCACCAAAGCTGCCAAAATATTGAATAAGCGTAATAACATTGCACTAAGAATTAGAAGATATTCCAAATACAAACATTTTGCCATATTACTCAGTTACCTTGGGCATCCAATTACCGAGATATATATTTTTTAAGAAAAAATCGAAAAAGTTAAAAAATTCAATTTTTTTTTAGTTTTTAATTTTTAATAAAAAAACTATACGAGATACGTTATAGTATATTTCCCGATATTTTTCAGCAATATATGACGCGTATTTTATAACCATTTTTTAGTTCTTCGGTTTTATTTTAGCCCATACCGACCCACCACCGTGACCTTTTGTAAACGTAAAAAATGGATTTTTGTTGCTATTTTTCACCAAAGCTGCCAAAATATTGAATAAGCGTAATAACATTGCACTAAGAATTAGAAGATATTCCAAATACAAACATTTTGCCATATTACTCAGTTACCTTGGGCATCCAATTACCGAGATATATATTTTTTAAGAAAAAATCGAAAAAGTTAAAAAATTCAATTTTTTTTTTACTTTTTAATAAAAAAACTATTCGAGAAACTAAATTAAATGTTTTAATTTATTTTTAAACGATGTAGAACGCATTTTTTAAATCTTTTTGGCTTTTTTTAACCCATTCCGGCCCAGGTAAGAAACTATATATGAAGAAAACTTATTTATTTTTGCACTACCTTTCTTCGTAATAGTGAAACTAAAACAACGACGTCATTTCATCTCAAGCAAGACAAAATATACATACTTTTTTTCAATGAAATTAATACTGTTATATACTTTGTTGTCTATTTTTTCAAGATAAACTATAAAAAACTTTTTAATACTTACCTTTTAATTTAAAATAGCCAAATTATAAATAAAAAAATAGAAAATTTGCTATTTATGGTTTCATTAATTTATTTAATGATAATATTTTAAAGTTTTGGTTGACAAGCAGTGTCGTTTTTGTCGGTTGTAAACTGTTTCTTGGTGGTAAAAGAGGGCATCATGCTTCGATGCCGCAGCTTAGCGATGATATAGCCCTCGCGTTGTGATTCACCAGAGACGTGTTTCGAGGCTTCTGTCACTACTTTGACGCACCTCTCCACTGCCTGTGAATGGCATGGTATGCTTTGAACATCTACAGTGGCTCACAGCTTATTTCGTGCAGACGATGTGTTAAACTTTGAAATGCTATAACTTGGTAACTAGTACTGGTAATGAAAAAATTTAAACGACATTTGTTTGCTAGTAATTATACATTTAAATATAAACTTTCATTTCTTTATATAAAAGTCTACTAAAAAGATAATAAACAAAAAACTGAAAAAGCAGCAGAATTCAACGCCACAGCTTATTTCGTGCACACTGTTTTTACATGTAAGCTTTTGAACGTGATGCCGTTATTGTCTTTTTCTCGTTCGCTGTTTTTATCTTGACTGATGTCCTGATTCTTCTGATCGGAGTTAACAGTTGTTTTTAGTCTGGACTTAAAACCTTAAGTGCACTAATTGATTTGTTTTAAAAATGGGCCGTCGCACAACAATATAACAGCACGAAATAGTTTTATTTCACTTTAAAAAAGAAAAAATCCAACCGCAAATAGCTGAAATAGTAAAATTGAGACCCTCTACAGTGCAGTACATCATCCAGCGCTTTTTGCAAGAAAATCGTGTGGCTGATAAGGCCAGAAATGCTCCAAATAAAATATGTACAGAAGCGGACGAGCGACTTATTCTGCGAAAAATCGTAGAAAATCTGAGGCTTTAGGGTCCCAAATTGGCCGAGAAGGTTGAGAAGGAGTTGGGCAAGAAATGCTGTGCCGAAACAATTCGTCATCTGCTGCGGGCCAACGAGTTTAATGGTCGAGTTACACGCAACAAATCTTATATTAAAAAAAAAAATCAGCTATGTCGACTGAACTTCGTCAAATAACACGTTTTATATTCTAGGACATTCTGGAATGACGTCATTTTCTCGGACGAGTTTAAGTTCAATATTTTTGGCTCCGAAGGAATGCAATATGTATGGCGTAAGGCTTATACCGAGCTGAACAATAACCATCTCAAGCCTACAGTAAAACATGGTGGCGGCAGCGTAATTGTTTGGGCCTGTATGGCTGCATCGGGCGTTGGAAAATTATTTTTTTTTGGAGGCATTATGGACAAGACAATGTATCTAGATTTTATAAAAGAAAATTTGCTTCAAAGTATCGACACCTTGGGCGTACGAGAGACATTTCGGTTCTACCAGGACAACGACCCAAAACATAAATCGAGAATCGTCCAGTCATGGTTGATTTGGAATTGCCCGCATCTTATGAATCCGCCTGCACAGTCACCCGGCTTAAATGTAATAGAAATTTTGTGGGCAATTTTGGAGAGTGGCGTTCGCAAGCGCAATATTTCCAATAAAAATTAATTAAAAAATGCATTGATGGAGGAATGGCAACAAATACCCCCCAGATATTACAAAAAATTAGTAGAGTAAATGGATAGCCAGTAAATGGATTAAAGATGTAATTTAACAAAATGGCGGCCACACAAAATATTAAAAAAGACAAACATATTACATTTTCTTAAGATTCAGTGGAGTGCACGAAATAAGCTGTGGCGTTGAATTTTGCTGCTTTTTCAGTTTTTTGATTATTATTTTTTTAGTAGACCATTATATAAAGAAATGAAAGTTTATATATAAATATATAATTACTAGCAAACAAATGTCGTTTAAATTTTTTCATTACCAGTACTAGTTACCAAGTTATAGCATTTCAAAGTTTAACACATCGTCTGCACGAAATAAGCTGTGAGCCACTGTATATCAAACTTCATGTTCGCTCCTGCAGCAATTTTTTATGTTGCCTTCGTACCCAGAATCTGTAATTCTGTGCTGCGCCAGTTGCCTAATGTTGTCTTCTGTAATGAGAAGATCTCGCAAAATTGGTGGTGTTTGTTGTTGGGGTGACACTTTTTGCCAGCGGATCATATCTACATAGTCCGTGCATGTAAAATTTAGCATTGGCACCTTGAACTCACGTACGGCCGGATCTTGAGCTGCGGAAAGTGCATTTCGTGCATTTAAAATTCGACGATATGCTAACAAACGAATTGGCTCTCGATCGTCGTTGCACATCGCCAGAAGAATACTTTCTGGATGCGCAAAAAAGCCATTGCGATGAATGCATTTTTCGTATTCCAGCACTGTTTTCAATGGCAAAAGGGGCACAATAAGCCGCGACAACTTGATAAGCCTGTAGAAATGTCGTGCACCACTTACGCAACCTGGCTGCCGCTTGATTCCTATGCTCATTGGCGCGTAGACTTTTAAAATGTAGGTAACCAAAATTTTTAATGCAGCTGAAGGTATCGCGGTTGCGATATACACTCGGCAAATGCAGTTTGCTGTCGTGGTCCAGCGTGAGTGAGACATCTTTCCTATAATAATGATAAAAAAATAGATTTTAAACTCCGAAACGACGTATCATTTAGTGCAATGTTATACCTGGTTCACGATGCTCAAAGTTTTCTGGTACCACGCCTGATGAAATGATTTGACAAATTTCGATTAAATATTTGTTGTCTGTATTTAGTAAAGACGTGTTGAACTCCTTCAAATCCTCGTCGAAAGAAATTTTTGCAAAGTCTGCAATTGGCAACGTTGCACAAATCTTAAGCTTTCCACCAATTGGTCCGGAGAAATTGTTTGGGTCTTTCGTTTCCCCTATGTATTTGCGCATCAGCACCCTCAACGGCAATTCGTTCATGTGCAGTAAGCACACAAGCCATTGCACAGAGAATCCCATTGCCTGTTCAAATAAGCGTACTACACCATGTTCTCTGCCAACATTTACATTTGTGCCATCGCAGCCAATTGCTTTGATTGTTGACAAATCAACATTTTTGTCAACCAATCGATCCTTTATCGTGTTTAGGATAGTGGCTGATGTGCCTTCATCAACTGTGACATGTGATAAGAAAAGCGAACCGGGCTCCTGTAGGATGGAAATATGTTCTTCTTTAACTTTCTTTAGGCAGCCGTTCTCGTATTTTAATGAAAGGTCTTTCCTTCCATCAAAAAAAAAAAAGCATGGAGCATGGTTGCTGCTTGACTGATGCATTCCACAGTCGTCGTGCGAAGTGATCGCCGAGCCCGATAAACTTTCATTCGATCAACGACGTATTGTTTATCTTGGGACGTGATCAAGCCGGCATCTAAGTAAGCTGCGGATACAATTGCTGCTGTTGCTGTGTTGGACACATCATATCTGTCAACTGCTTTTGCAACATTAGGGATAGACAACCAATTGATCTGGTCATCTCTATCCAATTCAGTTCCTAGTTCCGATACTTCAGAAGAAGATGATGATGACTATGTGTCGATAAAATATTGAAGACGTCTGGACGCGCACGCTTAGATGGAATATATCCGGATTCTACAGGCTGGCTCGTGGATCCAGTTGCTTCAGTTGTATCTCTGTTTTGGCGAACCAGCCTTTTTTCCAAAATCTCTGAAGTACGTACGTCAACAGAACCAATCACCATTTTTCTCTTGGTACGCTGGTCGATGAGGAAGGCATGTTCTATGGAATTTACCTTGCTACTTCGCTTGCACATGCACTTTTCCAAGTCTTTACACTTGCAACAACAAATGTCAAATAGTTTGCATGCATCTGACTGAAAAATAATTAACAATTGTTGAATATATTTTCGATAGAAAAAGGTCCACAAAGTTAAAACAACTCACGCGAAATACTATAATTTTTTGTAAAAACTTCTCACTGTTTTTTCTAATTGTATCCGTATTTAATAGTTTAAGGAATGCTTTATTTAAAGCTTGCAGTTTTGCATGTACCCTCCGAGGAGTAGTTGTAGGAATTGTTGCTTTATTCCATATTTCAATAACTTTTGATGCAACACTTTTTTCAGCTTCTTTCCAATTTAAGTTTTCTATATGCTTCGCATATTGAAGTGCTAGAAGCACGTCTTCACCTGTCGGCAAAGTACATATTGGCAATTCGCGAGGATCACTGTTCAATATTTGTATCTTTCGACGGATCATTTTAGTTGTTTTGAATTCACTTCAATTTACCTTTAAAATTTGCACAAATTAAAACCTTTGACTTGCCGCAACACAGCATAGAAAACGAATGAAAAACGTTCAACCCAAATTGTACAAAACTAAAACCTCCAATGAAACGCCAACAACTTAACGCAGCAACCCGGAATTTTAAAAAAATTCGAAAGTAGTTAACCATTTCTACCTACGCAGGCTATGCAAAAGTTCAAATTCAAATTCAAATATGGCAATATGTTTGTATTTGGAATATCTCCTAATTCTTAGTGCAATATAATCACGCTTATTCAATATTTTGGCAGCTATGGTGAAAAATAGCAACAAAAATCCATTTTTTACGTTTACAAAAGGTCACGGTGGTGGGTCGGTATGGGCTAAAATAAAACCGAAGAACTAAAAAATGGTTATAAAATACGCGTCATATATTGCTGAAAAATATCGGGAAATATACTATAACGTATCTCGTATAGTTTTTTTATTAAAAATTAAAAACTAAAAAAAAATTGAACTTTTTAACTTTTTCGATTTTTTCTTAAAAAATATATATCTCGGTAACGGGATGTCCCAGATAACTGAGTGATATGGCAAAATGTTTGTATTTGGAATATCTCTTAATGCTTAGTGCAATGTAATCACGCTAAATCAATATTTTGGCAGCTATGGTGAAAAATAGCAAAAAAATCAGTTTTTTACGTTTACAAAAGGTCACGGGGGTGGGTCGGTATGGGTTAAAAAAAAAAAAAAAGTTGTCCAAAATTGTTTTTTCATCTATTCGCAAGTTTTTTTTGCTAACCATCTTAGATCCGACACAAAAAGTTCGAGAGCGTTATGCCCTAGTATACATACCATTTTATAACATCAAAAACACAAATAAACATTTTCATAGCTCTATCATCCACATTAGCCTTTGAGCCAAAAAGACCAAAGTAGGGTGTCAGGAAAACTCAGTACAATTTAAATGGTATTTCTTTTACTTCACTCTCCTACTTACACTTTGATTTCAGAAAACGTTTTTAATTTTTGTGAAGTGAAAAAAGTTTTTATCCCAAGTTTTTGTTTGAAGTTTTTATTTCGTACTTTTTGTGAGTGAGTTTTTGTTTTGAAAGTGATATAAGTAGCTGTTAGTGATAGCTTTTTGTTTTGTTAATTTATTATTTAAACATACAGTTTCAAAAGCTAAAGAATTATTTTTTCTTGAAATTTTTAGAGCAATTGTCTTTTTTTGAACATTTAATTCAACATCACGTTAATTAAATGCTTTTAAAACGTCATCCTTTACAGAAATTTTATACAAACAATGCCACTGGGATTTTTATGTCAGAACTTTGTAAAAATCTCTCACTGTGGTGAGCTACTTACTAAAGATTGCCAACTAATGTCTGTTTTTGTTAATTGAAATCAATAGCTAGCATTGAACTGGCAAAAGTTTGTCTTCACTGGATCTATAGAACTTCTAACTTTATTGTTAATTTAGTTTTACTGATTTTGTAATTATCTGCGCGCTCAATGCCAAGAAGAACATTAATTTCTAGCATTCGGGGCTTTGTTCTAAGTTTAAATTGGAAAACAAGTTGGCGCTTAAATCGATACTTGGTTGAACGTTGAACGTGAAAGGATGTTTAACTAATTAAATTTTAGATAAGCACTCACTTTTTGACGTTGTCAAGGCTGTTTAGCTCTTGATCCCTGGTAGAGTTGACTCTCATAATTGTACGAACTCAACAATGCCTGAGTAGTTCAAAAGTAATATAATAACAACACTACCTTGACAGTGTTTTTTTTTTTTAATGGTTTTGTGCCTTGGTCGAGTTTGTCGGGTTTGCCTGTATAGAATTTAATATTATTATTTTTTAATAAGCTGTAAGTGACATTTGAGAAACATATGCTTTACCCAAGATACAAGCTCACGGACAGCTGTCAGTTTGTATAGATACAGACTATTACGTAGTGAAAAGAACATAATGTAATAGTCATAGGACTTGAGTCTATAGCCTCCAAAGATTGTGAGTAGAAAACGGAAATTGACTTTAAATGAACTAGTAACAGGAGCTAAATATGAGTTGTGCGTACGTGACACTACTTTCAAAGGAAACAACATACAAATTAACGCCATTCTATGAGTAAAATAAAGAAAATTTGCTGTCTTTCTGCGACGATGAAGGGGTGGGAAGGAGTGGTTGTTTTGGCTAACACTGAAATAATAAAAATAAAAGACATATTGTAGTCAGTTTAATATGTTGTATACGTATACTTATGAACATCATCTCATGCATAAAACAAACAGTGTTGCTTTATTGTGTTTATATAACACAGACAATTAATTAAATTTTATTCAGTTTATGTGCTCATAGTCTACAAGCAGTGGAGGATTTGGCGAACGTGAGGTCAATGGGTCATTTTGATAAGAGAAATGAGAGAGAAAATATTTACAAATTAGGTTTTAAGTCATCAAAAGTAATCTATATAATTAATAGGCTAAGGTTTTATTTATGACTTTCACTTCTCCCAGACCAATAGACCGACTTTAACGGTTAAGATGTCATTAACCCTTAAATGCATGACCTCAGCGATTTTATTCATTATTTTTTTTTCACTTTTGCGCCAAATAACTCAATGAGCTGATTTCTGTATGTGTTGCCGCTGTGAGGAAACGAAAGCTTCAAACCAGTATGCCTCAACAAATTTATTATTTTTTTCAAATTTACTCTCATTCATGAGACATGAGACATGAAAAGAAATTATTTGATTGTGCCACATATGGCACACTATGCATTTAAGGGTTAAATTAGGTTTAGATTGTATATGTGCAAACTAATTTTAAAAACTGTGTTTTCGCTTCAGGTCACTTCGCACCTTTTAAACAGAAATACAATTTTTTTTACAAAAATCCGCAATTTAATCGCAATTTGAAATTTGATTTGAAAAGCGCTTATAAATAGATCGAATTTGAATTTTTCTCAATACTAAAAAAGTTTTGAACCCAAATGATCTTTTATGCGTTGCTCAAATGTCAATTGTGTGAAAAATTCAGTTTCAAACTCAAAAAATTCTCTTTCCGTGGAACAACTCTGTCGAATTTTAACGGTTTTAAAATTTGTTTTGTTTTTCTAAATTTTTATTTAATTTTCTTTGAAATTTATTGGTAACTATCTTTCCAAATGTATTTGTAATGAATTTTCTTAATATTGTGCTGAGTTGGTTAACGTGTATTTTTCTCCAAACTCCAAGACATAGAAAAAACTCTCTGAAATTTAAAGTTATTTATTAGTAAGCGAATATTTCTGCCACTTTTTAAAAAATTTTGTTCATTTGTTTTTTTTTATTTAATTGCAATCCATTAACTAAAAAATAAATAACAACATTTTTACCGTTACTTTATTATTTATATTTTAATCATTGCCTTTAGAAAGAGTTCAATAAATTGAATGTTTTCTCAAGAAAAGGAATAAAAATTGTTTTTGTTGTAAAAATAAAAAATTTCAAATTTGCATTTTTGATTTTCTTTCATCGTATACAGTTTATTTAAGACGGGACATGACATTGGCTGTTTTTTTAAATTGATACCATAATTTTGCTTTTTTAATAAATATTCTTAAGATTCTAAGAAGAAAAGAAAAAATTTCATGGACAAATTTTTACCGGTTCAAAAGTTACAGCCGGTTTAGTGAGAGCGCATTTTTATTTTTCAACCTTTTGTTTCTTTGTTAACAAACTTTGAAGGCGATTATCTCAAAACCATGTTTTTCGTACTGGTTGCGGCACTAGCGGGTTCATTTTTGGCGTTTTTTTTTTTTTTTAATTTTTAAAACTTGATTCGCTATCGTATAACACGAGCTTTTTTTTAAATTTTTTTTCGATTTTTTATAAATTTTTAAAGTCAATAATTTTTTCGAAAAAGCACACTTTCAAATTTGGAACATCACCAAAAATTGAAAAAAAAATGGAAAAGAGCTCCTGTTATACGAGAACCAATTTTGTTAAGATTTAAAAAAGTCATTTTTTTCCAGATCGGACAATTTTTGCGACTCCCAGGCTGCAACCACTAGGCCCCGTTTTTTCTCTGCCGCCAGTTTGGAGCTCTATAAAACCATGTTGGAGTAAAAAATATATTTTTTTAAATTTTTTTTTTTTTTAATTTGTTCAATTCTCTACAATAATAAAAATTTTCAAATTTTGGAAAAATGTTTGTTTTTGACAGAGTTATGAATTTTTAAAAAAGGTCTGTTTTCTCTGCCGCAAGTGTTATGTCCCACCTTAAGGCGAATTTGTTTTAGTTTGACAAAAATATTAATAAATATCATCGAAAGAACATTTTATTTTTTAAAAATGTTGTTTTTATATTTTTTAAATTCTCAACAAACTTCAAAAACAATATACTTAAAGAAAATTTAATTTTAGCTCCAACCAATAAAAAGTTATAGTTATCTTTATATTCTTTATATGTATATAAAAATGAATGTGTGTATGTTACAAGTAGACTTCGAAACCGCTAAACCAATTGTTATGAAATTTTCAGGAACACTCTAGGAACGTCTTGAGAGTATTCCTGTGACTTTGGTACCGATAGAACATGGGGGCGTGGCAACTCTCATACAACTAAAATTTTCGATATCGACTAGCTTTAGAATTACATGTTGCACAGTTACAAAATTCGGTATTCGAGCTCATTGTCCACGTGTTGTTTTACTGGTAACATTTTATAGGCGTTGCAAAAGGGGCAGGACACTAAGGCATTCAAACTTTACAGTATAACTTTCGAAATATAAGTCACACATTTATGAAACTCGAAACGAATATAATATTCAGACTAGAAATATTCAGCGAGCCTTGGAAAATGAGGCGTGGCATCAATCATACAATTCAAATGTTTAATATCGAATAGCGTTGGTACTTAATGTCTCATAACATTTAAGCCCAGTATAAAGTTACTTTTTGGCCATGTTTTTCGACCAGAAAATTGGCAAGAGCATTGGAAAATGGGGTGTGACACCGCCCAAACAAGCCAAATTTACTATAAGTACAGAATAACTATGAAAATAAAGTCACAGGTAATTTCAACTCAGAATGGAGTTAATACACTCAGAAAAAAACACATATCTTTCTTCTGTAAAAAATTTCTCTATTTTCGATAATAGCAATTTTCTCTTTTTCGAATAAAATTTTCTTCAATTAGAATAAATTTTCACATTTTCGAAGAAATATTTCTTCACTTCTAGGAAATGGAAATATTTGAATGTCTCTAATAATGATTAATTTTTTCTCGCATTAACAAAAATTCTCATTTATATAAAAAAATTTATTGAAAATGAAAAATTGTTCCTGTATTTTGATAAAAAATTCACTATGAGAATTTTTTTTTGTTCAATAAAAACAAATGTTTTCTCAAAAATAAAAAGTCTTTCAATCTAAAAACGATATAGTTTTATATATTTCATAGAAGCTTTTTATCATTTTTAGAGAATTTTTAAGATCGCTTTTAGAGAAAGGCATTGTCTGGAGCAAAGTCTATACCATTTTTCTCTAAATATGAAGCTTTTTTTATCATATTTCGAGAAAGTTTTTTCTGAGTATACTAAGTGATGTTTGCAGAACAAACCAAGCAGACTAGACCTGGTACTTTTTATTTTCAAGGTTGCTCTTTCCCTTGATTGCTTGATGGTGCAAATAAAAAAATTAAGAAAAAACTTAATTCAACTGAAAAAAATTCAGTTTTAACTTAACAAATTCCATTTCGATCAAATTTTTAAAACAGAAAATATTTTAACAAAATTCTACAATCTTGATCACAGCGTTAAACTCCGTTTTAATTTTAATTTTTTCTATAAACATCATATTGCAGTGTATCATATCGTATGTTATCCTGCGCCCTTACAGCGTGCTTGAAGTCCGCCACTGTCTTTTCAGCTATGCTGGCTAAGCAAGCTTTATGGTTAATGTTAATATTTACAAAGCCAAGTTTTGGGTAAACCATGCTAATACCAAAAAGTTAATAGCCATTCCCTTGCATGCTTCAGTGTATGTGTATGTGTGTGTGTTTGTGTATGTATGTGTCTACCATACCCAGCACAAAATTAATTGCTGCTTTTGGGTTAACCGTTTGACGCTAACTTTAGCTTGTTTTAAATTGTTTGGCTTCACTGTTAAATTGAAGTTGTTTTTCAATTAAGTTTAAAAAATTGTTATATTTCATCTGCCTCCGTCAAACATTACTTTTTTTTACTTTTTTGCGTGCCATTGTTCCTAGAATATGTAGCAAATTTAGCCATAAATCAGGTTTTTTCATTATGGCCTCGAGCGCATCACTATTGCTGTTGCTCTACCAATACCCGAGGTTGTCGGACGCCAAATGCAAGGTCATCGTCATTGCACATTTTGGCTTGTGGTGCTTCGGTTTTGGTTTAATTAATCAAATCAGAACTGTTCGTGTGTGAAATTTCAGCCACCAGCTGAATGCCTCTGAGTTACTTCCACTAATTAAAAGCACATCCTTGCACCATAGTGGTGCTTCGTTAGAAACTGTTGGCTAAATTAAAAGACTGAATTAATTATCAGATAGAGTCAAGATCAGTCGAATCACATAAGTCCGTTAAATTAAAGAAAAAAAAAAAAATAATCAAGTCGAGAGATGTTTAGAAAAATTAATATATCCTTCAGATATGTTTTGGAGAAAGTTTTAAAGTTTTGTTAATATTTTTATATAAAACAAGTGAAACTGTATGACATTTTTCACTGCATATTTGTAAATTATTTAATACTCATGCATATTTTTTTTTAATGGGTTTTGTTGTAGCATTATCTGAAATATGTGAACATTCAAATACTTAATAATATTATCATTCACTTCCAAATACCTCCCATGAGACAAATTCATTCTGTAAATGGAAGACATTACTTTTGCTGAATGTTTTATAGCTGTCTGAGTGTTTCACGGCAAGGCAATTGATTTGTCATACATTTTAAGATAAGGAGTTTTACGTGTTGTGCAGCACAACATAAAGGCTTTTAATGTGCTTGTGGCATGTATGATGTTATGGCGGTATACCTACATGTAATTTCAAAATCAAGATTTCAATCAAATATGTCACATAAACGTGGAAACTGCTGTTTTAATTTAAATTGTGTGTGTTCACAATAAAAAAGTTAAAATAACTGTTATAATGACTTTCCCCTAATGGCTAAAATTGCTCTAAAGAGTAAATAAAAAAAAATTATATAAATATAACAATAAAATCTAAAATAAATGTATGAGCTTTTGAAGTGAAACTTCTTTGGCGGCAAGTGAAATTTCAAGGTTCGTGACGCTAGGCTAATTGAACCCCGAACATTTTTGCTTAAGAGTCGGAATCTATAGCATTGTGCCATGTAGTCACATGAATATGATCAAACATAATGTAATGTAACATTAACATTACATTAACATTAACATTACATTAACATTAACATTACATTATTAACACAACCGTAACATTAATTTTCATCCAACATAGTAATTATTATGATCAGGAAGCAAAACACAATAATCAACAAGATTTGTCTTTGCTTTCGGAGGCTCCTTCAACGAGTACTATGCAAATGCAATCTAGCATTCAAAAAGTGACAATGTTGAGAAGACATTCGAAAGCAACTAAAACACCAACTGAACTAAAACAAGCACCGAAAATAACTGTTATTTTACAATTTTCAAATGAAAAAAATAGTTGAAAGACTTTTTCAAATAAACCATTATGTTACAAATGTCCGCAGCCTCATGAATATTAAGTTCCTTTTAAATTTATGACTGATTCTTTAAAAGTTAAAATTTAAGTGATATTTTTTGCCTTGTATTTTTCGAGGAAAAATAAAGGTTCTTTTGACTTTTATTTTATCTTTAGTTTTTTTCGGTCAATATTATCAAGCAATTTGTGTTTGTTTTAAAGGCCGTTTGACAGATTGAACTGTTGACACCATATGTAAAATGTCTCACCGATGAGATGAAAATAATGGTATCAACATTTTTTTAGTTGGTAAAATGACTTGAACAAATATAAACTACCTGATATTTTTGACCGAAAAAAAAACGGCAGAAAATAACTGTTATTTTCGACCGATAAAATAAAAGTCAAAAGTAACTGTTATTTTTGCCCAAAAAACTATAAGGCTCAAAATAACTTTTATTTTTGTCGGAAAAAAAAAACAAAGAGATAAATGTTAATATGTGCCACTTTCGATAAAAACCATAGCCGATACGGCCCCTGGATGCAAATATTGAATCAACAGATTATAATTTGAATTGATTGATTGAATTTCTTTTCAGATACTTTCTCTCTCTATTTCACACTAAAATCTCTCTTATTTCTTACTGTTACAGAAGTTTCACTTCTGCCACGTGTACGTTGCTACACGCGAGTTTTTTTGAACATGTATTACACAAAATACAAAACACAAAATTCAATTAATTTCTAAAAAAAACAAACAATAATAAATCACTGTCTGATGAGTTCTAGTGGCTGTTGTCGTTTATCCGCTTTCTTTCACAAAAAATTGCTCCAATGTTTGCTGAACAGCTTTTTTTTTTCAATGTAAAATAAATTTCCTTGTAGCAATTGATATTCGTACACTGAGAAAAAAAAACATAAATAATTAAAATTTTGTATTCGGACGATCCCAGAGGTCGGTAATTACGAATCTGATGTCGAAAACTGAAAAAATCATGCTTTAAAACAGTTATTTTAAATATTAAAAAAAAAAAAAAAAACAAAAAACAAATTGGCCATTTCAGCCCTTGAAAGGACTTTGACCGAGCTTCTTAGGATCGATTGTGTTGTGTATGTTATTAAATTTTTGCACACAATTGACCGAGAACTGGACCTACATGTTTTATGCCGACTCCGAACGGCTCATGTTCTCAAGAAGCTTTACATGGCATTATTTACTCTCTGAGGTTTGCCATTGTCTGCAAAGAGGTGGTGACCGATCAGAAAAATTTTTTATTGAAAAAACTTTTCGCCACGGCTGGGGATCGAACCCGGGCTCCGAGCATGCTAAGCCACACACTTTACCTGCATGCCACGGTCACCACCATATTAAAACATTTGTTTTAAATTTAACTTTAAAAACATTTGTGTTTAATATGTTCGTTTGATGCTAACACAATTTCATTTAATTTAAACACATATTTCCCTCAGTGTAGCTACCGCGTGGGATACTTTAAAACTGCTTCCGCTGTCGGGATAGTTTTTAAAAAGAAATCTTCTTAGCTTCGTCAATCAAACACATCGCTTTGGAAATTTGTTTGGAGATTTCTATTAAATTTTGTTCTTCGGAGATTTCTATTGAACGATCACTGTCATCTTCTTTATTAGCAAATTGCAATTCCAGTTACAATAGTTCTTCATTAGACAATTTTTGGTTGTGCGAGGTAAGCACTTCATTTATGTCAGTCTCATTCATACCTTTAAAATGAGACTCCCTAGCTAAATTAGAAATTACATGTCGAACGAACATCAACTTCTACAGCGCATATTCTGTGAACACATTTAGTTTTTTTTTTGCACCAAACATCACTCATGCAAGATGGTTTAACCTCCTCTCATGAATCGGAAATAATTTCTATGACTTTAATTTAGTATAATTTCTAATGTTGAACTTTTTCCAAAACTTGTCCATCAGTCTCACTAAAAAGAAGTTTACATGTTCGACGAAGGTAATAACTTTTAAAAGTCGATATTACTCGCTGATTCATCGACTGAATGTCGTATTGGGCGGCAAAAATACAAATTCCACGTTTTCTGACAACTCATCAACATAAACTGAGTGACCAAGAGCATTGTCTACTAGAATCAAAGCCTTGAAGTTTAAGTTTTCCTTGTTGCAATAAGCTTTTAATTTCTGGAATAGCACAAGTTGAAACCCAGTTTTGAAATAATGCTGCTGTCATCCATGCTTTTTTGTTTGCTCGCCAGTGAACAGGAAGCAGATTCTTTGAACAACCTTTCATAGCTCTTGGATTTTCTGATTGATAAATGAGAAATGGTTTTACATTTGAAATCACCATTTGCATTACTACCAAGAAGAAGAGGCAGTCTTGATTTCCCAACTTGATTTCCAATCCAAAAAGAAAGCAAGGAATCCATTTTAATCATCAATGCACTCCTTAAATTTTATCCCCATCTCGATCTGTAATATTTCTGACAGTTGTTGCAGCCAGACCAACAGCCTTTGCTATCTCCACTGCCTTCTCTCCCTTATCAAATCGTCACAGAATATCTATTTTTGTCTCAAGCTGATAGTAGTTTTTTTTATTTTAGGTAATTCTAACTACAAGCAGCGCCCTTTCCACTTATTTGGTTAAAGAAAATTGATTATTCTCTTAAAAAAAAGCAAAACAAACTAATTGAAAATGAACTCTAAAATTAGCCAAACAAAGAGAAAATAACAGAAAAAACTGTATTAAAATTGCGTTGATTTTCAGTTAGAAAGAGAATCCCCGAGTTTTGATGGTACAATTCGCAATTAGAAACAAAAGTCGTGCCAACTTCTAGAAAAATAAAAAAAATTAAAGACTCGAACCCAAAACAACGCAACTTCGAAAATCTAGCGACGCACAGTGAAAATTCAGCAGCGACGCAACTTCGAAAAAACGCGAGCTACTGATGTAGTTACTTCATTCTAAGTTTCTATGCTCTGGAGCTATAACTTGCAAAACTATGCGATATCAAATATAAGGCTTGTATGGATGGAGCTTGCCCATCAGTGCCCATTCCAATTTTCTAGTAGAAGTCCACTACCAAGTGGTTATTCCTTACTGACTTTCAATGTTCTGTTGATTTTTACTTACATAGCTTTTATGTATAGAAAAATTTGCTTGTATGGAAGAAGCGACAACAAGTTTATCAATAAGTAACTGTCCAATAAGTAACTCTATAAAGAGTTTTTTTGTTATGCGATATTTAGTTCCAAAGTTATTATATATAAAACTTGAATTGTGTGGGCGGTGACACGCCCATTTGTACAAGTTTTGCTAAATTTTGACAGTTGAATAAATATTAGGTGAACACCAAGTTTTATTGATGTGTATTGATGCTATAAAAGTATCAAGTGCATCGTATAACGCGCATAAAATGTTGCCAATGAAACTGCACGTTATAATTGAGGTTGATTATCGAATTCTGAGATAAAATATTCTTTATCGCCAAGTTTGTTTGCATGGGAGGTACCACACCTATTTGTTTGATACGAAACCTCACAGAAACACTCTCAACAAAGTTTCCCTGAAAATTTCGTAAAATTTGTTTTAGCAGTATCGTATTAAACAGAAATTATAATTCTAATTATTTTAGCCATTAATGATGTAACTCACATTATTAAACCTTTCCATTTGTTAATTTATGCAGGTGATATGAAAATATACAGAACAATAAATTCTAAAGACATTTAAGACCTACTCCAGGCCGTTCTGATATCCTTTGAAATTTGATGTTCTAAAAATAATTTGTTTCTAAATGCCAAACTTATCGCGAAAAAGGAATATTGTTTAATGCAAAATATAAATTTGCAATAAAGAAGAGCTTATGATTATGCTTTATTTTATGAATGGTTATATAGACAAATTGACCGATTTTGTTCAACCAGCCATCAAAAACTTATGATATTTTTATTTGATTTTGTTTTCGACTTTAATCTTGTTAATATTTTTTAATTTTACAAAACAACAACAACAAAAATGAAACCTAAAACTAAAGTTTTTGAGACTGAATGAAAGAAGTTCTTTGTGCAACGAGATAAAAATAGCCTCTTCTACGGAAATTTATTATTAATATTCGATAAGCTTAAATATTATTTCATATTTACCTCAATTTACTACGTTTCAAATTTGCAATTTTATCTAGAATTACTAAGGATATTTTCTATGCCAAGTATATTAATTCCAACATCAATTGTGCAATAAGGCAGAAAATTTTCACAGCCACTAGAGCACACACACACACACACACACCCATGCATCTATAGTGGTCCTACCACTTGAATGGATGCTACCGATAAATACTAAAGGACTATTAAGAAAACAAAGAAGAGATGAAACTGACAAAACCAGTTGTGCTTGTGTTGGTCATAAGTGTGTGGTATATGTATGTATGTGGGTAAAATGTTAATTTGTGCAAGTCATATATAGTAGAACAACCAGATTGAATGTCAATTTATAACGTAGGTGTCCAACTGTGTGTTACAAGCAATACAAGCAATAAACGAAGGTTGAAAACAAAATGAACCAAAAAATAAAAATCACTTCTTAAAATTCATGCACACATAAACTCATGTTTATTAAGTATGACAAATTTTAATTTTTGGAAAATTTGGGATTAACTTATTTCATTGGAATTATTAAGCGTTTTATAAGAAATGTTAATACACTTGGGTGCACACAAAACTTTGGCATGATTGAATTGCAAATAATGTTTAGGCTAAATTTTTAGAATTGCTATGTTAAATTGTTGACAAAATGAATGATTTTTCATGTTTTTATTCGTGAATGATTTTTCATGTTGTTCTTTGTATTCAAAAACAAAGAAATTAATAACTGAAAAGTAAAATTAAGTTTCTTACTAACACGATTAAATTTTTCGCTAATATTATCTAAATTTTTTAATATCTAAATTAAATTAAAACTTAATTAGATAAATAAAATACAATTAAAAAAAATTAAAGGCAGATTCAACTCTTAAAATACAACTAGCTGGTAACAGATTTTACTTAAAAAATACAATTAAAAAATTTTATCCAGATCCAACTCTTAAAATCTAGATGTATTTTAATGAAATATCGACACATGCCACTTACCATACCTTCTTTCCAACGAGATAAAGATGGCGGAAATCTTTTAAGAATCAACGAAATGGAAACACTTTGTATGATAGCAAGCCTATAAATGAGAATCGGTGTTTGACCACAACAAAAAAACAACGTTAAAATCGTTAAAACCGGTTATGGTTTTTATCGAAAAAATCACATATTAACTGTTATCTTTCAACTTTTATTTTTTGCAACAAAAATACAAGTTATTTTATGCCATTTATTTTTTCGGGCAAATATACCCGTTACTTTTGAGTTTGATTTTATCGGTCAAAAATAACAATTATTTTCTGTCTTTTATTTTTTCGGCCAATTATTATCAGGCAATTTGTATTGTTTCTAAGGCCGTCCGTCTTATTGACTAAAAAACTATTGATACGATTATTTTCGTCTTACCGGTGCTCACATTTTGCACATGGTATCAATAATTTCTTAATCGGTTAAGCGGCCTTTAAAAAAATCATAAATTGCCTGTTATTTTTGACCGATAAAATAAAAGTCAAAATTAACCGTTATTTTGGACTACAAAAATAAAAGGCACAAAATAACAGTTAGTTTTTAACTTTTATGGAATCAATCGAAAATTTAAAAGGCACTTGATATTCGTGAAACTAAGGCCATAAGTATCAT
This sequence comes from Tetanocera ferruginea, assembly GCA_958299015.1. Lineage (NCBI taxonomy): Eukaryota > Metazoa > Arthropoda > Insecta > Diptera > Sciomyzidae > Tetanocera > Tetanocera ferruginea. Next base: position 135,327,450 of record OY282643.1, read on the forward strand.
AATGGTATATTTTCAAAAGCCCTTCGACAATTTTTTCATTATGTCTTTTTCATTTGAAAATTGTAAAATAACAGTTATTTTCCGTCCCTGGTTAAAATAGCCGCCATTCAGCCAATTCTCAACCAATTTTGATATTTTTTAGTTCAATGAAAAGGTACATTTACGCGCAATGATTTTGTACAAATTTCTTTTTATACAGCCTTATTCTACGTGAAATTCTACTGAAAATAATTGCAATTTAGTTTTTATTTCCGACAAGGCAAATGGCTGTTAAAATTCAATGAAAGTTGGCACAACAACAGTTGATATTTTTTAGTTCAATGAAAAGGTACATTTACGCGCAATGATTTTGTACAAATTTCTTTTTATACAGCCTTATTCTACGTGAAATTCTACTGAAAATAATTGCAATTTAGTTTTTATTTCCGACAAGGCAAATGGCTGTTAAAATTCAATGAAAGTTGGCACAACAAAATTCGAACACTTCAACTTTAAAAATTAATTACAAAAAATTGTGACGACATTGAGAACTCTGACAAGGTGCGATGGACTCACAACATGTTCCTCTTTAAGAATTTTTATAAGGTTTGCTTGTGCTTTTTCAGACTTCACGCCGTGTTATTAAATTAAAATTGTTGATACTTACACACAGGGGCGCAACCAGGAATTTCTTTTGGGCGGAGGGGTTTTTCCAAATGTCGGACTTATTTAAGAACCATATTTGCGCATGGTTCAAGCAAATTTATTGAAGATTTAAACAATTAACTTTTCAATATATTTCTTAAAAAAAATCAAGCATCAAATATGAAAATGATTTTTTTTTTAAGTTTGAGTTTGCCGCAGTTGAAAATAAATCTCAATTTTGTGATTGATTGCTCACGAATACGTCCACCTCATATAATAGTTAAACCTGCCGATAAGTCAGTCTATCAAGATATATAAAAATATTCATAGAAGGATTAGGGCATTCCATAGTCAGGCTGGACCGACTTTAGAGTTTCCTTAATTTTTTCAAATTTTGTATGCACTGAAAAATGATAATCATGCTTTATTAAATTCGTATTGATACATTCGGAAAAAAAACACATCTCTGTTCCGGTAAAAAATTTCTCTATTCAGAAAAATTCTATTTCTCTTCAATCAGAATAAATTTTCACATTTTCGAAGAAATATTTCTTCACTTCTTCAATGAAAATATTTCATATTTAAATAAATATAATGATAAGTATTATTCTTGCACAAAAAAATTCTCATTTATAGAGAAAAATTTATTCAAAATGAGAAAGATTTCCTATATTTTGATAAGAAATTCACTATGAGAAGTATTTTCTTCAATAAAAACAAATGTTTTCTCAAAAATAAAAAGTCTTTTTCTCTAAAAACGATATATTTTTATATATTTTTCTTATTCATGGAAGCTCTTTATCATTTTTAGGATTAAATTTAAAAACACTCTCTGGAGCAAAGTTCTTACCATTTTTCTCTAAATATGATGCCTTTTTAATCATATTCCGAGAAAGTTTTTTCTGAGTGGTACAAAACACGTTTTTTTAAACAATACTTTTGCATTTTTTTTTTGTTATGAAAATTGAATTGAAACTACATATTAGACCTGATCGAAATTTAGATTCCGCCGGTCGGGGTCTCAAAAGTAAGAGGAACTCATTATAATGATTTCTGCATATCTCTTTTTCAAATCGGAGAAAATCTGCCGATGCAATTTTGATCAAGGTCCTTTTTGATAAAGAAAATATGTTTTTTTATTGCAACTTTTTATTTTTCACAGAACGCATACCTACATCTGCTAAAATATAAAATTTCTTACTCATACCAATATTTTGACAAGCAAAAAACATGTTTTTTTCCAAATAGGACCTTGAGGAGAATCAAAATTGCTTCGACGGTTTTCTCCGATTTGAAAAGAAGATATGCAGAAATCATTACGAGTTCTTCCAAATTTTGAGGCCCCGACCGGCTAACATTTTTTCTCATCTATATAATAATGATCCGGCCTACTACATATTTAATTTTTTTAAATATACTAGAAAATTTAAGTTAGTCTTTTACAAGTAAAGGAATATTTAAAGATTTGTTTAAAAATTTTTGTTTATAATAATTTTATTCACATTAAAATTTTTTTTATATAAGAAGATATAAGGTTTTTTAATAGAATTACCTTAATGTCTGCCAAAATTTTCAACTTGGTAAAAAAAAGTATTTTTTTATTTATTTTGTTTTAAAAATATCACATTAATTATCTCTCAAAATATTTTTTCATAACAACAGTTTTTCAAACAACAGAAAAAAAAAATAAAATTAACTGTAAGTCGCCACGAGATAAATGTGTTATATTTCAAATCAATACATAGGTAAATAATTTTCAAGATTAAACCACCCCCTTAATAAAATCTTAACACCTTGTTTAAGCCTTTCAATGGCGTGGCTAAAATTATTGTGGAACTTTTTTTGAGGTAATTTTCCCTTCATCTAGGCCGTAAAAAGATTAAAAAACATCCTTCTGATTTTTACAAGCTCTGCTTAGCTTTTGCCAGACTGTCTAATATAATGGAAAAAGCCATTCAAAGGTTGAATTATAATATTTAGGTTCAACTTAAACAACCGGCGGCCACTGCAAATGCGTTATTTGTAATGTTATTATCAAAAAAACAATTATGCTTTGCATACCAATAACAAATAACCACCCTTATTTTTTTTGCAACATTTGTTAACACGCGAAATAAAAAGATTTTAGGCTTCTGTTGGGCACAAAATTGAAAATACAACTGAGTTAAACGTTACATATCTCTCTAAATTTATGCTTGTCTTGTTGGTACAACTTTATTTCATAGTACCAACGTATTTAATTTTAAAAAAGACGTTGAAAAATAAAAATTATTTTCTGTTGTGTCCAATAAAATGGACAAATCCATTGAAAAGGTTAAGCATTTAAGGTGGCACATTAATATGAAATATTCTCAAGTTAATTATCTATGTATTAAAGACCTTATTAATGATTATTTTATGAGTCCGACTAAGGTTCATGACATTGCCTGTCATATCTAGAAAACTAAATTTCGCTTTAATAGATTTAAAATTTACTTTGCCTACAAGCTCAGTAGCTGTAAGCTTTGTAAAGAACATAAAATACTATTTTGTGCTTCTGTGTCGCATTCACCATTCTATAGCTGCAACTTTGACAAACTGATGAGTTTCCAGTTCCGGCCAACCTTATTTTTACCAACAAGCAATCGTTTTTAGGATTTCAGAAGCTGTTGCTTGCTCCACGTGGACGCATGCCGTTGTTTCTTTTGCGACAAATTGTTAAATGAATGTGCAAACAACCTTAGGTGCTGTCACAAAGTTACACACACGCACACACACACACACACACGAGTTGTTTGTTTATTTTGCCCGTCTGGATGCGGCCATGCTCTTCATTGTTGTTCATAAGTGAACCAACCATGTGACTTAACCGCAAACACAACCGCACAATGGCGATGCCAGGATTTATGAGCTTCTGCTTCTTATTGCCGCCTAAAGTTCCTGCAATTTTCTATCTGACATATGCATTGCCAAAGTACGTGTGTGTGTTTGTTTGAGTACTCCATAGACTGTTGCTCAAGCGTGCCGTTGAGCATTTTAGTGACACGACCACCTCGAAACTACAGTAATTATTTTCCTTCTGTGTATATTTTCGGAAGTCTGATAAGCTTCATTTTCTGCAGATGCTCTTCTATGCATATGTGTGACTGTGTTTCTAATGTCTTGGGCGTGTGATACGTTTTTCAGGTTAGTTGTCAGCACAAATAAATACAAGACAATATTTTGTTGACATGCAGAGAGGCGGAGGTACAACAATTCTCATTTATTGCAGATTTTTGTTCATATTTTATTGCGCATTTGTAATACATCCAATGTTAAAGTAGGAATAGCCCATAAGACCGGTATTGTAAGGGATATATATTAATGCTAGCTATATTTTTACAAATTGCTAAAATAATTGGTGGGGCTAAACTTAGGGTATTTGCGTTGTTTCCAGTAAGTAAACATTTCGAACACGACACACAACACGACACACAAAAAAGAAGATAATGATTTTTGCAAATCTAGACGTTATAGAAATATTCTGATTGAAAAACAGACGTGCTAGTGGACATTTTAACTGTTTTATATCATTTTCTAAATGTCACTTTAAAAAAAGGAAACGAATAAGTATGCTGTTTGTGCGTTTGTTTCCTAAAAGATAATCGAACTCTTTGCTGGAGTTCGAAAGAAATTCAAATAGAACCCAAAAACGACAAAACCAAATTCTACAAACAATACCTTCATGAAGCAAGACTAAGCAAGAAATCCTCGAACATTGCAAAAACGTTAGACATAAAGATGCAAAGCAACCAGATAAGCGTGTTTAATATGCGTCCAAGGTGGATGCGCTCGTAAAAGGATTTTTAAGAATACTCTCACGTACTGCATATCTTATTCATTCTATTCGGTGCGGTGTTGCTTTAATAAAAGATGCTGCAAGAAGAAACGCGAACGAACAGAATTGAGCACGGTATGAGCAAAAATGTCAAACTAAAGTTAGACAAGACATGTTTGCAGGGCAAAAAATGCATTATTGGTGGGCATGGCAGGGGTTGGAACTTATGTGCATGCAAGAAAATTTAAAGCTCTTTGACACTCATGCACTCAAAGTGCGGTTATACCGTAACAGCGTATAATTGTAAGTAACAAATCCTTTCGTAACTAGAAGACTTTGTATGGAGAAAATAGTTGCGGAATAAGTCATAGACGAGGAAAAAATTTAATTTCTTTTTGTTTCATTTATATAAACCATTTGAATGCTTATCAAAATTGATTATGTTTCACTCTCGTCCCCATCTACCAAAAGGTGAAGGAGCAATTTTCGCTTAAGCTTTAGCGAGGACCAGTTATTGCTGAAACGTGCTAAGTCTAGCGATAGTAAAACGTGCCAAATACATATAAAACGCTTTTCAGCAATTAATTTAAATACACCAAAAATAACGAAAACAACAAAATAAACAAAATAAAAAACATCTTCATGAAAATGGCTACAAGCAGTTTAAGAAAAGGATTCTTCAGTGTGGACTCCCAGTAGACAATGACATCGCTGCTAGCAGGCCTTCCTGTGGATTTTGTAGTACTGCCGAGCTCGTATAAGATTACACTTTCTTTTTTCTATGAATTGGGAAAAAATATTTTTTTCTTTTAAACATTTTTCTGTTTATTATGTATTCTATGATGTTATCTTCTCTCCTATGTTTTTCTTTAAGTCAGATTAATTTCAATCTATAATCTTTGATATAGCAGTAAGAAGGGCCATTATTATGTCATATTTTTAAACTGATATATATTCTAACTTTTAACGAAAAAGTTGCGCTGAAGTATGTGAAAAGTCAGTCTTTGAGGGGAAAAAAGGTTTATTGTAAAAGAAGGCCTTCAAGAAGTGCTCATAAGAGCAGCGAGGAAAGGATGAATTTGGTCTTCAAAAGTAGCAGTCAATGCAGGCCTTCGTATACAGAGCGCTGGTTGAATTGGCCTATTGGGGCTATTTGTCTCCGTGCGTGTGTGTGTGTGTGTGTGTGTGTATGTGTGCGTGTGTTTTTATAAACATGCAATACTTAAGCGTGCAAAGTAGTCTTTGTTGTAAGATTGGCGCCGCCTTGTTTAAGCTGCGACACCATCGTCAACGGCAGCAAATGCAGTGGTGAATGTAGCCAACATTCTATATTAAAAGCAAAAAGGGAAAGCTTGCGGCAGGTGAGCCAGTCATTAATGTTAAGTGCTTTGACGCGAACGTCGACGCAGCAGTGCATATTGGAGCAGATAAAAAAGATCTAGCACCTGAAGAAATAACAAAAACAAAAATGCAACAAAAGTAGAAGAAAAAAAAAAAAATAACAACCCATACAGAATTTAAATAAAAAATAAAGACTAATGGATGAACATTTTACTGCAATTTATGCTGATGGCGCAGCTACGTTGAGTGCAGATTTTATTTATTTATATTCTAAGTGACAAACAGAATTTATTGTTGTTGTTGTTGCTGCTATTTTTTTATGCGGTTGCTCTACGTACAGTCCACTGTTGCCAGATTGAGGTAAATTTCCCTAAATGAGGTAATTTTTGACTCATTCTTTAGGCAGAGGTAAAAAAGGTAATTTTTGACAAAAAGTGGTAAATTTTGCAAAATAATTATTTATAGATTTCCAAATATTTTGTTATTTGCAGCTTTGTTACCTTTCTGAACATACTCACAAGCAGTCTTTTATTATTGGGAATCCCCTTTTGTCCCGACAAAAAAAAAAACAAAAATAGCAAATGCAGGATTATTTTAATTTTTGGTTTGCTGCAAATTTTAACTTAAAACTAAAGAATTTGTTGAAATACATCAAGAAACAAGAAATAATTAAATGTTTTTGAAATTGCATTGAACGTTGTTTAAAAGAATATCGGAATATTGAAAAAATTGCTGGTGTTTGCAATAAGAAGTGAATAATCATCAAAAATAAGGGTAAATATAATGATTATATTTGAACTCATTTTTATGAAATATTAAATAGTGTTTATTGTTATTTCCTGATCAGTGCTTTGGAGTTTAATCATGATTTGTGATGTTTAACGAATTTATTTCGGATTCTACGCGTCACTCTATGACGCAATGTCAACACATTTCCGTGGGTATATTTTCTTAAGATATTTTGATAAGGATGAAGATCTTGATTTTAAATATTAAGGACGCGTCTTATTTTTATAAGAAAATTTAATTTATTTATATTCGATTTTATAAACTATCCAATAGGTCTGTCCACGAAAGAGGTAGACGAAATCGACGAAAGACTGAAGCGAAAACCAACAAAGTTTATCAGAAAACCCTGAATAAAACAAAGATGCCAGCTAAAAGAATAACAGATATACAAACTTGTGAAATATAATTGAATAAGATTTATATTTTAAATGCAATTTTTTTTTTTTAGAGGAATATTTAATTTTTTTGACGTTTAAATTTTGTCGTTTAATTTTTGACATTTCATTTTTAAGGTTTAAACATATTTGACATTTTTACATAAACGACAAGTCCACCATCAAAATGTCAAAATGTCAACCAAAAATCACAAATGCTATTATTAATGCTGTTTTAACCAATATTATTGTCGTTTTCTTGTTAAAATTAACAATTTTTTGAGAGTGTAGCAAAGAAATGTGTAATTGTGAACTAGAGAAGTGAATTATAACAGCAGTTAGGCCCGTTAACTGATCTCCGAAGTTTAAATTATTTAATCTCAGATTTCGTAAACAGAGTTTAAATTTTAAACTCAGTTAAAATTATTTTCGTAACTTATCTCATTTTTATCGGCAGTTTTCTTAAACTCTGTTTAAAAATTTAAACTGATATTAAAAAAACATATTTGAGCGGCACTGTAGTAAAAATTCTACAACTTTGACGTAGAACATCAAAATATTTCAAAAATTTTTGATAAAATAATGCAAATTGTCAGTTTCATTGGAATATTTTTTTTCCAAAACTTAAAATATGTTTTTTTTTTGTTTATTGTTTTGATTTTTTTGAAGCATGATTTTTTTATTTTTTATTTTTTGTTTATGATTGAGAATATTTCCAATGTTCTTAGAGAATTTTTGACAAAATCTAAGTTTAAATTTTTTAAACCTAGAATTTCTGTGTTTAAATTTAAACTTGCCTCACCAAGTTAAACTTAGATTTTTTGAGATGAGGTATCGGCGTTAAAATTAAAAAATCGGTATCGGCGTTAAAAACTGAGGTTAAGGAATTTTAAACTTTGTTTAAGCTAAACTTTGTTTAAAATTGAGATCAGTTAACGGGCCTTAATCATTTAAAAATTTTTTATTTTTTTAGAAAAAGGTAAATTTTAACAGAAAGTGGTAATTTTTTTCTCAAATCTGAAAGCAGAAATAAAGAGTTTGGAAGATCGCCTCTTTAAGCAGTACGATAATTCGTTTAAAAGCCTTACTACAGATTTAGCGAACATCGAAGAAAAAATTACTAATAGAATAGAATCGGACGTAAATGCGCTCAAATTAACAATCAGTGAGTGTGATAAAAAAATTGAGTTGCTGGACACGCAACTTCAAGCTCTTACTTCTCGATGCGACGAACTGGAAGGAGAAAGGAAAGAGTTTCTGAGTAACAACTCTAGCAACAACGATTTCTCTTCGGATGCTGTTTTGTTTGGAGTGCCGCGCTCAGAAGACGAAAATTTAAAAAGTATCTTCAACAGAATCTGCCATTTTATTGATTTCCAGCCACCGCAGATAAGGGATATTTTTCGTGTTAAACCAGCTTCAAGCAATCCAAATCCATTGCTTATAATTAAATTCTCGTCTCCCTTCGATCGTAACCGCACTTTAAAAGCTTTTGGTGACTACAGGAGACGAACAAAATCTGCTGTGAATCTACGATCAATTGGTTTCAACTCTGATAATAATATTTTCATTCATGAAAGCTTGAGCTCTGACAACCGAAAAATAATGCAAGCGGCGATATTGCTTAAACGCCAGAAACATTTGTTTAATGCATTTACCTACCGGGGTGCAGTCCACGTACGGCTGTACAAAAATGCTGATTGCATCAAAATTGGCAGTCTGGATGAGCTGCGCAATGCTGTCCAGAGCTCTAATGAGAACGTTCTGCTGGTTACCACTTAATCTTCGATATGGTTATACATTAAGTTTCTCTCTTATAAACATTATTATTCTTATTCATTATGTGTCTCTGCTCCTTTCTATTTCTCTGCCTTCTCTTTGTTTTAAATTATCATTTAAATTCAGTTTGATTGTTGTTATTATTGTTCGAACTTTTCTAATTATTTTTCTAATATGTTGCTTTGCATTAACTATCTTTTTACTTGCTTTCTATTTCTTATACTTAATTTGTCTATTTTTTTCCCTGCCTAAATTGTTCTATCCTGTTGCTTTTTCTGGTGTTTGGCGTTAGTCATCCATCTGATGTTGTTAATGATAACAAGAAAACTATGATTCAGATACTGTGTAGGCAACGCGGTGGTTTAAATGTAGTTCATTTTAATGCTCGCAGCTTGAATATAGCTAAACTGGATTATATTAAATATGTTTTCGAGGACTCATCGGTAGATGTAGTGTGCATTTCTGAAACGTGGCTATGTGATGAAGTAAATCAAACTATCTGCAATTTGAATAATTTTAAGCTATTTCGTAATGATCGTTGTGACAAAAAAGGAGGAGGTGTTGCAATTTACTGTAGAACAAATTTAAAATCTGAACTTGTGAGTAAATCGACTGGACCAGGTATTGAGTTCATTAATGTCTGCATATATGATCAAAACACTAAATTGCTTATGTCGTGTGTGTATAACCCGAATAAATGTCACCCTGTTGATCCGTTGTTTTCTGTTTTGTCCAATTCTTTACTAGATTACGATCTAATTTTATTGGGTGGAGACTTCAATATTAATATTATATTGAATGACTATTTGAAACATTCGCTATATGAAAAAATATCGTCCTTAGGATTATCAATTGTAAATGAAAGTCAACCCACTAGATTTGCTAACAACTCTACTCCTAGTCTTTTAGACTACTTTATTGTTTCTGACCGTTCTGCTGTGATGTTATTTGACCAACTGTTCTTTATTTCTGATCATGACTTAATATTTTGTTCGCTAAATGTTAACTTTTCTCGTAATGTTATGTCTAATACTTATTCTTATCGTGATTTTAAATGTATTGATTACACGTCTCTATTGCATGATATTTCAATCACTCCCCTTAATAATTGTTGGCTATACCCTGATATCAATGACAAACTTGATTCTCTTATTGATCCAATAAAATACTTGTTTGAGAAACATGTCCCCTTACGAACGAAAACTGTGATAAATAAATCTTGCCCTTGGTTTTCTCAAAATGTTTTGAATGCCATAAAAAAACGAAACAGGCTTCGCACAATATGGAGGAAAAACCCCTCCTCTAACAACTGGAATGCCTATAGGACTGCTAGAAACGAATCTGTTCACCTCACTAGACAAGCCAAATCACGCTACTTCTCGGCCAAACTTCAACTTTCGCTTCCAACCAGAACACTTTGGAAAAATATTAAAAAACTTGGAGTATGCAATAAAAATATAGTTGAATGCAACATTAATCCTGAAACTCTCAATGATCTTTTTGTTGGCACTGCAGATAGCTCTAGTAGTACTATACTCCCCCATTATAACCTGACCATGCAACAATCTTTCAATTTCACACAAGTAAACGAATTTGATGTTGGAAAATGTGTGATGCAAATTAAATCGAACGCTACAGGTGAAGATGGTGTTCCCATTAAATTTATTAAGCTCATACTCCCTCATATAATTAGCCCTCTTACACATATTGTTAATTCTTGTTTTATGTCGTCATCGTTTCCAAACCTGTGGAAAACTGCGATTGTGCTACCTGTTGCAAAAAAGCAAAACCCTTCTGGTCCTAATGACTTTAGGCCAATAAGTATTTTATCCCCACTGTCAAAAGTATGTGAGAAGCTCATGGCGCAACAAATCAATAAATATTTACTTGAAAAAAAACTTTTATCCCCTTTTCAATCGGGTTTTCGAGCTGGGCATGGATGCTCTACAGCAGTTGTAAAAGTTATGGATGACATAAGACCTGAATATGATTCTGGATCTATGACTCTGCTCTGTCTACTGGACTTTTCTAAAGCTTTTGATAAAGTTAATCATCACTACTTGAGTCATAAGCTTAAGAATTTGTTTGGGTTCTGTGATAGTGCCGTCAAGTTGATGTCTAATTATTTGTTCAATAGGGCTCAAAAAGTCATTGTCAGACAATTATCCTCTCAATATAAGCAAATTGTTAGTGGTGTTCCACAAGGATCTATACTTGGACCTTTACTATTTTCAATGTTTATAAACGACATTTTCTATGTATGCAAAAATTCTTCTGTTCATGCCTATGCTGATGATGTACAGCTGTATCTGTCTCGGAAAACTTCGCTTCTTGAAGATCTTTGTTGTAGAATGAATGAAGATCTTAGCAGTATTGAGAAATGGGCCAGTAGTAATGGTCTTCAACTAAATGCCTCAAAGTCTTATGTTCTTCCTATTTGTAAGAATAAAAATTGTATAAATGATGTCCCAGACTTATTTATTGGAACAAATAAGCTTACTGTTGTGTCTAAAGTTGTCAATCTTGGTTTCCATATTAATTCGTCTCTCTCATGTGTAGATCATGTTAACTCTGTAGTCAAAAAAGTTTATTATGTCCTTCGTAATTTGAGAATGTCAGCTTATGTTGTTCCTGTAAATGTAAAACGTAAGTTGGTGATTCAACTGATTCTACCATTTATAACGTACTCGGAAATAGTATACAGTAAACTCGACTCATCTTCACAGTTAAAACTTCAAATTGCCTTTAATTATGCTACACGCTACGTCTACGGTTTGCGAAAATTTGATCACTTGTCTAGTTTCAGAAATGCTATACTCGGATGTGATTTAAGTACTTTTATGAATGCTCGAAACTGTATTTATTTGCATAAACTCATTCTTGAGAAGACACCGCTTTATCTCTATTCAAAACTTCAGTTCTGTCTGTCTAGAAGAAATATTACTTTCATTGTACCTAGGCATAGCTCGCTGAACTCCTCTCGTCTGTTTTTCATTAACGCCATCAGACTTTGGAATGCACTGCCCCAAAGTATAAGAGAAATTAACAGGAGAAGAACTTTTAGGCAAACTATTTTATCCTATTTCTCCACTTCCTAAAACTTAAACTTTCTTCTACATCTTTCCTCCTAGCAGTTCTTAATTTTTACTTTTTCGTATTTTTTTTTTTCTCGGGCTTTTTTATTGCTCATTTCGTTATATTTTATGTTTTTATTTTCCTAGACTGTTTTAAACCTTATGTTCTATAGTATAATTTTTTGAATTTTTTTTTTTTTTTTTTTTTTTTCTTTCTTTTCCTATATTATTAAGATAGTTGTTATAATATATAAATGAAATTTGAAATGTAATGGATTTAAGTAGATAAACTTAGTTGATAAGTAAGATCTTATTTAAGTTATTAAATTTAAGTCATAAAATTAAAATTTAGCCATAATACTCCTTAGTAAACAAGGTTGTTATATATAACATCATGTACTATAAGAGAACCTAGTTCTAAGTGTACTATGCAAGGCTTTTAAATAAATAAATAAATAAAATAAAAAATAAATAGTGGTAAATTTCAGTTCGGCTCTCTGGCAACACTGGTACAGTCAGTAGTTAACAACATATGCATGTTTGTATGTATGCGGCTAAGCAGAGTTGGAGGAGGTATTTGAATAAAATGAGTCATTAAAGATGAGAAGGTTCGAGACAAAGTGTTTTAAGCACAACCACAAAATAATATCATCTTTTAATGTTTCTGCTTTATAGTAGCAGTCAAGAATTATAATATATTTACACTGTGCTACAAAATATGTAGGTAAAAATTGAAAAACCCTCGCACCTGACAAGAACAAATCGAGTTTCTTCAAATGATAGAACATATTATAACTGCATAATTTATTTTTTCAATTTGGCATCAAAATTTCAATTTTTATATCACCTGTACATATAAATTTAAATATTCTTATGCAAAATCTCAAGTTTTTAATTCAACATTACGTTATATTGAATTTAATAAAACATTTAAAAAATACATTGTTCAATTCTATTCTTTATATATTGTCTATGTACAGTGGCTCACAGCTTATTTGAACCAGTGCCCATTTCAAGTTGACTCAGTTGATTGTTTTTTTATTTGTAAATGGCTTTTTACGAGCTACTCGACCATTGAACCCATGCTTGCAAAGCAAACGTCGGACGATTTCTGCACTACACGTCTTTCCCAATTCGTTGTGGACTTCAGTAGCCAGTTTTGGAGCCGATCTCTTTGGGTTGGCCTTTATTTTTCGTTGGCCTTTATTTTTCTTTGAAATGATGTGCTGCACCGTCGAATCGCTGAAATTTACCATTTCACGGCTTAGAAATTCTTCACGATTCTCAATTGTTGTACGTAGTCCGATTTTTAAAAAATCTGACTTTAAAACTTCAACTACTGAAATCATACTAAAAATTTGCTTTAGCGAACATAACTAGAAAGTGACAGAAAAAAAGTACCGTTACTCGACACTACAGCCGGATGCAAGTGTTTAGTTCAAATAAGCTGTGAGCACAATTACTGATGCTCAATGGTGTTTTCCCTATTGCAGAGTGAATCTGCTACTTATCACAGATTTTCTTTCAAATATTTCTTCGTAGATTTTACATCAACAAATCAACATTTAAATTTAATCGTTATCTGCTTTAGTTAAAAAGATAGGGCAGTTTCAAAATTTAATCGACCACTGATTCAAATAAGCTGTGACCCACTGCATTTAAAGTTCTTTTAGAAATCGAATTTCTTTAAATAAAAAAATTAATAAATATAAATTTGTATTTCGTCACTTCGCCTAAAAAATCAGGTATGTGATTTTTTATGATTTTTTTTTTTATTGCATAATTGAATAACTCAATGTCATCTGTTCGCTGAACGGCTTTTCGTTATCTCACATTGGAGACATTTTTTTATTACTTTTGCAATAAATTCCTCAAATTAAAAATTTGAAAAAACAAGTATGTGCTCGAAAAATTTGATCATGTAATAACAAAATGCCCGTTAAAAAATCGGTTATGTGTCTGAAAATGGAAGAATGCATCCTCGCTTCATGCTGGGGCAAGAAATTTAAGTTTTTTTTTTAATATTTATCTCTAGAATTTTATAGCAAAAAATACAAATTATGACATTGCAATAAATTTGGAAGCACAGAGAATAAATCAGTTTTTTTGCTCTCCTGAAAAGTTGTCGAAAAACACATAACTGAATTTTGAGGCGCAGCGACGATTTGTATTTGCAATTTATATTTATTGAATTTTCAAAAAACAAAAAATTTCGTCAAAAATATTAAAAGAACAAAATTTAGACCTCGACAACAGTATCACCTACACGGAGAGAAAAAAATGGGCTAAAATCAAGCTCCAAAGCATTCGTAACTGATATCAGCTCAATAGAGCTCAAAACCATCTCAAAATATGCCATTTACGTTTGCAGTTTATGCCCGAAATTGGGCTTGAAATTCTTTTTGATAAACAAGTCAATTTGTGCTCAATACTTGTTTGTAAAAAATTAATTTTGTTGTTGTTGTTGTTTATGCGCATCAAAAATATGAGCAACCGAACGATGTTATCTCTCAGTTGGTTGTTGTTCCTGTTAGTATAAAATTGTATAAAAGTGCAGATAATAAATTAATAAATTATATTTTCCTGTCCGAATTGGATGAAATATATCTAAATTGGATAAGAAAATATAATTATACCCTAAATTCGAAAGGTCAGGGTATATTAACTTTGTGCAAACGTTTGTAACGCATAGAACGAAGCGAGTCCGGTATAGAAAAGTATATATATTCTTGATCAGCGTCACCACGTGAGTCGAGCTATCCATGTCCGTCCGTCTGTCCGTCCGTCCGTCCGTCTGTCCGTCTGTGTGTTGTCCGTATACACAGGATAAGAAGAAGGAGTTGAGATAATTGGATGAAACTTGGTACACATGGTCACATGCACCCAAGGATCTGCACTATTGAATATTTTTGGAATACGCCCACGGACACGCCTACCTCCCATACAATGCAAAAATGTAAAACTGCATAACTCAGCTCATAATAAGCCTACAACAATCAAATTTGGTATGTATGTGTTTTATATCAACAAAAAGATGTCTTTGAAAAATGGACGTCATCCGCTTACGGACACGCCCACCTCCCATATTAACCAAAAATTGAAAACGCAATAAATAAGCCTCTGTTTAACCTACAGAGCTAAAATTTGGCACATATATTTTTTGTAACAAAAAAAAGATGGTTCTGAAAAGTGGACATCATCCGCCCACGGACACGCCTACCTCCCATACAACGCGAAAATTGAAAACTGCATAACTCAGCTCATAATCAGCCTACAACAGTAAAATTTGATATGTATGTGTTTTATACAAACACAAAGATGTCTTCGAAAAATGGACGTCATCCGCTCACGGACACGCCCACCTCCCATACAACCCAAAAATTTAAAACGCAATAAATAAGCCTCTGTTTTACCTACAGAGCTAAAATTTGGCACGTATGTTTTTTATGACAAGACAAAGATGGTTTTGAAAAATGGCCGTCATGCGCCAACGGACACGCCTATTTCCCATACAACCCAAAAAGTTTTAAAGTCAATAAATAAGGTTATGTTTGTCATAGAGAAAATAAAATTTGGTATGCATTTATTTTATACCAAAACTAAGGTGTGTTCAAAAATTGGAAGTAATCCGTCCATGAACACGCCCACCTCCCATAGGGAAAGCACAATAAAGGCATTAACTGTGAGCTACAGGAATTAAACTTGGTATGTGTAAATTTTTCATCAACATTTAAATGCATATAAAATATAGGCTTCATCCACCCTTGGAGACGCCGATTTACAATAAAAAATTTTTGTTTTTTAAAAGTGGGTTTAGGGTATTTCATAGTCGGCCTAGACCGACTTTAGACTTTCTTTACTTGTTTTCTTTTGCACACAATCGACCGAGAACTGGACCTACATGTTTTATGCCGACTCCGAACGGCTAAAGTTCATGTTCTCAAGAAGCTTTACATGACATTATTTACTCTCCGAGGTTTACCATTGTCTGCAGAGAGGTGGTGACCGATCAGAAAAAATTTTTTATTGAAAAAACGAACTCGGACTCGGGCTCCAAGCGTGCTAAGCCTGCATGCCACGGTCACCACATACAAGGGTTCCTTTTTTACAAGGGCATAATTCAGCGTTTTAATATATTTTATATTTTTATTTTTTTTATTTATTTCAAAATATTGATACACATTTAACACATTTTGATTAACAATTCCAAAATTCCTTAGATTGGGCATATTCATTTTTTTTTTTGTACTATCAATCCATAACTGGCAGGCATTGGACATTTTTGTTTTCATAAAAAATACTAAAATGACATAAATTGGGCACAAGTGAGCATATGTGCCCAACATTAAGCACAAATATATACAACACGTACATTATGCACAAATGGGCGTGTTAATTTTAAGATTAACTCATTATGTGTTCTGAGTATTTTACAACTCAATGTTAAAAGTACCTAAAAGTATGCACAAAATAAAATAAAAGTTTATGGTCAGTGGTATTTTTGCTCAAAGAAAAGTTTTTATAAGAAATGCCAAAATAAAACAGCGATTCGTAAATTATATAATTTATTTTTTAACTATATGTTGCTATTATCTTTTAAAAAATGAGTAAAAGAACTTCGAGAGAACTGGACAATAGTAGGTAATGAAGTATTCATCCAAATATGGGATGAAAACAAGCAGAGCTTTCGCATAGCAAGAAAAAAAAAACTCATGTGTTCTAAGAGACGCCAGCAGCATTGTCAGAAAAATAATTTCAATTCTGCTACGGTAACCCTCTGTGAACAACTTCGGTTATATGTAAGTTAAAATTAATTTTACTCTCTGTGTAGACATAGCAGTAGATTCCATAGAAATATGAATGCGGAAAGCTCAAGTTGTTTAAGAAATTGTATAGTATAGTTTTAGGCTTAATTTTTTTCATTTTGCATTTTTCAATAAAAGAAAAACACTTCAAAATTGTTAACGTTATTCTGTCAATTAGATTTTGAATTTTAAAAATATTTTGAAAAATGTTTCGCATTACCTGTTTTGGGTTTTGTTTTTGCTTTAAGGATACATTATAAGACAATTTTAACTTGCATGATTTTAAAGCGAATATTTCACCATCATTGATTCCCTTGATTCCGTTATAGGGTTCGTTTCTTAAAATGTCACACTCACAAAGGGAAAACGGCGCCTTTTCTGACCTGCTTTTCTCAGTGGAGATGGTAGCCTGCATATTAGCTGTTTTTAAAACGAAAATTTTATCAAATGCGTGCGTTAGACAAGAATGGTTACATTCGTTTATTATGTGTTGAAATTTTCTGAGTAGACAAAAACATGCACTTTTACATTTGCACTGTGACAAGGCAACATTTTTTGGTAGTTGGTAGTTTGGTAGCCATTAGTTCTTTTCTTAGTTATTATCTTACTTTTAATTAAAAATGCGGCTAGAAACGCATTCACAATTGCTTCAAGAAATCATGAGCTCTCGGAGCTTAAATTCTTATGACGGTACTTTTTTAATTTTTTTTTTTTTAACTGTGATATCAAGATACAACGCTTATTGGTTCCAAATGTAACAAGTAAGGAAACTCTTAAGTCGGTCTAGCCCTATTATGGAGAATCCTAAACTTACTATAATATTAAAACATGTTTTAAAATATTGCAACAAATAGGAATGTTCCATCTATGTATTTCTTAAAAGGTTTATACAGGTTTGACTACTGTAGATTATATGGGAGGTGGTCGTGTTCGTGAGTGCATGACGCCCACATGTTAGTTTTGATATAACATACTCACATGCCAAATTTTATCATTGTATGTTATATAAAAATCATTTTATAGTATTTTCCATATTGTGGGTTGTATGGGGCGTGTTTGTGCGCCAATTTGACCCATTTTGTTTAAGTTTTGGTATTAAAGACCTAAATATGAAATATTACTTCTGTAGCTTAACTGCAATTCTCT
Organism: Tetanocera ferruginea; assembly: GCA_958299015.1. Lineage (NCBI taxonomy): Eukaryota > Metazoa > Arthropoda > Insecta > Diptera > Sciomyzidae > Tetanocera > Tetanocera ferruginea. Next base: position 135,345,178 of record OY282643.1, read on the forward strand.
ATACAGTGATTTTAATTTTATGTTTGTATGGAAGGTAGGCGTGTGGTGGCGGATTCCAAAACTATTCAATGGTGCAGATCCTTGGAGCCATATGAAGATGTGTCTTGCAATTATCTTAACTCCTTCTTCTTATCCTGTGTTTGCGATCAACACACAGATGGACGGACGTACGTATTATAGTCGCACAGGACCAAATATACTCACGAGATGACGCCAATCAGGAATATATATACACTTTTCTATACCTGACTCGCTTATTTATTGATGTTACAAACGTTTTCACAAAGTTGATATATCCTGCTATTACAGGTTAAGCTATAAAAAGGACGGCCAAATCCTAATTTTAAAATAGTTTTGAAAAATATTTTTTACTTCAAATACCTATAAGATTAAGATTAAAAAAAAAACTTGCGTGTAGCAGAAGTGAAACTTCTTAAACAGTAAAAAAGAAGAGAGATTTAAGTGTGAAATAGAGAGAGAAAGTATTTGAAAAGAAATTCAATCAACACAAAATGGAATAAGATTCTGTTTATTCAATATTTATATCCACGGACCGTACCGTTTATGGTTTTTATCGAAAAAGTCACATAATCACTGTTATCTTTTAACTTTTATTTTTTCCGACATAAATAAAAGTTATTTGGTGCCTTTTATTTTTTTGCGCAAAAATAACAGTTACTTTTGACTTGTATTTTATCGGTCAAAAATAACAGTTTTTTCTGTCGTTTATTTTTTCGGTGAAAAATATCCAGCAATTTGTATTTTTTCAAAGGTTATTTTACCGACTAAAAAACTATTGATATATTATTTTCATCTTATCGGTGAGACATTTTACACATGGTGTCAACATCTGTCAAGCGGCCTTTTATAAAAGACAAATTGCATAATATTTTACTTTGACTTAATTGTTAATTCTTAATTGCTACTTTTGACTGATAAAATACAAGTAAAAAGTAACCTTTATTTTTCCCCGAAAAAAATACAAGGCAAAAAATAACAGTTAGCTTTTAATTTCTAAAGAATCAGTCGAAAATATGAAAGCACTTTCGTGAGCTGAATTGCAGACCTAGCTGCGGTTGCATTCTTAAGAGCTCTGCTCCTGTTTAAGGTACTTTTCTTAGCTTCGGGACATTTTTTGGCATGGCAAAAACGATTCGTCAGTCTTAATTATTTCACTTTCTACACTTTTTGCATTTAATTTTATAAAAATATGCACAATTGTTATATTTTGTTAGTTAATGTACAGCATTCCCAGCATAAAGAAATAAAATTTCCGTGCATACTCGTAGGATGAAAATCAAATGGTACAGTACGGATCAAAACGCGTTCTTAAGACATGGTGTGTGTCTGTGGAATGCAAGACACGAACTAAAACTCGTTCAATATTAATTGCATTTTGTTTGATAATATGTCATGTGCCTATGTGGCGTAGTGGTAGAGCCTCTGACTCTAATAGGATGCTTAATAGAAAGTCTGGGTTCTGTTCCCGTTGGCGACAATAATTTTTTGAAAAATTTCATATGATATATTATATTCATATGATATATTTCATATGATACATATATTATATTTCATAGAAATTTCACTCGCCGCCAAAGAAATTTCACTTGAAAAAACTTCGTTATCAATATTTTTTAAAATTTTTTGTTTTTTTATTTAGACTTCATAAAAGTCAGTTGCAGATTAAACAACTCCATGAGGTTTTGGATCATCGTTTTGGGATATAGGTTTGATAATTTCTCGCGAAAGTGCTTACCAAAACTAGAAATTCTGCATCATTTCTTTTGTTAATTTAATTACGTTCAAATAAGAGATGTACGATATCATTCATTTTACATTAAATACACAGTTGGCTACCATGGCGTATACTTAACAAAATTCAATATTCAGATTTATCAGATTTTCGTTACGTATTCGCCATAGTAGCCAACTGCGTATTTACTGCAAATAGAGGAGATACTGTTTTGAAACCAAACAAACAAAAATACATGAAAAACTTTATACAAGAATTTAAAAAAAATAAATATTTAAACCTTGTTGTAGCAACCTGTTACTTCATGAATTATTTGGCATAAAGCTCAAAATATAATTCTTAAAGAAGACGTTTTTTAAGAATTATAAAATAAAATTAACAAATCAAAAATGCCACAATTTTATAACTATTTATAATAACATAAAATTTTTCACATATAAAATTAAATTGAAATCCACTTCAAACAAATTTTTTTTATTCAATTTGTCAATATGCTGGTATTATTTTTAATTTTTATTGTTCTGCTAGAGTCCGAATAACAAAATCTCTATGAATGGTTTTTGCTTTATATTGACATTTCTAAAAAAATCCATTACTTCCAAATCGAGTGAATCAAAGTAAGGAGAAGAAAATAAAAATAGAAAATTATCAGTTAGTTCAGCATTGAATTTTAATCAAGCTAAAATGAAATGAGAGTGTCCAGGGTAAAAAGCATTATGCTTTTTCAAGCTTTTTCATAAATAAAATTATGGTTTATCGCAGTCCAACCAATAGTGTACAAAACGCTTACATACATAACTATCTCAAGCTGCTGTTATATTCTATACAACTGGGCAGGAAAATATTTATCGTTTCGAGTTAAATTCAATCTTGAAAATCAATTTATTACCCAAAGCTATGGATGTTAACCATTTCCGAGTGAGTGGTAAACCATGGCGTACAAGTAATTCAATTCGATTTATTTCGAAAATGAAAAATAACCCCAATCTACTTAAAATGCGTACCATACACGTGCGCTACCTTTGCAGTCAACTACAGTTTTTCCCAAATGAGGTGTGTGCTTCGAGTTAAATAAATAATTTCATAAATAACGATGAAGTAAGCAACCACCTTTTGCAAAAATAAAACAGAAAAAAATATATATTAATCTAGTAATTAATTGAAAAAAGCGAGCATTGGCAATTTATGGCAAAAGCTGCAATAATTCTGTTTGAGTTGAAAACAGCCAAAAGAAAAAAACAATATGGTATGCCACAGAGTGCTCAAACCGGAAATTGTTCATAACATGCAGTGCATGTGGTTGAGAGGTTAAATTTACAATCAAGTATGAAATAGCTTTAAACACCACGCAAACTTGTGCTGCAATCTTAAGCTTTTTTTTGCTTCTTATTTATGGCACTTTTACCGATTTTCCTTTAAACACTCCATAAAGTATAAGAAGCAAAGATGGCCCAAACATGGGGCATGGCAGCTAGGATAAATGTGTAATAGGGTAAATGTGGCAAATCAAACGGAATAAATCGCATCACGTAGCTTCATGACAGCCTCACATGAGTTCTAACCCATAACATATTGCCTTTGACTGCCAAAGTTTTGTATTTTTTTGTCACATTTTTTCCGCTACAGTCATGATGTGAGAGCTGTATGTCAATCCACAATGTTAGCAGCAGTCATTTTTGTTTATTGCTTTGACAAAACATAACGGCAAACATTCAAAATGACATCCACATTTGATGGGATAATGTCATTTATGACACGGTCATGCCATTAATACTTGTCATAGATATTTGGCAAGTATTATTTTTGCTCTTAGGCGTCAATAGATTGATTGTTAAATTTAACTGGCATCTATTTTGGAGCAGCTTCAGCATTATATTAACCTTAAAGTCATAAAACTTAGACACACACAATTTAAGCTTATGAAGCCAACAAAGCATAGAGTTTACAACTTTCATAAAATACTCATAAAATCTAAATGTCAGCTATTTTAACCGTAGAGTTAACGTTATAGAGTTTATGCAGAACCTCGTTGTGCCAGACTTAAAAGCAAGTTTAATGCAAGAATGCAGGATACAGCACTAATTTTCCTCACCATCCAATGTCCTTATATTGCAGTATAAATTGTTAAAAATTAATATGCAAACTTTTGCTGAATGCTTCTTATTAAGTATCTTTTATTGCATCATTTTCGCATTTTTTTTTTTCTCATTTTTATGCTGCATTATGCAATAATGTAATATTTTTCTTAAAAACAAGAAATATGATTTTAAAACATTTTCGCACAAAAATAATAATAACTGAAATTAACATATTCCCAAGTGCAGCTGCTCTTATCTCAAACACACACGAACATACGAAAAAACACATGCGCTATAGCTGTTCATACAAACGCATGTAAAAATATTTTTGCTCGTAGCTTGTAGATTGCATGCTAGTGGGTCACAATGATAATAAAACAACCGCAGACCCAGACGGTATCGCATGCAAAACACAAAAAAAAAACTTTAGTAAAACATAAAAAATGTCTGTTTTAAGGACTTTGATGGAAGAACCATGAGCAGACTGGCAGCCAAGCATCTAGTGTAGTAGAGGAAAATGTTATAAATCTCTAGTGAGTAGCGAAATCCTTTGCATGCAACTTTAAAGACCTAGTTTATTAAAGGAGGCGTTTATTTGCATTTTATTTTATTGAAGCTCAAGACATGATATAACCATAGTTTTTTTTTTTAAGCACTCCATACCAATATTTTCACTTTACACCACATCCATTCTGTTATCGTTCGTTTTATTTCGTTTATTTTTGCGCATTAAGCACTAGAAAATGCTCATGAAACATATTTTTTATTTTTTCTGTATTGAAATGGAGTTTTTCTTTTATTAAGAGGAAATAAAATTGTGATGCTTTAATGACCACAAAAACGAAATGAAAAGAGGTCGTAAATGTCGTTGATTTTTGTAGCGAAATGCCTATAAATCTCTCAAGGTCACAGAGAGATTGAATTGATGTTAGAAATTTTGAATTCGAATTGGATGAGTGATCATAAATAATATAGAATTGCTTTTATTGCATATGAAATAATACTCAATGTCATATGCAGACTTATGATGATGCTTTAACTTTACTCAAAACAAGCAATATCAATAAAAAATGTATTTGTTTTTCATAAGACGGTTATATAATAAAGATATAATATTAAAAATAAATTTGCTTTAAGGTACCTTCAGAGCTCAAATGAGGTTAAGGTCCAGTTTCAATTTTTTGTTTTAAGTTTTGAATTTCTTTTTGGAGTGAAACTTCTTTGGTGGCGAGTGAAGTTTTAAATCCTCTTATTCGTTACGCTATTCAATTAATATGAATATTTTCAAAAAATTATTGTCGCAAGCGGGAATTGAACCCGGACTGTCGCAACTGAGCAAAGCATAAGAGTCGAAAGTGCTACCATTATGCCACAAGGCAAATGATAAACAGGCCAACAAAATGCAATTATTATTGAACACATTTTGGTCCATATCAAGTATATCAAACGCCAAAACCATGTCTTTCAAGAACGTGGTTTGGTTCGTAACTAGTATATTACAAACACAAACCATGTCTTTCAAGTATTTAATTTTTATCCTAAAAGTATGCACACAAAAATTTATTTCTTTAAGCTTCGAACGAAGATATTTAGGCATATAATTCTACATGCGAACTTTTTGTATGGAGATGCATCTAGCCGAAAAAATGATACTGACTGTTCGCTGCATATTGTGAATAAAGCATAATTTGAAATAGCATATCATAACGTTGGTTATCATCAAAAACTGGACAGATGAAATGACAAAAAAAAAAAGTGTAAAAAGTGCAATAATTAAGAGTGCCGTTTCGTTTTTGCCTTGCCAAAAAAGTCCCGAAGCTAAGAAAAGTAGCTAAACAGGAGCAGAGCGCGTTCGTGAACATAAACAACTGTCACTTTCAATCATCAAAATACATACGCAGTTCAATAAAATTAACGTGAAAAAATGTTGCAAGAGAAATGTTGCGAGCATATTTCTCAGCGAAACAAGTACTACTTTGACTAACATGTTTTGAAAATTTTTACGTGTATTTAACAGCTATCGTTTTTGTAATGGAGATTCGAGTGAAATTTCATATGAAACTGAACAGAGTACTAAGCTTTAGATCCAATTTCGCACACGAAAAATTGGGTGCTTTTTCTTTAAGCCTAGTTCTCTGTTCGTTTGCGTGAAATATTGCTGGCAACATCCATTTTTTTTATGTGTGAAAATTGTATCAAATGTTTTTTGCGTAGAAATTGTAAAATTTGAGAAAATCATGATTTATTTCTCAGAATAAAGAAAAATAAATATATAAAAAGAAAAAAATTTTCGACAACTATCACTTTTTTTCATATGAAACTGAACAGAGTACTATAAAGAAAAATAAATATATAAAAATAAACAATTGATGACAACTGTCACTTTTCTCATTTAAATAAATAGACAGTTCTATGTTCAATTGAATTCTGGTGAACAAATGTTGCAAGAGAAATGTTGCAACGGTACAGAGTACTACTTTGTAGTCTACTATTACGTTGACTACATGTTGTGAAAATTTTCATGCGTATTTCACAGCTATCGTTTTTTGAATGGAGATTCAAGTGAAATTTTACATGAAACTGAACAGAGTAGATGCTAGGCTTAAGGTCAAATTTCGTACACGAAGAATTGGGTTCTTTTTCTTTTTCTTAATTTTAAAATTTTTGTTGGTTCACGCTGTTTTAACTGTTCCAAAAACAATATTTTTTTAATTTTTTGCTTCAGGCTGCCTAGACAAGAGATATCATGCAAGTCGCAGTAGGCCTTTGGTTCGCAACCTCAACTTTTACGCGCTGTATAACCATAACTATTGATGCAAAAAAAAAAAAAAAAATTAAAACAAAAAATTTATTTAAGACTTCACTAAAAATATACAAAACAAAATTATTTTGATATACATACACTGAGAAAAAAAACATACTTTAAAATTAAACAAAAAATTTTGAAATAGAAATTTAACGCCATTGCGTTTCTACAAAACAAAAATTAAAACAAGTGTGTTTAATTTTCAGCTACCTGTAAACTACTTTCTTTTTTTTATTTTCTCTCATTATTTCTTTGAAAAAACAAACAAAAATTTGAATACAATGAAAATTTTTTTATTTTTTGAATTGGTTTGAAAAATATCGAACATACGATAAAATAAGAACTAATTAATTAAATATTAAAATATATCACATGTAAAATTCATCGAATGGAGTTAACATTCGGAGGTCCCGAGGGTAGCTGTCTGTGCATCTGATGTTAAAAACTCGGTAAAGCTAAAAAAATGGCATCAAAAATATGCTTTAAAATATTTGTTTTAAATTTTAAAATTTTTGTTTTAAATTTGTTTTTCATAACAAAAACATTGTTTTAAAAACAAAAACTTTTGTTTTGAATTTAAATTTAAATACAGTTGTGTTTAATTTTAATGAAGTTATTTCAAGCTCTATTTCAAAAACAAATTCGTTAGATATGAACACAATTTCATTTAATTTTAACACATTTTTCTCTCAGTGTATGTATAATAAAATTCTAAAAATGCAGCAATTCAAAATAAAACCGCTTTTTTACTCAAAAAAATTTAAACTGGGCCTTAATAGAAGTCTAAGACTCAACACCAAATTTGAGATTTCCTACCTCAGGTTAGATCGAAGTGGCTGTCTTTTCTGAGATACACTTAAGCCCTTTGTGGTAACGGGGGTTAATTTTGTACCAACTTTATTTCAACCACACTCAGAAAAAAGTTTCTCGAAAAATAATAAAAAAGGCATCATATTTAGAGAAAAATTACATAGTCTTTGCTCCAGAGAATGATTTTCTCTAAATGTGATACTAAAAATTCTCTATAAATGATAAAAAGTTTGTATGCAAAAGAGAAATACATTAAAATATATCGTTTTTAGAGAAAAATACTTTTTATTTTTGAGAAAATATTTGCTTTTAGTGAAGAAAATACTTCTCATAGTGAATTATTTATTTAAATATAGGAAAATTTTTTCATTTTCAAAAAATTTTTCTCTATAAATGTAAAATTTTTTAAGCTTGAGAAGTACTTATCATTATTAGAGACATTGAAATATTTCCATTTTCCACAAGTGAAGAAATATTTCTTCGAAAATGCGAAAATTTATACTAATTAAAGAAAATTTTATTTGAAAAAGAGAAAATTACTTTTATCGAATATAGAGAAATTTTTTATCGGAGAAAGATTTGTGTTATTACTGCTAATTACTGAAGATATTTACTGGAAATTTATTGGATTTTTACTGGAAATATACTGGAAAGGTGCGAATTCGACAGTTAAACTTGAAAAGTTACCGCTTTTTTTTTGGTATAGTTTTTATTTTCATTTTCCATTTATTTATCTTTTAATATTTTCTGTTATTCTTCTGAAATACTTAAAATAAACATAACTTAAATTAAGTGATTTAACGAAAAAGAAATAAACAAGCTCAACAACAGTTCATTATAATAACTAATCATAAATGATCAAAGACGAGAAAAGAAGAAAAAATAAATAAAAGTTTTATGAGTAGGTAATAAAAAATGAAGAATTAATCAGAAAATCAAACCATAAAAAATGAATCTCATTCAAGAAAAAAAAGAAGAGATAATAAAAAAAAATAAAATATTAAAATTACATACTTAAAGTTGTGTTTATTATGAATAAAACGCTTTTATCTTTATAGGCAAAAAATTTCAAATTCTGATGGCGCTTACAGAGAAAATTCTGTTGGAATTTAAAAAAAAAGAATTATATACAGGGATAATGAGGTTAAAATTTTTATTCGATCTAGAAAATTGGAGATTTCAAATAAGAGTTTTGTTGTTTTGGTATGAATTAAATTGGTTAAAAATATAAAAATATTTCATTACAAAAATGACTGATGATGACAAATTTTCTAAGGCCATAGACAGCTAACGCTATGTCTGAGAGAGAGTTAAGTTTGAGTAACCAGTGCAAAGCTGAGTTAAGCCATTTAACGACAAATAAACTCTTGCGTTACCAGTGAACGAAAAATGAACGATTTAACGCAGCTTATTTTATATATCGAGTTTTTAATAATTTAACAGAAAAAGTGCCTAAAAATATGCACACAATTATATGAGAGTATGCTCAGTTATATGTTCAACAAAAAATGAGCACGTTTAGTAATATTTTTGATGAAAAATTTGTGCGTTCGGTATATTTTCGATGAAAAATTAGTGCGTTCAGTAATAATTTTAATCAAACAAAAACCTATTGAAACCATGATAAAAAATGTGAACATAGGAACAAGAAACCAATTGAATCTGTCATAATGGCATATTATGAATAACGTAAATAGTTATAAACTGCTGGCGACTTTTTCAATTTTTTTTTTTCTATTTATAGATAAAGATTTGAATTCGTTTGAATTGAACCTACAAAACTAATTTAAAAGAAAAACTAAAAAATCTCTTGAATATTAGTGAAATATGTAACCTTTCTAAGCATAATATAGAAGGAGTTATTGCGATAAACTTAAATTAGTTTTTTTTTTTGTTTTTTGCAATTTACACTTTAACTTAGTTAAATAAGAGACCCTTTCAGATTAATTAATTTAGTTTTGGCTTCACTTCCAGCTACATACATTTGAAACATGCTGAAAATGGCCCACCTGCTAATACAGCTATAGAACCTTTTGCCTTCAAAGGTCGCCAATCATAATATGCCAAAAAATCAGAATCTTAATGCAAGTTAATGCTAAGCTTAAGGGTCTCATTATGACCCCAAACGATACCACCTGATGTTGACACAATATATCACTGCAATGTTTCTTTGAACATTAAGTTAAAGTGGTTTGTGATTCTAACATACACAACTACATGCCACTGCCTATCACCCCCTCTACTATCTTAAGTCATAGTACAAGGCTATTTTATTTCTTCATGGTAATTAATTTTCTTCCACTAAATTTCCCTAATTAAAAATCTAACCTGCAAAAAGTAAAAGAAAAAGAAAAAAAACTGTTCACACTCTTCATTAATTTGGGTCCATCATCGTTATGCTGGTTGTGATAAATGATGAGCAATTTTCTACCGCTGATTAAACAGCAACAAACTGCAGACAATATGAAGGTGCTACGCCTTAAAATATGTTAGGGATTTCAACAGCAGAAAAGGTTGATGCTGGTACTTACAGATGAAACCACATTGACAAATTTTAAACGTTGGGCATAAAAAAAAGGTCACGCTCAAATTTTGTTTTAATTATACAAGCAACATATTTGGGCCAAGTTGACAATGACTTAAAAAAGATGTAAACAAAAGCGCTCGTTGTGGATATGAACAGAAAGATAATGAAAAGCAAAAACAAAAAAAAACTTACAAAAGACTTTAGCTCAGAAAGATTGCTATTAAAAACATTCACTAATTCCTGCATAACTTTTTTTTTCTTTTACAGATTATTTTACTTTAATGCTGGTTTGCCAAAGGACCTCAAGGCATATGCTTGTCGGTCAGTGCAGTGGCTATGTCAGAAAAAAACAAAAAAAAATAGTAGGTGTGGTAGAAATTTAGTGCTTTTTCACTCACCACACCACAACCACAACTTCAAATACTGCAAATATTTTATAACTTGAAGATATCTTAACAATGATAAGAATAATGATTCTTTGATGAAGTAATAACCATTCTACAGCACAGTGTACCACTCGTATCTAAGTTAGTCGAAAAAGTCATAAAAAAAAAAATGTGCCGGAAGGTAAATCACATAAAAAATTGAAAACACGCAACATCAACACAATAAAGCGAATGAATGAATGATTGAATGATTGACACAAATTCATGTTTCAAAAGAATGTTCATAAAATGGCACATAAAAACAAAATTTTGATGTCAGCCTTGGGCTGGCCAAAAAGTGAAATATTATTGTTTTGAAATGACTTTTGAATTAACAGAACTTATTCAATTTTCTTATTGCAACAGAGGTTTTTCAAGTTCTACAATATGAATATGAGTTTTGAAATTGTTTTGCCACCCCATATTTGTACGAATCTAAAAAGATTTTCTTTGAAGCTCATTTTAAAGTTGCTAACAACGTGCACACAACTTGCAGGAAGCCGTTGCTGCTCCATAGGGGGTTGAGTGGAATTAAAATGTATGCTACTGTTCAGTGGAAGCACAATAATTAAAATTAAAATTGATTCATTATCCAGAGACTTGGTCACATAGCAACAGAAGTTGACTTGCAGTCTAGCAAAGTGTATCGAAGATATGAAGCATAGCGTGCGGGTCAAAAACTTAATTTTTCTGTCAACTAAAACATTAATCAAGAGATAAGAACAACAAAAGCACAAACTACGAAAGGGTTAGATCATGCCAACCGGGTGACTATTTAATCCAGACATTCACTCACATGTCAACAAAACTCTTAAGCAACACTGCTTACAGAAGAAGCTTAATAAAATAAGCTTACAACATTTCAGCCTTTTTGCTTTTTGTGGCAAAAATAGCAAAAAACAAAAAAAACATATTTACACAGCAGCATTTTGTTAATAAGCACGCTTATTTGAAGCACTTAACTTCAAATCTGTTCAAAATCTGTGAACAAAGGACATTCATTGAATGAAGAGTGTTCTCTCTTAACTACTTATAGCTTATATTGGTTGTGTTCTACGCTCATCATATGGGCAAATCACGAACGACAAAGATTTTAATCCTGCTCTGGCAAAAAAGGGCAAAAACTCTGGCACACACACCGCAATCAACCATTCATCCATCTATTTGTGTCAACGTTTTGGGTGTTGGTTGTTGTGTGCTGCTTTTGTCTAGTTGTTGGTTGATGAAACAAAAACAGCCTAACAGCATGAATAGATGTCAACAGCTTTATTATTGTAGCCTACTTATTGGCGCATAAGCTAAACTTTAAGAACATTGAGCAGAAATTCATTACAAAACAAAAACTACGAAGTACTTAATATGGCGTAGCATATTTTTAATCAAAAAATATTGGTTGCAAAGCACAGCGATTGGAGTTCCATGAGTTCCATTATAACGTAAGCCGCTACTTAGCAAAACCCGAATACAGGCAAAACGTGTTGAAGCGCTTGTCAAAATTTTTGAAGGGGAAATTTTAAGTTTTTCTAATTTTTAATGAGCACACTAAATTTCTTTATTTTCTTTTTTTTTTTGTTAGCAATGTTATTGAATATATTTTATGAGAAAATTTTAAAAGTTTTGTAAAGTTAACAAATCAAACAAAGGTTCAAGTTTATTTGTTCAATTTGACAAACTTTTTAATTAGAATTTTTATATTTTCCAAAGACATTAAAGCAAACTTTAATATAGAACAAGGAAAGAAACGAGGAAAATACTGCTCAAGTCAATTTCCTAGTACTTAATTTTTTTTTGCCTAGCTGTAGATGGCAATTTAGCTATTTTAATATTTAAACAAAGAAAAATAATAAATAAATATTTTAAAATAAGTCTTTCCGGCGAGTAATAAAAATATGCTTTGTTTTGTGCACTAAGGAAAGTCTTGTTCCTGTTGAATAAATTTTTTTCCTGAAAAAAATGTAAGCGATTCAGTAAATTGCAAAGGAAATTGATTTATGTCCTTAAATAGTCGATCAAATATTGTTTTTTTAATTAAGGCCTTGGCAACATAAAATGTAGTGCCTCGCTGAAAATTAAATTTTACAAAAGTTATTAAAGATATCGACAAACAGTCTTTAATATTGACTAGGAAAAAAATCAAACTTAATTTTAAAATTCATATTGTTGTTGTTGTTGTAGTTGTTGTTGTTGTTGTTGTTGTTGTTGTTGTTGTTGTAGTTGTTGTTGTTGTTGTTGTTGTTGTTGTTGTTGTTGTTGTTGTTGTTGTTGTTGTTGTTGTTGTTGTTGTAGTTGTTGTAGTTGTTGTTGTTGTTGTTGTTGTTGTTGTTGTTGTTGTTGTTGTTGTTGTTGTTGTTGTTGTTGTTGTTGTTGTTGTTGTTGTTGTTGTTGTTGTTGTTGTTGTTGTTGTTGTTGTTGTTGTTGTTGTTGTTGTTGTTGTTGCTTTTGTATGTCATGTCAAAGAAGACCAACAAAAAAAAGGTACCCCGCTGGCTGTAATCAAAAAATGTTTGTGCTTCATTTGAATATAAAAACCAAAAAGGGAATATGTTTAGAATTAATGCCGTTATCGTCGGTACCAAAGTAAAGAGGTTCGTTCAACAAGTAACGGAACTATACCATCCAAAAGTCAAAATTTACAAAAACAGGCATTTTTTTTAGGGCTTAAATTAGGTCTAATTCCGTTGTTTTTAGAGCTACCTTCATGATTCTGGTACCGACGAGAATGGCTGTTGTTTTTAACATATGGTGCAAAAATTACTTAAAACTGACAATTTTTTCGAAAACTTTTTATTAAAACCAATCGCAAGATTATCGCATTTAGTTTGTGATATTTTTTCCAAAATAATAATATAAAAAATGATTCGTTTTAGAGATCTTTCCGATGCATCTGGGCGTTGACTATCAAAAACAAAAAGATTCATTCAAATCGGATCATTGGTTTCTGATAAATGAGGTGGAAAGTGCCCGAAGACATGGTATTCAAAAAAGTATTAAAATAATTTTATGGTAAGATTTGTTTTTGCCCATTTTGACTTTGAATTGTTGTCAAATTTTTTTCTTGGTTCTGCACGCCGAAATATTCTATGCCAACTACTGCTAATGTTTTGTTGACAGAACAAAACTATCTACATTTTATTTGCTTTAATTTCGTTGAACAAACCTCATCTGTTTATGTATGAAGGTGGTAAGTGCACCTGCTGGGCCTAACGAGGTCCATCCGTTAAACGTATGGAAATGTATGGAATCTATTAACCAAAACATGTTCAAACACGATCGGTCACGTTCGGTAATATTATTATTCTGCATGTGTATGTGTGTGGCGGCATTTATTATTCACGAATCATTCCAACCATCACACAGGAGTATTTCATCGATTTTTACATGTTTGTGATCGGATTTTTTTTACATATTTGTGGTCGGATGACGCCCATTTTTTGTCCATCTTTGCAGCTCATATCTAAACTTCTTTATAGCGTTTGCACTAAAGTGAGTTGTATGGGCGGTAGGTGTGTTCGTTTGCAGATGACTCTTATTTTTTTTGCACACCTTAGATTTGATATAGAATGCTCCCATACCAAGTTTAATTCCTGTAGCTCAAATGAAAACCTCTTTATAGATTTTTTTAATATTTGGGTTATATGGGAGATGGACGAGTTCATGGGCGGATCACGCCCATTTTTTGTGGTAGTCTACAATTTTATATAAAATAAATGGATATCAAATTTTTTCTGTAGCTTAAATACAACTCTCTATATAGTGATTTTTATTTTGTTGTGGTATGGGAATTAGGCGTGTCCGAAAGCGGATTCCAAAAATATTCAATAGTACAGATCCTTAAGTCCATGTGAATATGTGTTCCAAGCTTAAATTATAAAAAATACTTTTTACTTTTCAAGGCAACCAGACCCCCCAACCCCCCCTTAAAAACCCCTAATTATGACATCACTCCTCAGTTGCTGCGTCATACAATACTCTTAATTTATAATATTTACCGATTTGACACTTAGCTGGATGAAAATCGAAAAAAAGAGCTGATCATGGCTTATGGGCAGGGCTGCCGTTTTGGTAAAATTTTACCAAATTTGGTAAAAAGATTTTGACTTGGTAAAATGGTAAATTGTTTTTTGGTTTGGTAAATTTAAAATGAATGGATATTTGAAATAATTTACTTATCAAAAAATGATTGTATAAAAATTATATCAATTATGCTCATTGTTGAGCACCACCCCTATGATTGAAAATTATCTTTCAAATAAAGACGAACGCATCGAGTGAAAATTACACGAATTACACGAAAATTACACGAACGTAAAGCAAAATGTTAAAAATTTGAAATTGTCAGTTGCTTAGATCGTCGATTTAGGGAAGAAATTGATGGATAAGTAAGTTTTTATTTTAAATTAATTGATTTTCTTAAAATTTAGACACAAAGCGATTATGTTATTTCTGTTTAGATTTTTTATAGTAAAGAAGGTGACCGATGTGGAAAGCGATGAAACATCTTCAAGCGTATAATAAATGATAATTTAATTAAAAAATATGTATAAATGTATTGCTTCTTTAACTTAGAAATAAAATTGTTACATTATTAATCGACCTTCGACTTTTAAAAATATCAGTTCTTATTATGAACTAATTTTATGTTATATTTCAACCAATATTTCGACTTCCATCGGAAGTCATCTTCAGGGTTAATTTAAAACAATTTTTTACAAACAATTAGAACATAGAATATAAACAATGTTTTAAATAAACCATTATTCAAAACATTGAGTTCAAATAATTCTATCACGTTAGGTTTTTCCTAATATTTTTATTACATTTTATGATTTTGAGACTATTTCTGAGGTTAAGAAAAAAAAAAAAAAATTGAAGTGATAAGATCATTTTGACTCCCGATTAAATTTAGGCAGCACCCCCCCCCCCCCCCCCCCCCGCACACAAAATTTCGACCTTTTTTTCTGAAGCTCTCTAATCAAAAGCTTCAAAAAATTTAAAAGTTTTCCTTTTTTAGTTTATGAGTTATATGGGAGGTTACACGTTTTGTCTTCTGATAACTACAAATTTCTAGACAATGTAAGATAACTACATTCAAAAAGTTAACTTACAAGAAAAGATCCCCTGGTATCACACCCCGATATGAATGTGCTTTGGTTATGTGATAGAGGACACAATTCTAAGGTTGACGTATTTTT
The DNA here is from genome assembly GCA_958299015.1 of Tetanocera ferruginea. Classification (NCBI taxonomy): domain Eukaryota; kingdom Metazoa; phylum Arthropoda; class Insecta; order Diptera; family Sciomyzidae; genus Tetanocera; species Tetanocera ferruginea. The sequence goes on from OY282643.1 coordinate 135,360,769, forward strand.
TTATATCTGCTGAGTTCAAGGTTAAGGCTTTCGAAAAGGAATCAAATCGGAGAGTAACACCTCGGAACATTTCCTTCTTAAATGATTTCATGGTTCATTTAAAAAGTACCCTAGAATTTATGGGTACAATATTATGGGTATAATATGGGTATAATATTTATACATGACTTATCCAAACTCTTTAACTCTGTTAACACTTAAGAATAATTTTTGTTTGTGTTTGGTATATTGTTTTTCATTTTGGTAAATTTGTGGATGAAATTTGGTAGAATAAAATGTTTGAGAGTGGCAGCCCTGCTTATGGGCCTCGTGAGACCCAGCAGAGTCACTTACCACCTCTTATGCCATGTTCACACAGAGAGTTTAGTTTGCGTTTCGTTTGAGTTTAAATTCAGCTGTTCACACAGAGATGCGTCGGCAGAATTGAGTTTACGGTGGATTGAAATGATCGCCAATTTTTGGAATTTCGCTCAAAACTCAGCTTTTTTCGGCCCATACTGACTGACTGATGAGAAACCCTCATCTTCTAAACTTTCCCAAGTTATTTTATTTGTTTTTTGGCTTATTTTTGTTAATAATTTATTATTATTTTAATACAAATAGAAACATGCACAATTGAGAACCAGCTGTTATTGGCATTTTTTTCGTTCAATCGAATCGAACACAGCTAAAATCTAACTGAACGAATGTTTTTATCAAAACATTAGCATACTTGTAGGCATGTATCAAATTGAGTTTTGGTAAACGTAGAAAACAAGTTGTGCTTAGTTGCGTTTTCTTCTGCAAAATTGTCCTGGAGACGTCAGCGTTTAAATTGAGTTTAAGGGCAAAACGCAACTTTGTACTGGAAACGCAAACTAAACTCTCTGTGTGAACATGGCATTAGGTAGCCGAACATCCTAGGGTAAAACATTATTATTATTATTCTTTGTTTGGAGGATTTCATTGGAAAACTTTTTTGGAAGTGAAATTTCTTTGGCGGTAAGTTACAATTCATATGAAAATTCTCAAAAAATTATTGCCGCAAGCTGGATTCGAACCCGGACTTCCTCAACTGAGCATTCCATAAGAGTTGAAAGTGCTAAAATTATGTCACATAGGCCACATAGGCCACATATGTAGTAAACAGGGACCGAAAATATCTGTTATTTCACAATTTTAAAATGAAAAAAACATAATGATTTACTGTTTTTAGTTTTAGTTTTAATTTTTTACTGTTTAAGAAGTTTCACTTTTGCTACGTGTACGTTGCTACACGCGAGTTTTTTTTCTTTCTGAAGCTTAAGCGAATTAAATCTTTATAAAAACCTTTTCCTTTATAATATATGGACAGTTCAGAGACGAAGTGAACCAAGTCAAAATTGCATTTTTTCGTTTTACAATGCAATTCTGTTTAGAATTGTAAGCTTGGTTCATTGCTGTATAAAACTAAAAAACAAAAAAAAACAAATTGGCCATTTCAGCCCTTGAAAGGACTTTGACCGAGCTTATTATGATCAATTGTGCTGTGTGTGTTATTAAATGTTTGCACACAATTAACCGAGAACTGGACCTACATGTTTTATGCCGACTCCGAACGGCTCATGTTCGCTTTACATGGTATTATTTACTCTCTGAGGTTTGCATTGTCTGCAGAGAGGTGGTGACCGATCAGAAAAAACTTTTCGCCGCGACTTGGGATCGAATACGAGCTCCGACCGTGCTAAGCCACACATTTAACCTGCACGCCACGGTCACCACAGTCACCACGTGTATAAAACTAAATCACACCAATTTTCTAAAAGATAATAACTGTACAAATATAACCAAGTTCTCTATAGAACCTCATATAAACCATAAACTTTAAGTCGTTCTATCTCAAAACAAACATTTTGTAACTTGGTTTACTTCATCTCTGAACAGTCCATATTTTGAACGTCAATCAAGGACATGCGCTTTACTAAAAACATAAACTGAAAGTCTAAGTCGTATAAAAATATGAATATTATTTTAATAAAAGAATTTAAATTTTGATTCACAAAAAATAATATCTCTTTTTGCATAAAAATAAAATTAACAACTATTACAATTAACAATTTGCTTAAAAATTATTAAAAAATTTGGCATGACTTAAATAGGCTGTTAGTATTTTATGGCTATTAATTCATTGAGTTTTAATAATATGTATGTATTTTAAAAATCTTATGCCGTTCTTATGTCAAAAAGTTTCAAGCAGGATGATGTAACCCAAATAAAAGTCCAATGCACGCCACTGTCATAGCAAAACAAAACAAAATCTAATATAAGCTGCCAATTTTATGCTTTCTTAGTACACAGCAGAAACAAAACATATAAAGCAAATCCGAAGATATTAAATAAAATCATGTTGTTGAAGTCTGCGGCTCATTGAGAAGAACAGAAGTGCCTTTTAAACTGTTTTGACAACAGTACTCTTGAGAATAGACCAAAATAAATTTCTAGAAATTTTACAGCAAAATGTTTGCAACATAGTTTTCGTGTTTTTGTTTTCTTTTAATGTATCATTTTTTTTTCTCAATGAAAACAGTTGACATGATTTGAAATATTTATTATATTGAAATAAAAAAACTCGACTGAAGATTATTTTTCATAATTCAAAAAACCACTCATTTATTTTACGCTGACAAGTTAAACGTGGCATTACTTCCACTCTAAAGTAATCTCCTCAACTAGTTGCTTGTTTTTGCTTCTTTTTTGACAGCATAATACAATTTTTTTTGTCACTTAAATTAATATGACATATTTGGGCGCGTACAACCCTTGTGACAGCTCATCACATCGCCATCATCACTGCATCATCTTTATAAGCAGAGTTACCCTTTTAAACTTTTATTCATTTGGTTAATTTTTAGACTGACATATTTTTACATTTTCTTTTTAATTGAATGCTTCCTTAACTATGCTTTCTTGTTTAACTTTTTTTTTTTTTTTTGAAAAAATTTTGACAGGCTGTGCTGTTACACGAAAATTACACCAAAATGTCAACCATGGGGTAAAAAATAAAATAAAATTTATCTCGGGACATAAATACTTTTTCGTTCTTAAAAACATACAGAATTCATAGTATAATAAACTTTTAAATTTAAAATTTTTTTTTTCTTAAATCAATCTTTAATTAAAATAAAGTCGCAACATTCTTTAGAGCGTTCAGACAAAAGCGATATAAACGCAAGGAGTTCTGCAAAAAGAAATAAAAAAAAAAAAAAACAAGCACGTTGAAGAAGCCCAGGATATGCAGCAATTAAAAACTTAGGACACAATTACTTTTATAAGTGGTGACACTCTAAATAAAAGCAATACCTAAAAGGTCTTTTTCATGTCACCACCCGTAAAGTCCCACACGTTACGTCCCGTAATGCTGAAAATTAAAGCAAACATATTTGCTTTAATTAAAATTAATAAAAAAACATTTGATTTAAAAAAAAAAAACAATGAAGATGGGTTTTTGTTAATTTGACTTTTCACATCAATAAATTTTTCACAGAAATTTAATCATCTTTGAATGAATTTCTTAAATAACATTTTGTGCGGTTCCACCCGTAACACTATCAAAAAGGAACATAACTTTTTCATAAATAGTGTTAGGAAAAAATGTTGTTGTTTAATAAGTTACTGCAATCGTATATTTCTGTGAGTTCATCAAAATGCTTCAAATTAATTTTAGTTAAAAAGTTACTTACATTTTAATTGTTCAATTGTACCACCCGTAACATATGGAATGACCGAGCAATGAATGAAATTTTTTATAAAGAACGTTAAAAATTGTATATTAAAAAAATTTTCTCAAGCTCAGTTCAGACGGCATCACTTCAGATTACTTTTTTAAAAATCTTTTGTTTTCTATATCCTGAATTAATTATTCTCTGGATATATAATTAGGATTGAAAATATTTTTCATTCACAAAAATTTGGTGTCGATAGAAAGAGGACTGAATTAGAGAATACTGGTTGACAAAAAGAAATAAAAAATGTCCTTTTGAAGTTTAAATCTCAAGTATACTTAAAAAAAAAAATCGAAACAAATCCAAAATCTCAATAAATCCAAGAAATAAATATACTTTTCTTAAAACAAAAATTTGTACAAACTGTAAAAAAAAAACAATATATACTCTTTTACAAGCTTTGTTTAATTTTTTTTTATCATTCTGAAATAAAGCAGAATTTGAGGATGCCAATAAGTATATTTCAGCACTCAACTTGTATTTTTTTCAAAGAAACTCGTTTGAATTTTAAGGTTTTGAACTGAAAAGAACATTTGAGAATTATTCCAAATAAATTAAAAAAAAAATTATGCCACAATAAAGATTCATTTCTTTCATTTAATATTTTATTTTACTAAGTCCTGCCACTATTTTTGCGTAAATATTGATTTTTTTATTGTGGTTCGGTATAAAACTCGACTGAATTAAAGGTTGAATTTTTTAAAACAGTGTTTATTATAATTTGTGTTAAGAATTACACATTCCCTAAAATTTTTTAGAAATACAGTTGATATTTTGCTATTAGTTTTTACAGTGTACATTTTGTGACAACTCACTCTTGTTCGTAACATATGGCAAAGTCAAAAATGCTCAGTCAGGTTGCACAGTGCTTGCTAATCATTGAATTTTATTATCAAAATTCATGCTCTGTGAGAAATGTGTTTCGCAAGTTATGTCCATTTAATGCTCGTCATAATCGACTCACTGAACAGTCTGTTCAAGTGAAAAAATGTTGCTCCAATTTCGCTTTATTGGACACGAATTAACCAATAAAGTGCGCTGAAGAGAATATAGCTGCTGTATCGGCCAGTGTCAATGAAGATCGCGATATGAGAATTTGGCTTGTGTTCTTCAACCATCTGAAACATTTTACCTAAGGACCTCGGTATGACCATACAAAATACAGCTGGTGTCAGAGCTGAAGCCGGTTTACAAACCACAAAGTTGCTGGTTTGGTGAATGGACCTACGAAAAGTTGGGTGAAGATCTACCTTTTTATCGAAAAATTGTCTTCAAAGGCAGTTCAAGTTCAAAATGTTGAAAAAAATATGCCAAAATTCGAGCTTACGAATGGAGGAATTCAGGTATAGCCGCGGGCAACATTTACATAAAACAATCTGTATATTGATATTAATATTAATAATTCATTTATTTTCGCAAATTTTCTTTAAATTTTTTTTTTCAATTTTCAAAAACCAAACGCTAAGAAATCAACCTTTATATAAAGCTCCAAAAGTGAACAACATTGCGTATCATGAACATTAATTGCAAAGTTTATTTTAAATACATATTATTTAAGAATTTTTAGTGGACTAACTTTTTTAATATATAACATCAGCAGAATAAAAAACAAAATATTAACAAACAAACAGAACAAAAAATCAACTGGTATTCTACTTCTGGATATAGAAAAGGCATTTGATACCGTCTGGCATAATGACGTTCTCGGTATCGGTGAACAACTTTCTCTCTTCTAGCAGAATTATTTCAGCTTGTCTGACTCAGGGCACAATACTTTCTCCGTAATTATATGTGCTTTATACTGCAGATTTTAAGGCCCCAAAGTTAATGGATGTAGCTTACTATGCCGACGATACAGCTCTTATCACAACAATTAAGCTAACAAACGCGCTTTTGAAAAAATGGAAAAAGTCTTGGGTCCTGCAGCAAATATTGTATAAAATGGAAAATCCAAATTAATCAGTATAAAACATATGCTTTTATATTTCCATATAATAAATCACGAGAAAAATTACCAATGCACCAATTTAATTTTAATATCATTGTTATAAAATCTCAAACCGAAATTAACTATCTCAGTGTCATACTTGATCAAAAACTGTTATCCGCAAATACACATATAGAGGCAGCCTGCGAAAAAGCAGTTAAACAGACGCTCAAAGTTCGACTTTCGAAACAAGAGTTTACTTTTCAAATGTGTCATAAGGCCGATTCTGTCGTTTGGATGGACTTCAGCGAGCTTCAAGCAGATTTCGGCTTCCAGCTGCACCAAATTTTGTGATTAACTCCAACGCGATGGCTCTCCATCCATTTATTCAAGAAAGTTGCACTAACATTTTATATTACTTTTTGAACAGACTTCAGAAAAAGAATTGATTTCAATAATGAAGTATTTTTCTCTACAACATGTAGTCTCTGGTGAAACGAATAGCATTTTGTCGTTACTTTTACAATTATTTCTAAAAAAAGAAATTTCTGAAGCTGAAATAATAAATAATGAATTTAGAGGGTTATCTGAATATCATACAATACAAATTTTCTAGTAAGGAAAATGTCTCAATTTCACAATTTTGGTATAAAGTAAGTAAGATTAAAAATTAGTATTATGTTTTTTTATTTGAAAATACACACACTTACCACACTCATCCACTTGCGTAGAGTGAACATTTTCTATTTAAAATCTCATAAAGATCAATATTTATAATTTTTGTCTGAAGGTTTAAAGATAGTAATGCCCTTTTTAACAACACACCACAAATTTTCAATCGGATTTAGATCCGGCGATTGAAAATTCGATCCGATTGTCCAAGAACTACTTCTTCGCAAGTTTGCTCGTATGTTTTGTTTCGATATCTTATTTATAAACCCAGATTAGCGGCAACTTCTCTTGGGCATACGGACGGATAGTTTCCTGTAACATTTTGACGTAAAGATGTTAATCTATAAATGCTTCTATACAATAAATTAGACCAACACCATACAAAGAAAAGCATGTCCAAGCCATGATTTTGCAACCACCGTGCTAAATGGTTTTTTTGGTATTCTTCGGGTTGAACTGACTATTTTTTGGGCCGTCAAACATATGACCCTTTACCACCGTACATTACAGTTTTGGACTCGTCCGACCATCAAATGACCGACCTTAATTTTTCATTTGGCTACGAAGAATGATTTATGGCGAACTGAATCCTTTTTAGACCATGTTTCTTGGTTAAAAGTGGCACTTTACAAGGACAATGCTTACTCAAATATTGTTCCTTAAGAAGTCTATGTAAAGTACGAATACTTGCGCTACATTAAGCTCTTCTTATATTTGTACTGCAGAGGCAGTTAGGACAAAGTGAGGTTATTACTTTCATTGCGTTTTTTCGCAACGAAATGCACTAGTACGCAAATTTTAATGGTTGTACCTTGAAAATTATATGTTTAAGGCCATCAAATCTAAGAAGCAAAAGTCAGGATACCCTGATATTAGGTAGCAATTTGAATCTTAAAAATGGATTCCTGAAATTCTGAAAATGAGTTTAGCTGTTATTCCTTGTTGACACAGAAATGGATTGGCCTTATAGTACCATACCACTCGTTTAATCAATTCCACCGTAATAACAGTCTTGCGTCCACGTTTTTTATGGTTTTTATGGCATTACAAATCGTGGTTGGTGAACATTTGAGCAGATTTTTAGCCTCTTTATTTGTTTTGCTCTCATTAATTAATTTTTTTATCAATTCCCGCTTTTCAACAGAATAATGTTTTCCTCGTCCCAGTTCTGGAAAAATTCGAAACAATTAAATTTTCTTTTTATATAAACTGAGGGAAAATAGCTCAATGCTTCCTTTTTTGTGTATTTTTAATATCATTTATTTTTTTGTATCAAATTTTTTCAATGCTTTGTATGTAATAATAGAACAATACTATTTTTTTGACCGCACAAATTTGCATCAATTCTAAATTAAAGTGAATTTAAAAAAAAACACTACAAAAGTTGTTGTTTATAAGATCAGGTCACCAGATTGTATACTCACCATATAACGGTATAAAACAGCCGTGGCGAGTAAAAAAAGGCTTGTTTACAAAATAATGTGCTTGATCACTTTTCATATTTGGCACTACTATTATTTTGACCGCATCTGTGTGTATATGATAAACATTTATTGAATTCTATATATTATTTTTTAGTTAAGTTTAAAAACGATCTCAAAAAAAATTGAAAAATATGAAAATTGTTGAATTTGAAACTTAAATCGAAACCTTTTTTTAATTTTTATATTTATCTTCCATAGAGAAAGCGAGAAAGATCATCTTGAAATATGCAATAGAGCTCTTTAGTGTTTTTTTTCTGTATATTTTCCTTAAAAATGAAAAATTTGAGTTTTGACGGTTTATTACGAAATGAGCGCGATATCTTAAAATTTGGCACTATTTTTTTCTAAAAAGCACTTTTTTTCTCTCTGATTTAGCGCAATCAAAAAAGGTCCAATTCCATCCCTGCTGTATGGTAAAAATCAGCAAAATGCCACCTGATAAAAATGCAAATTATATAAAACAAATGTTTAAAAATTATAAATAATAATAAAGACTAGAAGTATTCCACACGAGCGCTGCATAATAAATCGGGTTATGAATTGCTTGCAAATTTCATCCGAAGACAAAATTGTTATTATTTCACCAGAATTAAGAACTCTTCTTATGCTATATTGAGAGATTGCTAAGAAATAACATAGTTTGTAACTATGTACACTTGAAATTTATCAAAAATTAAAAAAAACTCTTTTTATATAGCGACTATTTTTCGAAAATATTTTGCATATAACTGTAAGCAATAATGTTTTCAGATAATTTTTGACATTTTTATCATTTTTTTCCAAAAAAAGCTCTTTTACGTCATTTTTGCCTCTAGGAAGTGATTGCTGTTTTATAAATTCATTGCGTTAATTGAAATAGATATAAGTAAAATTGGTTGTTATATCTCTGATAGATCTCATAAATATTATTTTAATCACTGCATAAATAGATATATTGAATGAAAAAATTGAAATTGAAATTGACAAATATATAACATCTATCGATTTAAAATGTAATTTAAAAATCATATTTTAATTGTTCTACATATTCTCAGAATTTCTTACTTTCATTTTTAAGCGTACATTTTTTAAAAATTCGTTTTCTTTGTGAACTCCCCTCTTTTATTCTAACAAAAAGGTAGCACTCTTTTTGCCTGCATAATTTATTATTTAATTTGCCCTTTTTATCTACTGAATTATTAAAATTGCTGGACGGTGGCAATCCTACATTCATATACTTTACATATGCGCAAGCTCAGCGCTGAACGCTCTTTTTGACAACCACGCACTTCAAAACTATTGTATGTATGTAATGTAACATACTCATTCTGCCCCACTCTCAGCAGCAGGCATGCATTATGTAGTTGGAATTGGGAACAGGCACTTCCGTTGACGCGCTCGTTAAATTAAAAATAAATTAGCTGTAAAATGGTTTTGCTGGCTTAATCGTTGGAGCTGCTTAAAGTGTTGCGCCTTCATATTGACAGCATCATCAACAACATTAACCACTGGCACCATGCTCTATAAGTTGATTTTCAGAGTTGCGGTTTAAGCAAAATTACTGCCAAAATAGAATTAATGAAAGGACATGAGCCAAAGTTAATTAATAATAATAACTTTGAAACTCTCACTATAGCATAAGTGAGAGGCAAGCAAGGTGAATACGAGAAAGGATACGACAGTGTAGCGCATTATTTACAGGTATTTAACATTGCTTAAAGCTGCTTAAACAAACTATTGCAAGTTAAAGACTGCCTCGAAACTTAGGTTCTAACTAAAGCTTAAGAGATCGTCAAAATCAATGTAAAAGCCAGCAAAACTAAAATCCTTGAGAATAAGTCTTGCGTAATGCTGATTTAGTGCTGCTCAGTGCGTGCTATACGAAGCGGATTATTTTATGCCATATAAAACAATGTTTTGTGATTGCTTGAAACCAGATTTGGCTTGTATTTCATTTAAATACATTAGAAACAAAATGTGTTGACCACAACGCCCCGTTGCTAGTGACCTAAATGCTAGTAGCTTTTGCTAGCATTAAGTAGATGATGATGCACTCCCAATAACATTGAAGCAAACATTGCCATTCAACTACAATAGTTTCACTACTTAAAAACAATTTAAATGCATCTGTATAACACGCAGCGTTATGGCGCTAGCCATGAAATTTTGTTGTTGTTGTTGCCTGTGCGAACTAGCAATTTTAAGGCTACGTGCAATTATTTAAATTTTATATAATTTTGTAGTTTTGTGCCTAGAGCTGCGTTCCGAGCGTAATTTATACACTGCGAGGAGCGAGAAACAATTAATTTTTGCGTTATTCATGGTATTCAGTTACCACCAGCACAGCACGCCAACTGCATGTTAAGTGCTTGTAAAAAGCATAAATTTACTCAACGGAAGGAAGTCCAACTTAAGGAGTGTGGCTGAAGTTTAAGAAGCTGGCTGTGCTTATGTGTTTTTTTTTTTGTTTCTTTTTTTCAAGCAATGCATATTTAATGTTCTGCTGTTAAAAACTCAAAACTATTCTGCTTTAAACATATTTTCAATTCAAAAAAAATTTTTAAATTAATTATGATTTTTGAGATGAGTTCGATAAAACTTAACTGAGAGGCTGCTTCAGACTGCGAACAAAAAATATTGGTGAAATTAGAAAATTTGCGCGACTTTATCGTGTGTGCCATTTTTATGAAATTGACTCTTTCGTGCAAGTTTGTTCAACAGCCCACAACCAGGGGCGTACCGAGACCATGTTGGTTGGGAGGGTATAATGGTATTTTGGCCAACTGAATACCCTTAAATGCCGACTTTTTTAATACAACATAGTTAAATTAACCAAAATTACTCATTCTTTCGATCAATTTTACATAGTAGTATATGTGAACATTGTACTTTGTCGTAAGCTTTTTTAGTATTAATAAGAACTTAACCTCCTTCTCCCAACCTTCTGAGAGAGAAATTAACTTTTTTAGAAAAAATGCACTCTTTGATCAAAATGGAATTTGGTAAGGATAGAGCTTTTAAATTGGTTGAATTTGAGTTTTTTGAATAGTAAAAATTTTGTAAAAAAAATGTAGTCATATGCATTCATCAATTGTTAAATTTGTAAAAATTCTACTCTTCATGTCAATATATTCCGTCGAATTTTAACGGTTTTAAATTTTTCTAATTATTTCTAAAAGTTTGTTAAATTTTCCTTTAAATTAAATTCAAACAAAAGTATTTTAATGAATTTTCTTAATATTGTCATAAGTTATTTAGAGTGTATTTCAAACAAATGCTACGAAAGATAAAAAAACTCTCTCAAATTGAATGTTCTAAATTGGAAAGCAAATATCTGTGACATCTTTGAATAGATTTTATTTATTACTTATTTGTATTTAAGACTGATCAGTTAACTTAATTATATTGTCAATAAAAGTTTTACCGTTCCTTTTTTGTTTATATTTAAATAATACCTTTTAGAAAGAGACTACAAAATTTAGTATTTCTCAAAATATAAGGAAAAATGATTTTGTTGTAAAAGGCGAAAAACTCAAATTTGAATTTTTGATTTTCTTTTAAAGTGTAAAGAGTATTAAAGGAAAATGTAATAAACTGTCAGTGCCATAAAAGAAATCAAGGGATGATTTTATTGACTGTAGTTAAAGCCATCAATTAATAGTTGATCGTACTAATTCTGCATATGTGCGAAAAATACAAGAGCTTTACTTATTCTGTAACTCTTTTTCTCTTAGATGCTTAAATTAATAATAATGAATATTTCTCATTTCCTGCTACTGTAACTTTTGAGGGATTAAGGGATTTTTTTATTGTTTACTAAAACATTAGTTACACCCGTCAGAGATTCTACGCCTCTAATAGATGATAGAATACTTTTAAATCGGCTTTCAATTGAAGGGAGTCCACCAAACAATTTTTTAATAACAATTTTATTGATTCTAGAACTCACTTTTGGGTCAAGTAAGTTGAAGTTAGAATTGGATTTAAGTGTTCATGCAAAGGCTTTATTGCTTCTAAAAAACTGCTTAAATTGTCTTCTAAAGGAATCGTCTTTTTTATCTATACATTCAGAAATTATGTATCGGCCTAATTTTAATACAACGTAAGTCAACATTTTGAAAATAATGGTTATTAGCTATTTCAATAGATTCAGCAAAACTACATCTATGCCTTTAAATTAAGCTATAAATAACTAAAATTGATATAACTATAAATCGAGACTGAACGAATAGTACTACTGAAATAATTAAGTATTGCTAAAGAAATAACCGGCACAAAAAGAAAAGATAATGGCATTTGGGTTTGGTTTGGGATTCAATGCAGTTGGTTTTGCGCACGGCTAAATGCAAATTTGGTTGACTGAAGATAATTTTAGGTACGTCTGAAGGTGAATTGGCTGACTGAAGATTGTTCTGGATATGTCTTGAAATGAAATAGCCGTCTAAAGTTGGTTTCTTATGGCTGATGGCGAACATAGAAACAAATGGTACGACTGATTTTGATCCATTCGTAGTTATTGTAAATAAAAATCAACATTTTAAACAAATTTCAGTAAAAAATCACAATTTGGCCAACTCTTAAAAGTTAGGAGGGTAGCTTACCCCCTTAAGCTACCCACCTGCTAGTTTCGCCCCTGCCCACGACGCATAAGCTGGTAAAAAATTGTAGCTAAAATCCCTGTAGGTACGCCAAAAATTTACTGCATATTTTATCGTAGGTAAAGCGCAGGGAAGTAGAAAAAATGCTCTCCTTGAAATTTGGTTCTTAACTCTCTTATCTTTTCAACTGCAATTAAAAATTCAATAATATTTACGGCTTCAAAGTGGATGGTAAAGATAATTTTGAAATTAAATTGCTTTATAATTTGAGTTAACTGGGTTAAAAGGCATAACACTAGACTCAGATTCAAATTAGCTTGTTGATATAGTGATTATTGTTGATTCCGCCACACAAAGAACTGACCACAATTGTTTCTCTTGATTTTCCCTTTTCTCTTCTTGAAAGCAGAAACCACTCTGAATTTAAATTAATTAAAGTTTTTTTTTTTAAAGTCAAATAAAGCCAATCTCTACACTGAGAAAAAAAACATACTTTAAAATTGAACAAAAAATTTTAAAATAGAAATTTAACGCCTTTGCGTTTCTACAAAACAAAATTTAAGACAAGTGTGTTTAATTTTCAACTAAATTCAAAAACAAACAAAAATTTGAATACAATGTCAATTTTTGACTTTTTTGAATTAGTTTGAAAAATATCCAACATATCATAAAAAAAAATTAAAATTAAATATAAAAATATTTCAAATGCAAACTCCATCGAATGTAGTTAACATTTGGTATTCGGAGGGACCCGGGATAGCTGGTTGTGAATCTGATGCTAAAAACTCGGAAAAGCAATAAAAATGACATCGAAAAAATATGTATTAAATAGAAGTTTTAAATTTGTTTTTCATAACAAAAACATTGTTTTAAAAACAAAAACGTTTGTTTTGAATTTTGCTTTAAAAACAGTTGTCTTTAATTTTAATGAATTTGTTTCAAGCTCTATTTTAAAAACAGATTCGTTAGATAGGAACACAATTTCTTTTAATTTTAACACATTTTTCCCTCAGTGTAAGATATTAAAACAGCTATTCACTTACAAACTTATAATTTTAATTTGAGGATAGATGTTGCAGATTTTTCCTTAAAAAATTAAATTTATAAGTTTTGGAAAAAGTTCAGAAAATTTATTAATATGATATTACTTATTATAAAAATATATGTATTTACAATAATTAATTTCGGCAAATCCAGAAAAAGTAAACCTAAACCTTAAAAAATAAAAGTGCCTTTAAATTAAATAAGAGTACATGGAACGTTAAGGATATTGCTTGTGTTTTCCTGCGGTAAAAGCATTTTGAAAAAAATATATTGTGTCCTTAAATTTTAACTGATTTTATTGAATGTATTTTTATTCTGTAGCAAGTTAAAAAAATTTTAGGTTTTTATTTTTTACTAGTAAACCTGTTGCCCGAATTCGAGCAATTCAATAAAAATTAATTGTTAGAAACGATATATTGAGTCTCAATAATGATATGAAAGATCATTATCTGAATGGTTTGACTTTAAACGTTTGATCTGACACAAAATTTTTTAATGTAACTGTCAAAATACGAAGACGGACTAACACTAATATAACAACTGAGAAAAACATTATTACTATTCGAAAACATCAGAGCTTAACTCTTCCAGCTATAAAAAATAACTAATGTTAAAAAAAAACGCATTAAAATATAGATTTAATAAATAATACTAAGATATATTTCAGAAATTAATAAAAGGTACTTACAGAACACCTACAACATCGATTTATAACACCTTTAGATGAAAAAACGCCAAAAAACCCAAAAAAAAGTTTTGAAAACCTTTGAAATATGACTGAGATGTTTGCTCGGAAAGTGGAATTTTTGATTTTGGAACTGCATTTTTCGGACAATTGACATTTGATGAATGCATAAAAGATAATTTTGGTTAAAAATTTTTAGTTTTGAAAAAAATTCAAATTCGATCAACTCATAAGCTCTTCTCAAACTAAATTTCAAATCGATAAAATAACGGATTTTTGTACAAAAATTTTATTTCTGTTTTAAAAGGTTGGGAACCCCCTGAAGTGAAATCACAATTTTTAAAAGTGGTTTGCACATATACAGCCTAAACCTGATTTAATGACATCTTAATCGATAGAATCGGTCCATTGGTCTGGGAGGAGTTGAAGTCACAAAAAAAACCTTAGCCTATTAATTATATAGATAAGCAGGATGATTAAAACAGATTCGTGGCTATAACTTTTAATTGGTTGTAGCTATAATGAAATTTTTTCAAATATATTGTTTTTGAAGCTTGTTGAAGATTTAAAAATTATAAGAACAACATTTAAAAAAAAAAAAATTTCGAGCAAAAAACCATAGGGGGTAGCCTTGTTTTTTCGATGACACATAGTATTTATTAATTTTTCTGTCAAACAAAAACAAATTCGTCTTAAATAGACTACATACAATGAAAGAAAATCAAAAATGCAAATTTGAAATTTTTTTTATTTTTACAACAAAAACAATTTTTAATACATTTTTTGAGAAAACATTCATTTTATTGGACTCTTTTTAAAGGCAATGATTAAAATATAAATAATAAAGTAACGGTAAAAACTTTGTTATTATTTTAAAGTCAATTAATTGCAATTAAATACAAAAAAGAAATAAATGAAATTTTTTAAAAAGTGGCAGAGATATTCGCTTCCAAATACAGAACTTTAAATTTCAGAGAGTTTTTTTCTCTGTCTTGGCGTTTGATAAAAATACACGTTAAACAACTAAAGAAAATATTAAGAAAATTCATTAAAAATACATTTGGCAAGATAATTACCGTAATTGCCAACACATTTCAAAGAAAATTAAACAAAAATTTAGAAAAACAAAAAAAATTTGAAAACTGTTAAAATTTGACTGATTTGTTTGCTCGGAAAGTGGAATTTTTTGATTTTGGAACTGCATTTTTCGGACAATTGACATTTGATGAATGCATAAAAGATAATTTTGGTTAAAAATTTTTAGTTTTGAAAAAAATTCAAATTCGATCAACTCATAAGCTCTTCTCAAACTAAATTTCAAATCGATAAAATAACGGATTTTTGTACAAAAATTTTATTTCTGTTTTAAAAGGTTGGGAACCCCCTGAAGTGAAATCACAATTTTTAAAAGTGGTTTGCACATATACAGCCTAAACCTGATTTAATGACATCTTAATCGATAGAATCGGTCCATTGGTCTGGGAGGAGTTGAAGTCACAAAAAAAACCTTAGCCTATTAATTATATAGATAAGCAGGATGATTAAAACAGATTCGTGGCTATAACTTTTAATTGGTTGTAGCTATAATGAAATTTTTTTCAAATATATTGTTTTTGAAGCTTGTTGAAGATTTAAAAATTATAAGAACAACATTTAAAAAAAAAAAAATTTCGAGCAAAAAACCATAGGGGGTAGCCTTGTTTTTTCGATGACACATAGTATTTATTAATTTTTCTGTCAAACAAAAACAAATTCGTCTTAAATAGACTACATACAATGAAAGAAAATCAAAAATGCAAATTTGAAATTTTTTTTATTTTTACAACAAAAACAATTTTTAATACATTTTTTGAGAAAACATTCATTTTATTGGACTCTTTTTAAAGGCAATGATTAAAATATAAATAATAAAGTAACGGTAAAAACTTTGTTATTATTTTAAAGTCAATTAATTGCAATTAAATACAAAAAAGAAATAAATGAAATTTTTTAAAAAGTGGCAGAGATATTCGCTTCCAAATACAGAACTTTAAATTTCAGAGAGTTTTTTTCTCTGTCTTGGCGTTTGATAAAAATACACGTTAAACAACTAAAGAAAATATTAAGAAAATTCATTAAAAATACATTTGGCAAGATAATTACCGTAATTGCCAACACATTTCAAAGAAAATTAAACAAAAATTTAGAAAAACAAAAAAAATTTGAAAACTGTTAAAATTTGACTGATTTGTTTGCTCGGAAAGTGGAATTTTTTGATTTTGGAACTGCATTTTTCGGACAATTGACATTTGATGAATGCATAAAAGATAATTTTGGTTAAAAATTTTTAGTTTTGAAAAAAATTCAAATTCGATCAACTCATAAGCTCTTCTCAAACTAAATTTCAAATCGATAAAATAACGGATTTTTGTACAAAAATTTTATTTCTGTTTTAAAAGGTTGGGAACCCCCTGAAGTGAAATCACAATTTTTAAAAGTGGTTTGCACATATACAGCCTAAACCTGATTTAATGACATCTTAATCGATAGAATCGGTCCATTGGTCTGGGAGGAGTTGAAGTCACAAAAAAAACCTTAGCCTATTAATTATATAGATAAGCAGGATGATTAAAACAGATTCGTGGCTATAACTTTTAATTGGTTGTAGCTATAATGAAATTTTTTTCAAATATATTGTTTTTGAAGCTTGTTGAAGATTTAAAAATTATAAGAACAACATTTAAAAAAAAAAAAATTTCGAGCAAAAAACCATAGGGGGTAGCCTTGTTTTTTCGATGACACATAGTATTTATTAATTTTTCTGTCAAACAAAAACAAATTCGTCTTAAATAGACTACATACAATGAAAGAAAATCAAAAATGCAAATTTGAAATTTTTTTTATTTTTACAACAAAAACAATTTTTAATACATTTTTTGAGAAAACATTCATTTTATTGGACTCTTTTTAAAGGCAATGATTAAAATATAAATAATAAAGTAACGGTAAAAACTTTGTTATTATTTTAAAGTCAATTAATTGCAATTAAATACAAAAAAGAAATAAATGAAATTTTTTAAAAAGTGGCAGAGATATTCGCTTCCAAATACAGAACTTTAAATTTCAGAGAGTTTTTTTCTCTGTCTTGGCGTTTGATAAAAATACACGTTAAACAACTAAAGAAAATATTAAGAAAATTCATTAAAAATACATTTGGCAAGATAATTACCGTAATTGCCAACACATTTCAAAGAAAATTAAACAAAAATTTAGAAAAACAAAAAAAATTTGAAAACTGTTAAAATTTGACTGATTTGTTTGCTCGGAAAGTGGAATTTTTTGATTTTGGAACTGCATTTTTCGGACAATTGACATTTGATGAATGCATAAAAGATAATTTTGGTTAAAAATTTTTAGTTTTGAAAAAAATTCAAATTCGATCAACTCATAAGCTCTTCTCAAACTAAATTTCAAATCGATAAAATAACGGATTTTTGTACAAAAATTTTATTTCTGTTTTAAAAGGTTGGGAACCCCCTGAAGTGAAATCACAATTTTTAAAAGTGGTTTGCACATATACAGCCTAAACCTGATTTAATGACATCTTAATCGATAGAATCGGTCCATTGGTCTGGGAGGAGTTGAAGTCACAAAAAAAACCTTAGCCTATTAATTATATAGATAAGCAGGATGATTAAAACAGATTCGTGGCTATAACTTTTAATTGGTTGTAGCTATAATGAAATTTTTTTCAAATATATTGTTTTTGAAGCTTGTTGAAGATTTAAAAATTATAAGAACAACATTTAAAAAAAAAAAAATTTCGAGCAAAAAACCATAGGGGGTAGCCTTGTTTTTTCGATGACACATAGTATTTATTAATTTTTCTGTCAAACAAAAACAAATTCGTCTTAAATAGACTACATACAATGAAAGAAAATCAAAAATGCAAATTTGAAATTTTTTTTATTTTTACAACAAAAACAATTTTTAATACATTTTTTGAGAAAACATTCATTTTATTGGACTCTTTTTAAAGGCAATGATTAAAATATAAATAATAAAGTAACGGTAAAAACTTTGTTATTATTTTAAAGTCAATTAATTGCAATTAAATACAAAAAAGAAATAAATGAAATTTTTTAAAAAGTGGCAGAGATATTCGCTTCCAAATACAGAACTTTAAATTTCAGAGAGTTTTTTTCTCTGTCTTGGCGTTTGATAAAAATACACGTTAAACAACTAAAGAAAATATTAAGAAAATTCATTAAAAATACATTTGGCAAGATAATTACCGTAATTGCCAACACATTTCAAAGAAAATTAAACAAAAATTTAGAAAAACAAAAAAAATTTGAAAACTGTTAAAATTTGACTGATTTGTTTGCTCGGAAAGTGGAATTTTTTGATTTTGGAACTGCATTTTTCGGACAATTGACATTTGATGAATGCATAAAAGATAATTTTGGTTAAAAATTTTTAGTTTTGAAAAAAATTCAAATTCGATCAACTCATAAGCTCTTCTCAAACTAAATTTCAAATCGATAAAATAACGGATTTTTGTACAAAAATTTTATTTCTGTTTTAAAAGGTTGGGAACCCCCTGAAGTGAAATCACAATTTTTAAAAGTGGTTTGCACATATACAGCCGAAACCTGATTTAATGACATCTTAATCGATAGAATCGGTCCATTGGTCTGGGAGGAGTTGAAGTCACAAAAAAAACCTTAGCCTATTAATTATATAGATAAGCAGGATGATTAAAACAGATTCGTGGCTATAACTTTTAATTGGTTGTAGCTATAATGAAATTTTTTTCAAATATATTGTTTTTGAAGCTTGTTGAAGATTTAAAAATTATAAGAACAACATTTAAAAAAAAAAAAATTTCGAGCAAAAAACCATAGGGGGTAGCCTTGTTTTTTCGATGACACATAGTATTTATTAATTTTTCTGTCAAACAAAAACAAATTCGTCTTAAATAGACTACATACAATGAAAGAAAATCAAAAATGCAAATTTGAAATTTTTTTTATTTTTACAACAAAAACAATTTTTAATACATTTTTTGAGAAAACATTCATTTTATTGGACTCTTTTTAAAGGCAATGATTAAAATATAAATAATAAAGTAACGGTAAAAACTTTGTTATTATTTTAAAGTCAATTAATTGCAATTAAATACAAAAAAGAAATAAATGAAATTTTTTAAAAAGTGGCAGAGATATTCGCTTCCAAATACAGAACTTTAAATTTCAGAGAGTTTTTTTCTCTGTCTTGGCGTTTGATAAAAATACACGTTAAACAACTAAAGAAAATATTAAGAAAATTCATTAAAAATACATTTGGCAAGATAATTACCGTAATTGCCAACACATTTCAAAGAAAATTAAACAAAAATTTAGAAAAACAAAAAAAATTTGAAAACTGTTAAAATTTGACTGATTTGTTTGCTCGGAAAGTGGAATTTTTTGATTTTGGAACTGCATTTTTCGGACAATTGACATTTGATGAATGCATAAAAGATAATTTTGGTTAAAAATTTTTAGTTTTGAAAAAAATTCAAATTCGATCAACTCATAAGCTCTTCTCAAACTAAATTTCAAATCGATAAAATAACGGATTTTTGTACAAAAATTTTATTTCTGTTTTAAAAGGTTGGGAACCCCCTGAAGTGAAATCACAATTTTTAAAAGTGGTTTGCACATATACAGCCTAAACCTGATTTAATGACATCTTAATCGATAGAATCGGTCCATTGGTCTGGGAGGAGTTGAAGTCACAAAAAAACCTTAGCCTATTAATTATATAGATAAGCAGGATGATTAAAACAGATTCGTGGCTATAACTTTTAATTGGTTGTAGCTATAATGAAATTTTTTTCAAATATATTGTTTTTGAAGCTTGTTGAAGATTTAAAAATTATAAGAACAACATTTAAAAAAAAAAAAATTTCGAGCAAAAAACCATAGGGGGTAGCCTTGTTTTTTCGATGACACATAGTATTTATTAATTTTTCTGTCAAACAAAAACAAATTCGTCTTAAATAGACTACATACAATGAAAGAAAATCAAAAATGCAAATTTGAAATTTTTTTTATTTTTACAACAAAAACAATTTTTAATACATTTTTTGAGAAAACATTCATTTTATTGGACTCTTTTTAAAGGCAATGATTAAAATATAAATAATAAAGTAACGGTAAAAACTTTGTTATTATTTTAAAGTCAATTAATTGCAATTAAATACAAAAAAGAAATAAATGAAATTTTTTAAAAAGTGGCAGAGATATTCGCTTCCAAATACAGAACTTTAAATTTCAGAGAGTTTTTTTCTCTGTCTTGGCGTTTGATAAAAATACACGTTAAACAACTAAAGAAAATATTAAGAAAATTCATTAAAAATACATTTGGCAAGATAATTACCGTAATTGCCAACACATTTCAAAGAAAATTAAACAAAAATTTAGAAAAACAAAAAAAATTTGAAAACTGTTAAAATTTGACTGATTTGTTTGCTCGGAAAGTGGAATTTTTTGATTTTGGAACTGCATTTTTCGGACAATTGACATTTGATGAATGCATAAAAGATAATTTTGGTTAAAAATTTTTAGTTTTGAAAAAAATTCAAATTCGATCAACTCATAAGCTCTTCTCAAACTAAATTTCAAATCGATAAAATAACGGATTTTTGTACAAAAATTTTATTTCTGTTTTAAAAGGTTGGGAACCCCCTGAAGTGAAATCACAATTTTTTAAAGTGGTTTGCACATATACAGCCTAAACCTGATTTAATGACATCTTAATCGATAGAATCGGTCCATTGGTCTGGGAGGAGTTGAAGTCACAAAAAAAACCTTAGCCTATTAATTATATAGATAGATAAGCAGGATGATTAAAACAGATTCGTGGCTATAACTTTTAATTGGTTGTAGCTATAATGAAATTTTTTTCAAATATATTGTTTTTGAAGCTTGTTGAAGATTTAAAAATTATAAGAACAACATTTAAAAAAAAAAAAATTTCGAGCAAAAAACCATAGGGGGTAGCCTTGTTTTTTCGATGACACATAGTATTTATTAATTTTTCTGTCAAACAAAAACAAATTCGTCTTAAATAGACTACATACAATGAAAGAAAATCAAAAATGCAAATTTGAAATTTTTTTTATTTTTACAACAAAAACAATTTTTAATACATTTTTTGAGAAAACATTCATTTTATTGGACTCTTTTTAAAGGCAATGATTAAAATATAAATAATAAAGTAACGGTAAAAACTTTGTTATTATTTTAAAGTCAATTAATTGCAATTAAATACAAAAAAGAAATAAATGAAATTTTTTAAAAAGTGGCAGAGATATTCGCTTCCAAATACAGAACTTTAAATTTCAGAGAGTTTTTTTCTCTGTCTTGGCGTTTGATAAAAATACACGTTAAACAACTAAAGAAAATATTAAGAAAATTCATTAAAAATACATTTGGCAAGATAATTACCGTAATTGCCAACACATTTCAAAGAAAATTAAACAAAAATTTAGAAAAACAAAAAAAATTTGAAAACTGTTAAAATTTGACTGATTTGTTTGCTCGGAAAGTGGAATTTTTTGATTTTGGAACTGCATTTTTCGGACAATTGACATTTGATGAATGCATAAAAGATAATTTTGGTTAAAAATTTTTAGTTTTGAAAAAAATTCAAATTCGATCAACTCATAAGCTCTTCTCAAACTAAATTTCAAATCGATAAAATAACGGATTTTTGTACAAAAATTTTATTTCTGTTTTAAAAGGTTGGGAACCCCTTGAAGTGAAATCACAATTTTTAAAAGTGGTTTGCACATATACAGCCTAAACCTGATTTAATGACATCTTAATCGATAGAATCGGTCCATTGGTCTGGGAGGAGTTGAAGTCACAAAAAAAACCTTAGCCTATTAATTATATAGATAAGCAGGATGATTAAAACAGATTCGTGGCTATAACTTTTAATTGGTTGTAGCTATAATGAAATTTTTTTCAAATATATTGTTTTTGAAGCTTGTTGAAGATTTAAAAATTATAAGAACAACATTTAAAAAAAAAAAAATTTCGAGCAAAAAACCATAGGGGGTAGCCTTGTTTTTTCGATGACACATAGTATTTATTAATTTTTCTGTCAAACAAAAACAAATTCGTCTTAAATAGACTACATACAATGAAAGAAAATCAAAAATGCATATTTGAAATTTTTTTATTTTTACAACAAAAACAATTTTTAATACATTTTTTGAGAAAACATTCATTTTATTGGACTCTTTTTAAAGGCAATGATTAAAATATAAATAATAAAGTAACGGTAAAAACTTTGTTATTATTTTAAAGTCAATTAATTGCAATTAAATACAAAAAAGAAATAAATGAAATTTTTTAAAAAGTGGCAGAGATATTCGCTTCCAAATACAGAACTTTAAATTTCAGAGAGTTTTTTTCTCTGTCTTGGCGTTTGATAAAAATACACGTTAAACAACTAAAGAAAATATTAAGAAAATTCATTAAAAATACATTTGGCAAGATAATTACCGTAATTGCCAACACATTTCAAAGAAAATTAAACAAAAATTTAGAAAAACAAAAAAAATTTGAAAACTGTTAAAATTTGACTGATTTGTTTGCTCGGAAAGTGGAATTTTTTGATTTTGGAACTGCATTTTTCGGACAATTGACATTTGATGAATGCATAAAAGATAATTTTGGTTAAAAATTTTTAGTTTTGAAAAAAATTCAAATTCGATCAACTCATAAGCTCTTCTCAAACTAAATTTCAAATCGATAAAATAACGGATTTTTGTACAAAAATTTTATTTCTGTTTTAAAAGGTTGGGAACCCCCTGAAGTGAAATCACAATTTTTAAAAGTGGTTTGCACATGTACAGCCTAAACCTGATTTAATGACATCTTAATCGATAGAATCGGTCCATTGGTCTGGGAGGAGTTGAAGTCACAAAAAAAACCTTAGCCTATTAATTATATAGATAAGCAGGATGATTAAAACAGATTCGTGGCTATAACTTTTAATTGGTTGTAGCTATAATGAAATTTTTTTCAAATATATTGTTTTTGAAGCTTGTTGAAGATTTAAAAATTATAAGAACAACATTTAAAAAAAAAAAAATTTCGAGCAAAAAACCATAGGGGGTAGCCTTGTTTTTTCGATGACACATAGTATTTATTAATTTTTCTGTCAAACAAAAACAAATTCGTCTTAAATAGACTACATACAATGAAAGAAAATCAAAAATGTAAATTTGAAATTTTTTTATTTTTTACAACAAAAACAATTTTTAATACATTTTTTGAGAAAACATTCATTTTATTGGACTCTTTTTAAAGGCAATGATTAAAATATAAATAATAAAGTAACGGTAAAAACTTTGTTATTATTTTAAAGTCAATTAATTGCAATTAAATACAAAAAAGAAATAAATGAAATTTTTTAAAAAGTGGCAGAGATATTCGCTTCCAAATACAGAACTTTAAATTTCAGAGAGTTTTTTTCTCTGTCTTGGCGTTTGATAAAAATACACGTTAAACAACTAAAGAAAATATTAAGAAAATTCATTAAAAATACATTTGGCAAGATAATTACCGTAATTGCCAACACATTTCAAAGAAAATTAAACAAAAATTTAGAAAAACAAAAAAAATTTGAAAACTGTTAAAATTTGACTGATTTGTTTGCTCGGAAAGTGGAATTTTTTGATTTTGGAACTGCATTTTTCGGACAATTGACATTTGATGAATGCATAAAAGATAATTTTGGTTAAAAATTTTTAGTTTTGAAAAAAATTCAAATTCGATCAACTCATAAGCTCTTCTCAAACTAAATTTCAAATCGATAAAATAACGGATTTTTGTACAAAAATTTTATTTCTGTTTTAAAAGGTTGGGAACCCCCTGAAGTGAAATCACAATTTTTAAAAGTGGTTTGCACATATACAGCCTAAACCTGATTTAATGACATCTTAATCGATAGAATCGGTCCATTGGTCTGGGAGGAGTTGAAGTCACAAAAAAAACCTTAGCCTATTAATTATATAGATAAGCAGGATGATTAAAACAGATTCGTGGCTATAACTTTTAATTGGTTGTAGCTATAATGAAATTTTTTCAAATATATTGTTTTTGAAGCTTGTTGAAGATTTAAAAATTATAAGAACAACATTTAAAAAAAAAAAAATTTCGAGCAAAAAACCATAGGGGGTAGCCTTGTTTTTTCGATGACACATAGTATTTATTAATTTTTCTGTCAAACAAAAACAAATTCGTCTTAAATAGACTACATACAATGAAAGAAAATCAAAAATGCAAATTTGAAATTTTTTTTATTTTTACAACAAAAACAATTTTTAATACATTTTTTGAGAAAACATTCATTTTATTGGACTCTTTTTAAAGGCAATGATTAAAATATAAATAATAAAGTAACGGTAAAAACTTTGTTATTATTTTAAAGTCAATTAATTGCAATTAAATACAAAAAAGAAATAAATGAAATTTTTTAAAAAGTGGCAGAGATATTCGCTTCCAAATACAGAACTTTAAATTTCAGAGAGTTTTTTTCTCTGTCTTGGCGTTTGATAAAAATACACGTTAAACAACTAAAGAAAATATTAAGAAAATTCATTAAAAATACATTTGGCAAGATAATTACCGTAATTGCCAACACATTTCAAAGAAAATTAAACAAAAATTTAGAAAAACAAAAAAAATTTGAAAACTGTTAAAATTTGACTGATTTGTTTGCTCGGAAAGTGGAATTTTTTGATTTTGGAACTGCATTTTTCGGACAATTGACATTTGATGAATGCATAAAAGATAATTTTGGTTAAAAATTTTTAGTTTTGAAAAAAATTCAAATTCGATCAACTCATAAGCTCTTCTCAAACTAAATTTCAAATCGATAAAATAACGGATTTTTGTACAAAAATTTTATTTCTGTTTTAAAAGGTTGGGAACCCCCTGAAGTGAAATCACAATTTTTAAAAGTGGTTTGCACATATACAGCCTAAACCTGATTTAATGACATCTTAATCGATAGAATCGGTCCATTGGTCTGGGAGGAGTTGAAGTCACAAAAAAAACCTTAGCCTATTAATTATATAGATAAGCAGGATGATTAAAACAGATTCGTGGCTATAACTTTTAATTGGTTGTAGCTATAATGAAATTTTTTTCAAATATATTGTTTTTGAAGCTTGTTGAAGATTTAAAAATTATAAGAACAACATTTAAAAAAAAAAAAATTTCGAGCAAAAAACCATAGGGGGTAGCCTTGTTTTTTCGATGACACATAGTATTTATTAATTTTTCTGTCAAACAAAAACAAATTCGTCTTAAATAGACTACATACAATGAAAGAAAATCAAAAATGCAAATTTGAAATTTTTTTATTTTTACAACAAAAACAATTTTTAATACATTTTTTGAGAAAACATTCATTTTATTGGACTCTTTTTAAAGGCAACGATTAAAATATAAATAATAAAGTAACGGTAAAAACTTTGTTATTATTTTAAAGTCAATTAATTGCAATTAAATACAAAAAAGAAATAAATGAAATTTTTTAAAAAGTGGCAGAGATATTCGCTTCCAAATACAGAACTTTAAATTTCAGAGAGTTTTTTTCTCTGTCTTGGCGTTTGATAAAAATACACGTTAAACAACTAAAGAAAATATTAAGAAAATTCATTAAAAATACATATGGCAAGATAATTACCGTAATTGCTAACACATTTCAAAGAAAATTAAACAAAAATTTAGAAAAACAAAAAAAATTTGAAAACTGTTAAAATTTGACTGATTTGTTTGCTCGGAAAGTGGAATTTTTTGATTTTGGAACTGCATTTTTCGGACAATTGACATTTGATGAATGCATAAAAGATAATTTTGGTTAAAAATTTTTAGTTTTGAAAAAAATTCAAATTCGATCAACTCATAAGCTCTTCTCAAACTAAATTTCAAATCGATAAAATAACGGATTTTTGTACAAAAATTTTATTTCTGTTTTAAAAGGTTGGGAACCCCCTGAAGTGAAATCACAATTTTTAAAAGTGGTTTGCACATATACAGCCTAAACCTGATTTAATGACATCTTAATCGATAGAATCGGTCCATTGGTCTGGGAGGAGTTGAAGTCACAAAAAAAACCTTAGCCTATTAATTATATAGATAAGCAGGATGATTAAAACAGATTCGTGGCTATAACTTTTAATTGGTTGTAGCTATAATGAAATTTTTTCAAATATATTGTTTTTGAAGCTTGTTGAAGATTTAAAAATTATAAGAACAACATTTAAAAAAAAAAAAATTTCGAGCAAAAAACCATAGGGGGTAGCCTTGTTTTTTCGATGACACATAGTATTTATTAATTTTTCTGTCAAACAAAAACAAATTCGTCTTAAATAGACTACATACAATGAAAGAAAATCAAAAATGCAAATTTGAAATTTTTTTATTTTTACAACAAAAACAATTTTTAATACATTTTTTGAGAAAACATTCATTTTATTGGACTCTTTTTAAAGGCAATGATTAAAATATAAATAATAAAGTAACGGTAAAAACTTTGTTATTATTTTAAAGTCAATTAATTGCAATTAAATACAAAAAAGAAATAAATGAAATTTTTTAAAAAGTGGCAGAGATATTCGCTTCCAAATACAGAACTTTAAATTTCAGAGAGTTTTTTTCTCTGTCTTGGCGTTTGATAAAAATACACGTTAAACAACTAAAGAAAATATTAAGAAAATTCATTAAAAATACATTTGGCAAGATAATTACCGTAATTGCCAACACATTTCAAAGAAAATTAAACAAAAATTTAGAAAAACAAAAAAAATTTGAAAACTGTTAAAATTTGACTGATTTGTTTGCTCGGAAAGTGGAATTTTTTGATTTTGGAACTGCATTTTTCGGACAATTGACATTTGATGAATGCATAAAAGATAATTTTGGTTAAAAATTTTTAGTTTTGAAAAAAATTCAAATTCGATCAACTCATAAGCTCTTCTCAAACTAAATTTCAAATCGATAAAATAACGGATTTTTGTACAAAAATTTTATTTCTGTTTTAAAAGGTTGGGAACCCCCTGAAGTGAAATCACAATTTTTAAAAGTGGTTTGCACATATACAGCCTAAACCTGATTTAATGACATCTTAATCGATAGAATCGGTCCATTGGTCTGGGAGGAGTTGAAGTCACAAAAAAAACCTTAGCCTATTAATTATATAGATAATTTGGCATTTCACGATTAAAATATCAAAGCACCGTTACATAATATGAACAATCGAAACATTTTCTATTGAAAAGTGAATATTACAATTTTTAAAAAAACTTATTTTCTATCGATAAATAAAATTTAAAAAAAGATTCAAGAGTGAAACGTGGGTGACAATTTTTATTGATAAGTTGGATTCTCTTAGAAAATAATTGGCTGGCATAATTTATGTCTCGGATTTACTTTTAATATAATACTATGTTCACACTGGAAGCTAAATGCGCATTTAAAGCTTAATTCGCATTTATTTCATTAATGCTTCTCTAAATGCGCATTTACCCATAGAAAATTCTGTCAAGTTAATTCACTTAAATGCTACTTCTAATGAGCATTTAGCAGTTTGCGACCCTGATTCGATATTCGAAAAACTGCTACTCGCTACTTTTTGCTCATATCTGACTTGAACTCGTTTCATTAGTTGTCAATTTTGTTTACTGTCAGATTGTTTTGCTTAGGCTGTGTGCCAATCGGAAACTTTTGACTCGGATTGATACTCAGGGTATAGTATAAATTTTGACAAGAGGGAAGAGAATTTTTGACACAAGCGAAAATTAAAAAAAAGCATGTTTTAGTTGCACTGAAGTTTGGAAAAATTAAGAGGAGGGTTGTGTAAAATATATAAGCTACATTATTTTGACTTGTTTTTCTGAGAAAATAGTATTGCTTGATGATTTTTCTGGATGCTGTTAATATTCAGAATATATTAATTTTTCATTAAAACAATGTGCGGGCGGTGGTGTAGTGCTCAAAATGAAATGAATATAAGGATTTATAAATATAAATATAGAGTATAAATATACAGTATTTTGGATTTTGAAAATTTTAGCTTCAGGTAAATTGCACACAAATGGGGAAATAAAATAGGAGCCACACATTATTAAACAAAGAGCCGCACATGCCTATTGATGGTTTACAGTATTTTTCCGGCAGGTCTTTTCTACAATATAATTTTTTTTTTAAATTAGTCCTTTTTGTTATTCGGTTTAAGCAATTCTGTCCAAAAATAAATGACAGCCGTCCAAACTTTTCCAATGGTATATTGATAACGAAGATTGTATAATAAATAATGGAGTTATTTGAAGTTTTGTGAAAATAATCTAAAACAAATACATGAAAACATTATTATCACTAATGCAATTGCAAATATTTTCAAATTTTTGATGCAGATTGAACGAACTTTTTCAGGCCTATAACTTGAGACAGTTTATTTGCTTACAACTATTACACTTGTTAATATATACGTAAAACATGATTTTTTGAGGTTTTTTGCGAAATGGTTTAGCTTACTGACGGATTTCATTATAGACAAAATATTTTGGGAATCACCGTAAAATACATCAAGGTTAATTTTAGAATGGGTACAACTGCAACTTTTTTTTCAAAGCACGTGTTCAAATTTTGTATGATTTACTAAAAATTTGCAACTTCGGGTGTTGCAAGGTCAAGACTAAGTGAGATTTTTTCGGAGTGCGTGTTAAGTTTTAAGGTTTTTAGGTTCGGTGGACAAAATTTTAGCACTGCTACTGATTTTTTTTTCATTAGTATATTTTATAAATGGAATAAAATGATATCAAAAACATGTTGAATGAAAATAATTATGAATAAATCGATGGTTAAGTACACTTAACTGATAAGTGAAAAATTTTACATGTGCAGAAACGTCGATTTTGTTTTACATTTCAATACATTTCAGAACAAAATACTAATTTGAACTACATATGTACTGAGCAGCATTCATTGGTTATGCATTTTCAACAAATTAACACAATATAGATATTATATTGACGACGACCTATTTTTGTCAAAAGACCCAATGATTTTTTGTTTAATTTTCATACATGTTTACACAACTATTGCTTTAATAATCTTATTTTACGCAAAGCAACAGTATTTATTAAACATATATAATTTTGAATAAAAAAAAATTAGAAAACGCAGCAGTTAACTTTTCGTGCTTCATTTGGCACAGTAAAAATGACAATTCAATTTCAATAGACAGCAATTTTGTTCAACTCAGAATTTTCCTTCCTACCACGAGTGAAAAGTTTCCGATTGGCACACAGCCTTATAAATGTTCGGCATGTTCGAATACTTGTCAATTCATGTTCGCATACTTGTCAATTTAAATTCGCATTTTACGTTTCTCCCTAATGTGAACACTTGACATTTGGTTGAATTTTCGAACTTCTAAATGCGCATTTAAAAATGAGTGTGAACGTACTATAAGATTAGTGAATTTTGCATTTTTTTAAATCAAGCAGACGCAATTATTTTTCATTAAAAAAGCATTTGAAGAAGTGAAACGTGAGTGACATTTAATTTTTTTTTTGTTTATTTTTGTATTAGAAATTAAAGAAGATGGCGAAAACATCAACAAAAAAATTAAAGCCGACCCTAAAAGAACGTATGAAAAAAAAGATAGAGAAAAATAATAGTTAAATCCGGATTCATATAAGAAAACAAATTTAGCAAAGATCAAAAAGATCTGATTAAATCATTATTTTAAGTCGTTGGCCTTGACGGAATTGCTAAAAGGCCAGTTATATAGTCAAATTTGGCGCGGTCTTTGGCTTTTAATGAGCGTAAGGATCAACGAATTAGACATAGTGATATACATACAGATTCGGATGCAGAACCGGAATAAATGTTGTTAAAATGATATATTTCTGAAATAGTTTTTGTGTTGTTTTTATATTATGAATTATTTTTGTAACTATATTAAAATATGGTTAATAAAGTTCACCAGATTAACCACGATGCAAAAAAATTACAATTAAAATTGTCACGTGAAACGTGAGTGACAAAATCAGTATATGAAAAAATCTTAAATTTCTTAGAAAAAACTAAATTTTTTCCTGCAGTTAAAATTTCTACTCAATTTCGTTACGGAAAATTACTTTATTCCTTATATTAACTCAAACAATTCGCAAGATTTTAAGCAATTTGCTAGAAGAACTCGAAAAATGAAAATCGTACGAAAACGTGAGTGACACAAAATTTAAAGAGAGTTTGTTCGAAATGTGTAAATATATATATAAAACTTTTTGCATGAACTTATAATAGTGAGCCTAAAACTTATTGAACCCATATAATTATACCCTAAACCTGAAAGGTCAGGGTATATTAACTTTGTGCAAACGTTTGTAACGCATAGAACGAAGCGAGTCCGGTATAGAAAAGTATATATATTCTTGATCAGCGTCACCTCGTGAGTCGAGCTATTCATGTCCGTCCGTCCGTCTGTGTGTTGTCCGTATACACAGGATAAGAAGAAGGAGTAGAGATAATTGGATGAAACTTGGTACACATGGTCACATGAACCCAAGGATCTGCACTATTGAATATTTTTGGAATCCGCCCACGGACACGCCTACCTCCCATACAACGCAAAAATTGAAAACGCAATATAAAAGCCTGTGTTTAATCTAAAGAACTAAAATTTGGCACATATGTTTTTTATTACAAAACCAAGACGTTTTTGAAAAATGGACATCATCCGCCCACGGACACGTCTACCTCCCATACAACGCGAACATTAAAAACTGCATAACTCAGCTCATAATTGACCTACAGCAATAAAAATTGATATGTTTGTGTTTTATACCAACACAAAAATTTCTTCGAAAAATGGACGTCATCCGCTCACGGACTCGCCCACCTCCCATACAACCCAAAAATTGAAAACGCAATATAAAAGCCTGTGTTTAACCTAAAGAGCTAAAATTTGGCACATATGTTTTTTATAACAAAACCAAGACTTTTTGAAAAATGGACATCATCCGCCCACGGACACGCCTACCTCCCATACAACGCGAAAATTTAAAACTGCATAACTCAGCTCATAGTTGACCTACAACAATAAAATTTGATATGTATGTGTTTTATACCAGCACAAAAATTTCTTCGAAAAATGGACGTCATCCACTCACGGACACGCCCACCTCCCATACAACCCAAAAATTGAAAACGCAATAAATAAGTGTGTGTTCAACCTACAGAGCTAAAATTTAGCACATATGTTTTTTATAACAAACCAAAGATGGTTTTGAAAATGGATGTCATCCGCCTACGGACACGCCTACCTCCCATACAACCCAAAAAGTTTAAAACTCAATAAATAAGGTTATGTTTGTCATAGAGAAATTAAATTTGGTATGTATGTATTTTATACCAAAACTAAGGTGTGTTCAAAAATTGGGAGTAATCCGTCCATAAACTCGCCCACCTCCCATAGCGAAAGCACAATAAAGGCATTAACTGTGAGCTGCAGGAATAAAACTTGGTATGTGTAAATTTTTCATCAAAATTTAAATGCATTTAAAATATAGGTTTCATGCACCCACGGACACGACCTTTTACAATAAAAATTTTTTTGTTTTTGAAAAGTGGGTTTAGGGTATTTCATAGTCGGCCTAGACCGACTTTAGACTTTCTTTACTTGTTTTATATGAAAAGCTTTTGAATTTGATGGAGAAAAACTTATGTTTACTGCTATGACTGAAACGTGAGTGACACTGGATTTGCCGATTTGTAGATTTTGGTATTTTGCTGTTTTAGTCTAAGATTTCTTGTGGGAATAGGTACATTTAAAACCACTTTTGTATGGCAGGCGTGTAAAATATTAACATTTACTGTTAAATTTGAATACAAGTTAATTTAAAAAAAAAAAATTTTAAATATTGTATACACTGAGAAAAAAACATACTTTAAAATTAAACAAATATTTTTAAATAGAAATTTAACGCATTTGCGTTTCTACAAAACAAAAATAAAAACAAAAGTGTTTAAATTTAAATTATATACTCCTTTCCTTTTTTATATCTCATTAATTCTATGAATTTTTTTTTTTTTGACACTTTTTGAAAACATATTTGGAATTGGTTTGAAAAATATCGCACACAAAATAAAAAAAAAACTAATTCGTTATTTTAATATTGAAAATATTTAAAATGCAAATCTCATCGAATGGAGTTAAGATTTGGTACTCAGAGGGTCCCAAGTGTCGCTGATTACGAATATGCCATCAAAAACTCGGAAAAACTTAAGAAGCGACATCATTTGTTTTAAATATTGAATTATGTTTCAAATTTATTTTTATATTTAAAAACAACAAAAACTTTTATTTTAAATTTTACTTTAAAAACATTTGTGTTTAACTTAAATGAAATTGTTTCAAGCTCTATTTAAAAAAAAACTTAGTTTGATTAGAAGACAGTTTCATTTAATTTTAACTCATATTTCTCTCAGTTTACTTTATTTAAAATAATAATTTTAGTTTAGCAATCAATATTTGTGCAATACAATTGTGCTTTTCTTAAATTAATTTTTAATTAAAAAAGGTTACTTAATCAATACAGCATGAGTTATAATTTGTTAAAATCAACAACAACAAAAAAATCACAATGAAAAATTTATACATACCATACATAAAAATACGTGCCAAACAACGTGAAATTTGAATACCTTTCAGTTCATGTCTAATTTGTGTTAGTTTCAAAACGTTATAAAGAATTTATTGCGAAAAAACGTATTTTTTTGCAAATTTTTGACCACCATTTTGAACCCAGCTGATATAAAAAATACGTCAACCTTAGAATTTCACATACTCAAAGCTTATTCAATTCATAGAGTGATACCTGGGGACCTTTTCTTGTTAGTTAAATAGTTTAAAATAATAAAATATTGTGAAAAAATAAATTTCATTTAAAGAAATCGGCACATTGGAAATATGAATCTTTAACCTGCATATAGCTAAAAACGAGTTGGCAACTCTTTACTTCAAAATTGCTTACAGCTGTCGCTATTTTGATTTGCACACAGTACAATTTATTATATCGTGGCAAATATGATTTTTTTATGGCATGAGCAGTCTAATCTTTTTCACTGCAATATTCACACAATCTGTGAATTTATTCAATCTATAACTTGTTTATTTTTTCTTTTAGGCTTTTCAAAAACTACTTACTGTCAAATCAGTCTCTTAATAATCGAATTGAAAGTGCGCTCCAGAAGTTCTTAACACACGCATACACTTGCATACACATCCTCAAACATATCACACACATTAGCATAATATCACACAAGCAAATAAGTATGTTTAACAATTCAAACAAAAAAATTTTGTTTCCCTTAACATACGTTCACAAACATATATTTACACATATGTGTAAACAAACAAACACAAGCAGACTGATATTCAGACCAAGACGGTCTAAAGTACTTCGTTTGCTACTAATATGCACAGGCAGGCACAAACACCAACACATGCAAATACAAATAAAAATATATAAAAATTTGCACAGCAACAGTAATTTTGTTAGACAACGTAGATGAAAATCCTATGAGACACGTTATGAAGCAAGCATATGCAATCCTTTGGGACATGTTAGAAAAGCTAAAATAAGCATAAAAAATATACGCACACACATAAAAAAATATTCGTTGGTAGAAAACAAGTAACTTAATAAAACAAATAAATAAGTCAAGCAACAAAAAAAAACAAACAAAAAAAAAAATAACATTAAAAGGTAGCGCTTTGAATTTATGTCTGCGCCTAGAAGTATACAATTTAATTTGTAAAAATATCTGAATTTCTGTTCTGGAAGCTTACAAACTTGCTTTATATTTTCAATTTAAAATTAAATCAAAGCCAAATTCATACCATTTTTTTTTATTTTTTTTTTTTTTGGCAGTTGAAACTATGAATTTTTCAAACAAGGACGCGAAAAGTTTTTTCTGCCATATCGAGTGAACCAGTGAAGGGTAAGCATAAACAAGGCGGACATGAAAGGCCAAACTTGACATGATAAAAAAAAAAAAAATAATGCAAGAGGGACAGTATTTTGCAAAAACCAAATTAAAACGAGTGCTTTGCATGTAGACAGTACTTTTTTGCAGCTTCTGCTGCTGCCTTTGCTTCTGCTTCCCGAACGCCTAGAAAGTTTTCAAGAAAACAATTTATAATATATTACATTTTTTTTATTTATTAAGGATTATGAATCTAGCTGCCAGTGAATACTAAGTTTAAATTCTCACAAGATTATTCTAGCAAACGACCAATTTGCAACTGGTCAAATGTCAAGCTAATGCCGCTTGACAGCGAGCTTAAGTTAGAAGTACAACTTTGATCCAGCTCTAATCTGATGTCCTTTTGGCACAACTTAAGCTGTGCTCTATATGACTATAAAAGTTTTTAATTAATATTTGCAACTTAACATAAACACAATCTTGCATATTTTAATTAATGTGTTAATTAGCTGTTCTTCAAACTGGAAAAAAAAAATTGATAACGAGTTTTTACCTTTTTGTTGTTTGTCATATTGCAACACAAGACTTACCCTAAAAGGTCCTCCAAACAAAAAGTTGAAATATGTGACTTTTATGTCAAAACATTAATATTAAAACAGTACTGAAATAGCTTTTGTTTGTCTTCACGGCAAGAACACAAAGTACCTACAGGAGAGCAAAGTAACAACTCTTTTGCACCCTAACTTTTGAAGAGGGTAACTTTTATTGCTTTCCGCGCGAGTTACTCTTCTGTCGCTGCAACAAGAGTCAAACAAAATTTGCATTAATTTAAAACTTTTCACAGCAATTAAGATAACGACAGCCGGAAACCAAAACAACACCCTTGAACGATATGCATTTTGGCTTTGGTTGCTTTGTTGATGTTGTTTTTAATGCGCATGCGTGTAGTTTGTGTGTGAAGCAAAAGCTTTTGCTCTTGCCACAAATTGCGCGTATAATGAATGGCATTAAATTTTCAAGGGTCTTGCAGTGAACTCAATAGAACTGCATATTAAGTGCTTTCATGTCAAGTGGTTGTGGAAAAGCGATGTTGCAGCAAAATGTTTCCGCACCAAACAAAAGGTATACAAATGAAGCATCAATAAAGTTGATGCATTCTAAGCGCTTACTTTGTATGCTTACAACGTGGCGTTGGTGTTGGTATGTTGTAAAAGACTTGAAAAAAATAGCAGTATTTATGGAGTGAAAACATTGATATTTTGCAGTGTTACACATATTTTTAAATGCATAAGAATTTTCTTAAAATTCTTGGAAAAGGCATAAATAGTGCAAAGCAACAATTTTCAACTGAAATATTATTTTTATTTTTACACTTTTGTGCGACGATTGCTCTTTGTGTAGCGTCAGCCACACTCGATATAACTCATGCTGGTATTTGTACAAATATTTTCAGTTTTATGTTCGCAGTGTTAATAATTCAGCTGTTGAAAAGAATTCCGATGCATTTTAATATTTGATCTGTTACTGTTAAATCGAATTTCGGTTGAATTCAATTTTGGATTAAATGACTTTTGGCTGTTGTCCATTTTGCATGAACACAGTTTTCCGATGAAATAAAAAAAAATTAACCAAGAATAAGATTTGTGGATATAGATAGGATTAAAGCGCAGTCAATTAAATTATGTTATGGTTGTCCATATTAATACAAGTGAAACAAAAAAGAAAAGAACTGAATTATGAAAAGCAATGCAATATTAACAACATTGAATTATTATGGACGAGGCAGATACATCAGTTTAAGTTCCTATTCTAACTTTTAATAATCTTATAAGGGGTGACATATTATACATACGATTTATCCTATATTCGCATGTTGTATCACTTTTGATAGGCGAATTGTGATAAAAAAATCACTTTTTTCATACACTTAACCAAAAAAATACATATCCCTCATTCACTTTAAGACTGATTTAACTCATTAAACGCGATTTGGTCATCGGTTAATGATGCAGAATAATTTGTTATATCCTGCTTCATAAAGTGACCATCATTTTGATAACACTAGGCGCCAAAATCAGAAAAAAATTTCTGTACACGGCATCTCACTATTTTTTTCTAATAAATTCGGGGTCTCT
Organism: Tetanocera ferruginea; assembly: GCA_958299015.1. Lineage (NCBI taxonomy): Eukaryota > Metazoa > Arthropoda > Insecta > Diptera > Sciomyzidae > Tetanocera > Tetanocera ferruginea. Next base: position 135,397,078 of record OY282643.1, read on the forward strand.
AAACACGAAAATCGCAAAAAAAAATTTCACAGTGCAATGTCGAATCTTAGTAACCACACTCAAATCGAATTTCTTTAAGCGATAGCTTATTTTCTTTATTAAAAATATTTATAGCATAACTAGTGGATGTAAGCCGATGTTTTCTCGCACAAAAAAATTCTCATTCAAAGAGAAAAATTTATTGCATATGAAAAATGTTTCCTATATTTTGTTAAAAAATTCACTATAAGAAGTATTTTCTTCAATAAATACAAATGTTTTCTCAAAACTTTAAGTCTTTTTCTTTAAAAACAATATGTTTCTCTTTTTCATAGAAGCTTTTTATCAGTTTTAGAGAATTTTAGGGTCGTATTAAGAGAAAGGCATTCTTTGTAAAAGTCAAAGACTTTTAGACTTCAGACCACTTTTCTCTAAACATGATGCCTTTTATCTATTCCGAGAAACTATTTTCTGAGTACAGTTTGATAAGTCATTTCGAGAAAAATGCGTTTAAAATTTTTCTTACAAATGCAATTTATTTCAAAAAAATTCCAATTTTTAAAAAATCCTATAAGCATCTATTCGATTTTTGGATTGTCTTTGTTCAACTTCGGTTTTGGTCGATACTATTCAGTTAGTTTTTTTTCATCTTTATATAGCTTCTGCTCGTATTCGTTAAACTTTTTTTTACGTTCGTCTTAGATTCTTGACTTCATTTGCCTTCAGCTCATTCCTTGATTTTTGTCGAAAGAACTTTTAAAAGCATAGGGTCTATTTCAGTAACAGATACAAATGCCTACCAAGTTTCATCAAAATCGGTTCATCCGTTTTGACGTGAATGAGCCAAACATAGTTGATTGAATAAAGCACCCTCTCACGTAAGCTTTCTGAAATTTAAATAGGCTCAATTCTGTTGCAGGGTCAAGTTATTCCACGTACCAAATTTTAGTAAAATCGGTCAAGTCATTTTGGAGTTATTGAGTCTTAACAATGCACTACTTAAAGCGCCCTCTTGCGGAAGACTTTTGATTTTTTTATATTTTAGGTTTTATCTTGGATGCAGTTGAACGCTCATACATAATTTCATTGAAATTAGTTCAGGTGTTTAGGAGTTATTATAGAGTGCCACGCCCACATAATTTCGCCCACTTTGTTAACCAATGCTTTATATTGGTTGCAGTTGAACCTTCATGCCAAATTTCATTGAAATCGGTACAGACGTTTAGGAGTAATTGAGTCTTAAACATGCACTACTTAAAGCGCCCTCTTGCGGAAGTCTTTGAAGTTTTTTATTTCTTTTATGTTTTATCTTGGATACAGTTGAATCTTCATACCAAATTTCATTAAAATCGGTAGAGGTGTTTAGGAGTTATTATGTCTTTAAAACGCACTACTTAAAGTGCCCTCTTGCGGAAGTCTTTGGAATTTTTTATAGCCTTTGTTTTATCTTGGGTGCAGTTGAACCATCATACCAAATTATATTGAAATCGGTCCAGGCGTTAAGAAGTTATAATGTAGTGCCACGCCCACAGACTTGCGCCCACTTTTTCACACCCCCTATATTCTTTCTCTATATTAAACATACTCGGTATCTAAATTTCAGCTCAATCGGATAAACGGTGCGCGAGCCTATACGTAACAGACAGACAGGCAGACAGACAGAACAAACATTTGATTTGGCAGTTTTTTGTTTACAGAAAATAAGAGTATGTCAAATATCAGGATAACTTTATAAATTATTGAATCATGCCCTAACAGCAAGCTTGTGCCTCTTACTTACAAAATTTTCAACGAGCGCTGCACAACGATAAGATAAAAGTGTTCGTTTGAATTTGAAGTTTCTCCTCGTCATTTGATTGGAGAAATGAGAAATACAAATTTTACATTTTGCAGTGTTCTACGTCATCGTTCGACAGGTGAACAGCTGTTTTGATAAGTTGATTCTGTTCGAATAACATATTTAAAACTACTAACGAGCAATTTTCTGAACGAGACCAGTTTTCGGATAGGGATACAGAATGAAGCTATTAATATTTAAATAGTATTAATTAAAAATTCTTTAATATTTAAAAATATTTTTAAGATCAAATGGTAAAATGTGATATTTTTTTCAGTTTTTCGATTTTTTTTATGAACGTTTAAAGACATCTTTGACTTGCATATTTATGTGGAAATTAATTTTTTCATAATATTTATTTTACTAGTGCAAATGTAACTCTTCCAAATGTCAAAATTTGTCAAAAAAATATTTTATTGGGCTTAATTTGATAGGATTGATTATAAAGTATACAATTATAAGTAGAAGACAAGATATGTAAATATATTTGAAAAAACGAGAAATACTAAAAGGTTTTTAAAAAAACACGTTACCAAAAAAAAATTTTTCTCTTCAAATCTATTAAAAAACAAAATGAGATAAAGTGAACAAAAAAAGTAGCGCAAAGTGTAATTAACAACTAGTAATTTTTTAACACAGAAATATTGAATTTGTTTTTTAATTCTTGAAATTTCTTAAAATTCTAAACAATCTACAGCCCAAACAATTTTTTGTTCAACTGTAGAACGATTAAAGTTGGCAACTCTTCATCAACCAGTTCCTTAGTGCCTAAACGTACTGACGAACTTTTATTATTTATTCAACAAGAAATGTTAAGCACAAGAACATGTGCAAAATTAAACAGTTGTAATCACTAGCATATTGCCGACCATAATTGTTGTAGTAGATATATAATTTAATAATTTATTACTTAAAATAATAACAGAAAGTAAAGCTCATACTTAAGTTTACAATTTTAAGCTCTACGTGTGGGATTTAAATTATCATCACATTTTCCAAGAAACAAGAAAGTAATTTCATAAATGAACATGTCTATGTCAGTTTCGAGCAACTGACATATGACAAACATGAGTGTGCCCTGTTCAAAATTTTGAAAAGGACACTTCTGTGCATTTGGGCAAAACATTTAGATTAAGACAGCTAGCGTTCTTACTAAATCTGGTTGGCCTTAAACTGTCGCTGCAAACATGTTCGAAAGTGTTAATATTTTTGAACGTTCTTCACGCAAATCTTGTAACGTGAAAAATTCCAACTTTTTGTGGTATTTATATGTAGTATGAAGTTTAAATTTTTAATGAAACTCTGCTTCAAAAGCTAGTTCAAGAGTTTTTTGCCAATTCGACAGCAAAGAAATACCAAAAATCTCGATAGGAGATGCGCACATGCATCCATTCAAAGTCGAATATAAAAAATGTGAAGGGAAAAAAGTAGAAAATATGTTTTTTGTCTTACTTCAAAATGTCTAATTTTCTGATTGAGAATGCAGGCAAACTTTTGTTGTTGCAAACTTTTGCAGTTCTCAAGTAAGAGAGACATTTTTTTAGAGAGCAACAAACTGCAAAAAAGTGAAGTCAACTAGATAGCTGGCAAATGCCATCATGTTAAAAAGGATTATTGAAAGAAATTGAAATTTCATTAAAATAACACAATTAGCCTTGCCAGTAGACAAATTAAAAAATTGACTTTTTCAAATATCGACTCTAACATAAAAGTCGACTCTTCCCCAATTTCATACCAATAAACAATAAATGGAAAAGTTGACTTTTTCTCAGAAAGTTTTTATTTATTGGTAAAGCCTAGAACTCTGTTCAGTTTCATGTGAAATTTCACTCGAATCTATGTATGTAGATATATGCAAAAAACTATAGCTGTGAAATTTTTCACGACATTTTCGTCAAAGTCGTACTCTGTTCCGCTGTGAAATATACTCGTTACATTTTTCACGACAATTTAATTGAATTGCCTATTTATTTTGTAGTAAAAAGTGACAGTTGTCGTAAATTTTTTGTTTTTATATATATATTTTTCTCTATTTTAAGAAGTTAGCCATGAATTTCTTAAATTTTTCAATTTCTACGCATCAAAATAATTATCAGAATTTTCACGCAATAAACAAATTAATGCACCCGTGAAATTTCACGGAAACGAACAGAGTACTAGGCTTAAGGCTGAATAACATAAAAATTAAAACTGAAAAGTCTTTTAGATATAAAAATGTTGATATATTAATAAAACTAATAAACTTAGTTTTAGTATACAGTTAAACCTACATTTCAACAAAAATCTAATATATAAAAATCTCGTATCACGGTGTTTGTGGTCGAACTCCTCCAAAACGGCTCGACCGATTTTAATGAAATTTGTTTTTAATATTTCATAGGCATGGCAATAGGTCGTTAAGTATTTTTCACACAAAATTTCGGTTTAACTTTCAGCCTATAAGTCATATCAATGAACGGTACGAACTTACTATTAAGTCGTGCTTTTCTCCCATACAGTCGAATAGATTTGAAATTAAATATCGTATAAGTGTGAAAGTCAATATGAAATAACTAACTGGCAAGGTTTATAATATTTTAATTTATGAAAGCCATTTCACAAATTTAACATATCGTATACATTACAAATTATTTTAAAATATTCTGAAGTAATCTTTAAAAACTTGTGTAAAAAAGCTTGTCGGACTATCGAATTATTATTGCTACATTCTTTTTTTATGCCTAGCTGTGACATCAAATGCCACTTCAAAAATCCTTTGTCTGTGCTAACGAAAGATCAACCAGCAAATTTTACTGAAACTCCAACTAAAATGTACTCGTTTATATGTTCAGTTGTAGCGCGTCTTGTCGACCGTTGCAGCTGGCTTTTATTTATTCTCTCAATTTCAAAATTCTGCCACTTCAATACTTACACACAAATATGCTAGCTGAGGTATGCTTGAGCACTTGAGAAACTACAACAGAAATAGAACTTATGTTCTACATCTACTTGTATCCTTGTGTGAAGAGGATTGTTTTTTGTTTTGGCTATTTTTTGTTTTTTTTTTTTTTTTCATAACAAAAACTACAATAACACACAATGCTAGATCTTCATCTTACCACTCACTGCCAGTTGATTTTATTATATTTTTATATATGCTGCAATTAAGCTCGAGTGATTTGCATAGAAGCGCTTACCTTCGAGACTATCACACAAACACATCTGCTTCGACGATGACGACCTTGTATGAAGCTTTGTATTGTCTACGTTACGAATCATTCCGGGTAAGAAGGCACTCTTGTTGTTAGCCAATTCACTAAATTCACTACACAACACCAACCTACCTCCAACTACAATGACCAACAAAAGAAAGAAGTGACAACTTTTTTAATACCTTTTGTTATTGCTTTGTAAACAGAGCACGACCGCAAATAGAGTGATATAAGGAATTAACCCAGACATACACGCACACATACTCTCATGCATACATGCAAGCATATAAGTCTTTATATATGCGCATGAGTGTTGGATACCTTTGACACTTGATTGCTTTTGTAAGCTTTAGCTGAAATTTCATTAAAACTTTGCTTGTGTACAACTTTTTTTATGCTTCTTCAGCTTCAATGTAACCCATATCATGTAAGTGTGTATGAGTGTTGATTATTTTTTATGCAAAATATACTGTATGTGACCTGAACGCACAGCTGGCACAACTGTTGATGATGCTTGTAGAGCACAAAAAAAAAAAAAAAATTAAATTTCTTTTCAATGAAACTAATTCCGGGTTTTAAGCTTTATTCACACCTCTTGCTTTGCGCCGTTGTTCCGTACATATTGTGTACTCTGTTGGAAAGCAAACAAAAGCTAAACAAAGCCACTCAAAGAACCTTGCTATGATTACAAGCTAACAAAAATTTGCGCAACAATATAGCTATTCTGTGGTAGCTTCTTTTATTTCTGTTTCTATTAATTTTTCAATCAAGAATATTGAGTCAAACAATGAGTTTTATTAATGAATAACGTGCCATCAGTTTGTCTGTCATTAGTGGCTGTACTTGTTCATAATTAATAAGGAAGAAATTTTAAAATACGTAACAATCCTTATGAAATAACAATAAGCCTATTTTTATTGAACTTTTACAAAAGTTGCCAACAAAGGATTAATTAATTTGAAATTAGTAAGTCTCGAATGCAGAGCGCCATCTCGGTCGCGGTGGCAAGGATTTATTTTTTTAACAGAATTTCAAATTAATTTTTCGCTCTTGCTTGAATTAGTGGGCAGCACAAGTTATTTAATAACAGCATAAGCCAAGTTGGCAAAGTTTTAGTTAGCAAAGTTAAATCCTTGAAATAATTCAAAATTAATATGCTCAATGCATTGCAGGTAGGCGAAGAATCTTGTAAGTATGCAAACAACGTCTTGCAAATTGTTTTGCAAAAACAGTGTTTAGCAATACTGACGTATATTCACTTACCACTACATGGTGGTAAAACGCCATGAGCTTTTTATAGATTCGCTTACTTGGTTAAAGCTTAAAGTTGGCAGTCTTTGTAAAGACTTGTTTTAATCAGAAAGAATATTAAATTTAAAACTATTTAATTATATATTAGATGAATAGAAAGATAGGATATGGTTTGTGAGAAGCAGCTTGAGGTTTTTTGTTATACCTAAGTAGTAAAGCTCTTCGCAAAAGTAGTAAAGTTCTTCGAGAGGAAAGTTCTTCACAAAATCTTTGGTCCTGTTCGAGTTGGCGATGACTATCGCATTTGAATGAACCACGAACTGTATGAGCTATACGACATTGACTTAGTTCAGCGATGCTTTCGTATGGATGCCTCGGTTGGATTGACCAGGCCGAGGAAGTCCTAACCGCGCTTGATGAAAACGATTGGGGACGCCTGGCGAAAGCTGATGAAGTCGGCCGTAACCCGACCACAGGTTGTCTGGCCAGCTAAGTAATTAAGTAAATAGTAAAGTTATTTTGCTGAGACGTTTTGTATTTTTTGAAGCAAAGAACGATGAGAAGTTTGACTGAGACTATAAGGGCTAGTTTTTCAGTGGGGGTTTAAACTCAAGTCAAATTAAACCAAGCTTAACTCACCAAAAAAGGACGTTAAAACTATGTTTAACTAGATATTATATTATTCGTTTAAATTGACTTAAATTATCATATGATGTGTTTTTTTTTGCTAAAATCGAGCTTAAGCTTCCAATTTTGATGAGTTAACATCGGTTTAATTTGACTAAAGCTTAGACCCGCACTGAAAAATTGGCCCTAAGTCTGTTTACTCACGTACTCACTTCAAATAACTTGAAGTTGCTCGAAAGCGTTTCTTTACACATTTTTCCAGCACGAGAGAGAAGAAGAACAAGCAGACTGTCACTTTTGGTCACTCTCTATTACTCGAACTTAACTTGAATAATTTCTTCCAGCACGAACCTTGAGCTTCAAGACAGCTGATTGTCAGAGTGATAAAATTAAATTATTGTGTTTTGTTGTGTTATGAAAAAATGTATGAAATTGGTAAGCAAATCAATAAAAATACTTAAAATAACCAAAATGGTACTTAAAATAAAAACTTCGGGTATTGTGATATGATCGGGTAATATGATATACCCAGAGCTTTTGTTAAATACACAATATTCGACAAGAATAAATATGTGAACATAACGGCAACAGAAAAAGACACGGGCTGCGCGCTCTCATTCGATGTGTTCGCTCTGATTAATGTGAAATTGTTTTATCGGTGTACAGTGTTGCCAGAGAGCCGAACTGAAATTTACCACTATTTGGGAAAAATTACCACTTTCTGAGAAAATTTACCTTTTTCTAAAAAAAATACAAAATTTTAAATTATTAACAGTCGTTATAACTCACTTCACTACTTCACAATAAAACATTTCTTTGCTAGCCTTGAACATTCGCAATATTCAATGCAATTTCAAAACATTTCATTACTTCTTATGTCTTGGCGTGTTTCAACAATTTTCTTAGTTTTTAAGTTCAAATTTGCAGCAAATCAAGAATTAAAACAGTCCTACATTTGTTATTTTTTGGTACAAAAGGGGACTTCCAATAATAAAGGACTACTTGTGAGTAAGTTCAGAGAGGTAACAAAAGTGCAAAAAACTTAAAATATTTGGAAATCTAGAACATAATTATAATGCAAAAATGTACCACTTTTAGTTAAAAATTACCATTTTTACCTCTGCCCAAAAAATGAGTCAAAAATAACCTCATTTAGGGAAATTTACCTCAATCTGGCAACAGTGTCGGTGTAGTCGATATTTTTTTTTGCGAGTGAATGACAATAAATAGAGCAGAATTGTAAACCTCATCTGAATTAAGTTAGATACAAATGAGGTGAGATTTTGATTTTCTGGAGCGTATTTTTATAAAAATAACCTTATTATTTTCAAACCCGGATTTGGCTATTGTGATATAGTCAAAGTTGGGTAATATGATTTACAATCTATTCATATTATATCAATTCATTCCATTCATTTTCTACTTTGTGTTATTTTTTGTTAAGTTTTTACATGCGTATTTGTATTTAGTTGATTTTGTTTGTATTTTTGTTTTCTTTTATGTAAATTCCACTGAAATAATAAAACTGTATCAACAACAAAATTTATAACACTGAAACAACATATTTTTCTTTTCAATAACATGTTTTTTTTTTAATTTTGCTTTATAAAAACAATAGATACTGCTGTTGAACACTATTCGGGCAATGTGATATTGGTATATATGGTATATCACATTATCCGAACGTGGTATATCACTTTATCCGCCAATTTCATTAAGGGTAGTTACATAACTTTTTTTCATTGTGTTGAAAAAGCTCCAAACTGGGTTACGCTTTAGAGCTCCAAAGTTGTAAAACATTGTAAAATGCATCAAAAAATATACTGTGTAATGCGGTAACAGCTAAGATATGAAAATTACTAGTAATTATAAATTAAAAAATACCTATATCACATTACCCGAAGTTACTCTAGTGTTTTAAATTAACTAAAGAGGCAATTACATTTTATTCGTTTCAAAAAACAGCTTTTTAACAGTACTTTTTGACAAATTTTCTCATTTTGACAGAAAATCAAGTTACTCTCCACTACTCAAACTTCCACTTGAAACAAGTACGGAAACAGACCTTATTTCGCGGCCTGGATTTCCTATTGTTATTTGAATAAAAGCTAGTCATTCAGTGTGAATATATCTAAAGGTTTATTTCTCCCTCTAGGGTCTTCATAAATAATCTACTGGCAGACAAAATTGTTCTTTATTTTATTACACGTTTTTCTGAAAGCAGTGGCCAAGTTACAATTCTTGTAATCATCCTAAGGTACTTGTTCTCTAGGTTTATTGAAAATTGAGATTTCTTAGTTTAAAGTAAGATGTTTCATTCAAATGCCTCTTGATTTTGGTTTTGTGTTTTTTTTTTTTGTGACTAAACCAACAGGGATGCCCCCTATAATTGCGCAAGCAAAATTATAATCGTGAATATTTGTTCTTTGCATAGTTCGAAACCGTTGAAAAACATAGACGTAGGGAAATTATTCCACTATCTTACTGTGCGACCCAAGAACGAATTATCTCTAAAACGGGATATTCTATTGGGCACCATGGCACTGGTATAGGTATGGGCGTCACGATTGGTACATGAACTGATGGTATCCGGCCAGCGTTTCTCCCTTGAAGACTTCCCATGGCAATACCAGCAGGTTTAGGCAACCAACATTACGTCGAAGTCCAAGAGAGTTGAGAGCAGATAAAATGTTTTCATTTCCTATCAAATATATTTCACATCGTTGAATTTGATACAGAAACACCAAATAAGATCTTGAAGCCCCATCCAAATGTGCAAATTTTACTCCAATTTCGTCCTTATATATGAAATTGTGCGAAGATCAGCTGGAGTGAAGTTTTCTTATTTTCTTTAAAACACCTAGGCATTTGGCCGCTTCTTTCGACTCATAGATCATTCCAACGAAGATCAGAATGGATCATTATGGCCAGAACGTCAAGAGGTGCTGACTCCGCAGTATCCACACCGTTCATATAAAGGGTCTGTAAGGGACAATTCTCTTGCTTATGGGTTACCAGAGACTATGGAGTAATTGTATTATTTTAAGAAGTGAAGCATTAAGTCGAAAGAAGTTTACTTTTAGATAGTTTCAAAAGCTCTTTATTAAGGTTTTTTATTTAAGTGAATGCAGAAATAAAGATCATAGTCAAAGTGATAAATGTCGAACAAATATAACAATATCTGTACAACCCTACGTGTACTATATAAGGCTATATATATTTATAGAAAAATATATATTCTTGATCAAGATCACTTTTGTCGATTTAGCCATATTCGTCTGCCTGTACGCCTGCTGGTTTGTCCGTCTGTTGATACGATTACAGCCGTTAACACTGAGTTAGAAGTTCAGCAAAATCTTGTGAATACTTCCCCTTCCGCCCATTAAAATGTACGTCATTTTAATATCAAAACCTTTTTTATTCCGATAAAAAATTAATGTATTGACTTGATAGTTCATACATTAGCCTTGATATTTAAAACGTACATGCTCTGAGCTTGAAATTTAGATAACAAATAAAACAATTTTGAAAAATTGGATACAAACTACCCTTATCCTCCATAACCCCCAACATTCAAACCTAAATAAATTCAAAATTATTTCAACACGTCCATGCATGTTTTTTTACTTCGTCCAAGTCAAAGAAAATTTCATGCTTATTGTTTATTTATTTACGAAAAAGCCTACCAATACGTCGTTACTAGGGATTGAGTTCGTTACCTATGGAATTATTTTGAAAAAGTCACAATTTATGATTCAGTTAAAATGTTATTTATGCACAGTTTTATGTACAATAAGCCGGATCGAAATTATGATTTCGCCGGACACCGACTAAAAATTAAGAGGGACTCTTAAAAACTATTTCTGCATCATGTTATTTTTTGATAGGAGAATTCCCCATGTAGCGGTTTTGGTTCTCCTGAACCCATTTTTGGCCAAAAAACAAGTTTTTTGCATATAACTTTTGTTTTTCTACTTGTTTTCTTTCAGAATGCATAATAGATAATAGAATGAATCTTTAGAATAGAATCTTTAAAAAAAGTAAAGATTTTGATAGTAAAAAAATATTGGCTTCAAAACAATTTAGAAATTTTTGTTTTTTAACAAACTCTTTTGAGATCCCAAAAAGTCGATATTTCGTCATTTTCGAAAAGATGTTTTTTTTTAAAGAGCTATAAAATATTTTTTTCATGGTATTACCGTGCATATAAGCTTATTGGAAAAGTATTTAGCTTTTCTTTCGTATGGAGTGGATTCACCAAAACTAAGTACAAATCCAAATTATTTTAACCAATATTTGTGAACTATAACAATCTTCACTTTTTTCTCATCTCGGGTATGCGTTATGAAAAAAAAAGTTATATGCAAGAAAAATTGATTTTTTGGCCAAAATAGGAGTTAAGTAGAACCAAAACTGCTCCATAAAGATTTCTCCGACTCAATAAAAATTATGCAGAAATAGTTTTTTAAGAGTTCCTATCATTTTTTAATTTGTTTCCGGCTGCAATATCTGAAATAACTAAAAATGTTCAAATAATTTAGAACTTTCTTAGTTTTAAATAAAGACTGTCCCAGAAATAACTGTCCTTTTGTTTTTAGGTTATATATAAAAAAGTGTTACCTCTATAGCAACATATCTGGTGCCTAAATAAAGTATAAATATTGTAGATTAAAAAAAAAATACTTATTAGTAAAATAAAAGAGATACTAAAGGAGTTATAAAGTACAAAAAGTACCTGATAGGTCAGAAGAAAAGGATGCCGAAGCCAAGAGGAGGGCTCGAAAACTGTATCGCAATTACCTGCCCAAATTTGATTGCGTGATCATGGACGATGAAACGTTCTGCAAAGCGGATTTCAAGCAGTTATCTGGACATGGATATTATACTGCGGTTAGAAGGGGTGGAGCATCCTCTAAATTTAGCACTGAAAAACATGTCATTTGACATGACAGATCGCACAATTAAAACCAAAATTTACCTGAGAGTGTGTCTGGAGCGGCGTTTGCTGCCTTTTAAACGTCAGCACCAAGGTTCAGTACTATTTTGGCCTGACCTAGCAACATGTCACTACGTCCAAGCGAAAGATATTGGGCTTTAATGAAAAGAAATCTTAAAAAGACCAAACAAGCTGCGAAAAAAATCCAAATATTTCGACATAAATGGCGTCGGGCATACACTAAGGTCAACGAAAGGTCGGTAAAAAGCCTAATGGAGGACCTTAATCAAAAAGTGCATAATTTTTTTTAAGAATGCAAATAAAATTTTCATTTATTTCGTTATATTCACTTAATAATAAACTGAAAGAATTTTTAAAAAAAGATCATTGAGTTTTTTAAAATAAAAAAAAAACAAATGGACAGTTATTTCTGGGACAGTCTTTATGTATTTTTTTTTTAATTGACATTAGTAATTATTTTGTATTTTCTTTTTATTATTCTTTTTTATGTTATATACAAACATTTTTTAAAATCTAGTGTACACAATTTTTTTGAATTCCGAACTTTTTAGCTTCGGTTAATAAAAATAAACATAATTTTGAGTGTGGGAGGAATATGCAAATCAATTCCTTAATTTTGTTTTTAACTGGAATTTTAAAATAAACACTTTTCTCGGAAGGTATTGTATTTCATTAAGTGTGGAACACAATTTTTTATGTTGTTGGAACTACTGGCATATTCTATGAAATCAATTTTTATTGATGCAAAATGAAATGAAATGAAACGAAAGGTGTGTTTTAACAAAAAAAATTTCCATGGAATACTAACATATTAACAACAACGCTGCATAAATGTTTACATGAATTAACAGACAAATACAAAAGCAACAGAGTTTATTTATAATATTTTTTTACATATCCAGCCTATTTTTAGTTTTATTTTAATATATATAGCTCGTAAGTCAAATTTAGTTTCACTGTAGTTAACAAAACCATTGACTGTTGCTTGGGTTGCACAATTCAATGACCAAATCACTCTAAGGACCTTGACTAAAATATTTATTTTAACGACATTCTTTTATTTTTGTTTTAATTATTGAACTTATAACATTGCTGCTCTTTCTATTTATTGTTATTTACATGGGTGTGTATTTTGTTGAGTACTTAATTACATTTTCACTGGCACACAAATTGAAGCAACGTACTTGCTTTTTGCAAAAACTCTCTCAACACACACCCACACACACAACTCTTAACATATCCTAGTCCTTGTAATGTAATTATGACTATTTGTATTTCAGAGATAAATGAAACAAAACTTTAAAATTACTTTCTACAACATACAAAAAGTTTGTAGCAAATATTATTGTTATGTTTATTGTTTCCGCTCGGAAAACTTGCATTTGTTTCTACAATAAAAATGCTAATACAAAAACCTTTTGTATACAAACTGTATATATACTATATATTATACAAAAATGTTTCAAGCAAATCAGGAGGGTGGGTGGATGAGTTAAAGAATTTGTAACAAAACATGCTATTATCATAATGTTTGCTATATGTTTGCTGCCAAAAATAAAATTGCACGAATTTCTGTAAAGATAATTAAAACAGACACGCAAATTTTTGAAATATGCCAGCTTTCTTTGTTTCCATCTCGATGCGAATAAAAAAAATAGATACTAATAATCTGAAATGATTCATTCATTTTCATACATTTTTTGAGCATAATTTTTGTGCTTTTATATTCGGCTGATTTATTAGTTCATCAACGTGTTTCACAATCAGAAATCAGTGTAGTGTAGCGCATAGCTACTGAGAGTGGTGTAGATAATAAAAATATTGCGACATATGAAAATATGATGTTGGTTATTAACATGTTGTGTGGCAGCACATTAATTTTTATATGCTAGTATTTGCCAAAATTATAAAAAGAAATCATTTTCTTGACAACATTATTTAGTACATATAAAATATGAATGAGCAAATATTATTTGGCTTATGTGTATTTAAATTAAATATTAACAACTTGCTTATTAAGAACATTTCCAGTGAAGCTTGTTGAATAATTCATTCAAGTGGCTTATCATGCCTTGAAATTGTTATGATGTTCTTCCCTTTTCTTTTTTTTTTTTTGTAGTTGTTTTTTTTTGTTGTTTTGTTTGTAAACAAGGCATGTGCAGGAATCTTTTCTAATTGCTTATTATATCTTTTTTGTGTTTTATTTTTTTTTTTTTTTGTGTTTGATCATTGTAATTAAATAAATTAGTACTTAATTCGTTTATTTTCTTGTCCTGCTGACGGCAGCTAGTCGTGTTAATAACCTTAGGATTTCCTGTGCTTAGCTAGCAAATTTCTGCGCATATATTTATGTTAATCATACGCCATGTTGAGTCAAACCTAATTATCTGCCACATCTTTAATGTCTGCTTGTTGCCAGCTAGAGCTGGTTGATTTTTGTTCAATGAACTGTTTAAAATTCCAAAAAAAACAATTGAAACTTGGAATAATGTTATTTTGTTTTTGTTTTTATTGATAAATTTTTTCAAAAGGCAGACAGGATAATAGCGACAAAGAAGTGCTTAAGTCTTAAACAACAATACACACGCAGTGCTGTCAGTCGATGGTTATATTTTTAATTAAGAAAAAGCTTTGCTTTTATAGTCCCAAAAAAAAAAACAAAATGATAAAGTAGCAAAGAAGAAGAAGAAGTGACAGACCACGTACTGTTAAGGCGCAAAAGACAAGAATCAGTCTAAACAAAAGTTATCAAAGCGCTGCAAAGAAGCAGTTTTTATTTGCATGCCCAGAAGAGAAAATCAGAGGTAAGTAGTGGAGAGAATTATAAAAATGTGCTACTTAGTGAAAGGCAACTTCATAAAAAAGCTCACCTTTGTGAGTAATGCTGAAGCAGCTAAACTTTTTCAAATGTTTGCGTTACAAAAGCAGCCACGTTCAATGCTCAAAATTAAAACGCTCAACAATAAAAGCAAAGAAGGCGCATTGAAAATGGAGTTGAATAAAAATTGGCAAATAATTTTCACTCAAAAACTTTATTAACTATGTAATAAAACTTTTATGACAATTATGCAAAGCATCTATCGGTCAAATTTTTTGGTAAAAATGTTTTGCTTGTGCATTCTTAATAATTTTTAATTTTTATGAATGTCAAACTAAAAGTCAGCCATGAATATTCAACGTCAAAATTTCTTAGAAATTGTTGCAATATTTTTGATGATTTTTTATGATACAGCTGTTTGGGAAAAAAACACGAAATACCAATTTTCCTGCTACGAGCTCATTTCCTTGAATTTTCTGTTCATTTTCTATTTCTATTAATTTTCCACACTTCGTCGCACTCTTGCTTCAAAATATAACAAGTTCATATTGCATGTGCGCTAGGACCAGAGGACAAATTGAGTTTTTGTTGTAAATTTATGCATCGTTGTATTTTATTGTTCAATTGCGCGCAAGTGTATGAGTGCAAGGACCTTATGTGTGACGCTGCTATAATTTGATGTATGTATAATAAAAGTCCTTTCACGAAGCTGTATAAAATTATATGTTTTTCATTTAGAGCACGTTTGTGTGTATGTGTGCAAGTCCATTCTTGCAACCGAGGATGTTCTGGCTTTGTTAGCATTTTTTTTTTTGATTTTTTTTTCTATTTTTGCTCTTTACTTTTTCAAATGCACATCGTCATTGTCGAGTGATGGAGTGTCGTTCTGTTGTGTGTTAGTGAAGCATGCATTAAATTTCCAAGAATTCTTGTAAAAGTATGCAATTTATTCTGGTCTCAGTTGCGTAGTCGTCGTCGTCGTTGTCTTCATCAGTTGATGTCCTCTGTAGCAGCAGCTAGTTTATGTAGCTTCGTTATGATAATGTTTTAATGTTGTCGTTAGAAGTGAACAAATCAGTACTTTTTATAATCTCAAACAGCTCAAACAGCAAAAACAAAAACATAATGGATGTTAAAAGTACAAAAACAAAAAGCCATATTGAACCAATTCATTCAAGTCTCAATTGAGCTGGCAGCTCTGGTTACGCCAAAAATCAATTTTAGTGCGTCATTGAAAAGTTCCAAAACAAATTATACGAGTTTCTAGGACTTGAATTAGCTACATCAAGCAAAATATTGTTTATGTTGAAAACAATTGCTACTCTACCATTCTGCCGGCATCTTTTTTTATAGACTCACTCTGTGATATGCGTATCCTTGAGCTTTTGGGCTTTGTTTTTTCTTATTTTTTTTTTTTTTTTTTATTTTGTATAAAAATCTGCAGCACATAATTTGTTTTTCTTATTTATGTTGTTTTCCTTTCTTCAAACGATATATTAAATTTCGCCGAGGTAATGATTTGATTACAATAAAAAAAAAGAAACTCAAGGCCATTTCCCCGCATTTTAGGAGGTTTTGAGGTTTGTGCGGTTTCTCTCTTTATCCGCTGATAACAATTCCTGCTTTGTTTTTTTTTTTTTTTTTTTTTTTTTTAACATGCTGTGATATTTGATAATTTAAACACGTGCGCCAACTTTTCCATTTAAAGTGCTAAACAGCTAGAGAAGCTATCAATACATTCTAAATGCGGTTTAATGAATATTTAAAACTGGCAAATTTTCAGCAGATTTCTTAAAAGCTTTTGTTATACACAGAGATTTTAATTCGCAGCAAAAAATTCAAGACATGTTTATTTTGCCTTCAACAAAGGTTTGATTAACACATTAACCAAACCAAGGCCTGAAAAGGTTTCAATGATTTAAATGTGGGTAGCAAAGAAAACAAAAAAAAAATAAACAATTTGCCATTCCGCTTTTTAAGTTTTCAATCAACAAAAAAAAAAAAAAAAAAAAAAAAATCCTGCAGCTGCTGCTACTTCATAGAGGCAGTATGTTTCTTATAGCTAGCAAATTAATGTGAGGACCTTAAATAATTTTCATAGAAATTTCATTTTATTTCAGAAGTCTTATTTATAGTTGTGAGTTGT
This sequence comes from Tetanocera ferruginea, assembly GCA_958299015.1. Taxonomy (NCBI): domain Eukaryota; kingdom Metazoa; phylum Arthropoda; class Insecta; order Diptera; family Sciomyzidae; genus Tetanocera; species Tetanocera ferruginea. The sequence goes on from OY282643.1 coordinate 135,413,884, forward strand.
TGCTTAGTGAATACAACAAAATAAAATCTTTTTATAAAAAGATTTTTTCCAATCTTGTATTGTGTTCAATAAAGCAAGTTTAATTGGTAAACAACAGCACCAGCATCATTACCAACAAAAACAACAACAACAGAACCGTGTTCATGTGATGTAAAAATAAATTGTTTTAATTTCTCGCTTGTGTAAATATTTCAGCAGAAAATATTTATTATGCAGCGTTGTTTATTAATATTTTAAAACAGTTATTGACAAAAACAAACATATCAGATAAACGCCCAGAGACGTATTGACAATTTATTAAAGACGTTTGTGTAAAAAATTTAAGAAAACATAAATTTTTCTAACACCGTTTTTGCATAGAGTAACTTTTTGAGTTAAGAAAACTGAACTCGATTTAAAAAAAAAACTTTGAAGAAAAAAAAATTGAGGAAGGACAATTCTAATTCAATAATAAAACCTTGAGTTTAACTAAACTCAATTTTGAGTTTAATTAATTAATAAAGAGTAAATATAAATGAATTATGCAAAGAGTCTTAATTTCAAAACAAAAGTTGTTAATAAATTAATAGGCTAGGTTTTTTTTTTTGTGACTTCAACTGCTCCGAGACCAATGGATCGATTTTAACGATTTAGATTTAAATTTGTGATTTCACTTCCGCGGATTTCCAACCTTTTAAAACAGAAATAAAATTTTTGTGAGCTTGAATTGATCGAATTTTTCAAAACTAAAAATTTTTAACCAAAATTATATTTTATGCATTCCTCATAAGTCAATTGTGTGAAAAATTCAGTACCAAATTAAAAAATATTTCCGAGCAAACAACTCTGTCGAATTTTAACGCTTTTCAAATCTTTTTTTTTTGTTTTTCTAAATTTTTATTTAATTTTCTTTGAAATATTTTGGCAATTATGGTAATTTTATTTTCAGATGTATTTTTAATGAATTTTCTTAATATTATCTTTAGTTGTTTAACGTGTATTTTTATCAAACGCCAAGACAGTGAAAAAACTCTCTGAAATTTAAAGTTCTATATTTGGAAGCGAATATCTCTGCCACTTTTTAAAAGATTTAATTAATTTTTTTTATCTTTAATTATGATTAATTGACTTTAAAAGAATTTAACAATTTTTACCGCTACTTTATTATTTATATTTCAATCATAGCCTTTGAAAAGAGTTCAATAAATTTAATGTTTTCTCAAAAATGAAATACAGATTGTTTTTGTTGTCAAAAAAAAAAAAAATTCAAATTTGCATTTCTGATTTAACAAAAAATTTGATTGACAAAAAATAATATATATTTAATTTATTTTTAATCTTCAACAAGCTTAAAAAACAATATATTTGAAGAAAATTTAATTACAACTACAACCAAATTAAAGTTTAAAGTAGCAACGAATCTGTTCTTAACATCCTGCCTATCTTTTAAACCTCTGCACAAGTGCGCTTGAAATACGCATCAAGCCACTCGTGTTTACTAAACGTCTGCATGAATGCACTCGTTTTTTTCACATCAGTAGATCCAACAGTGCAGAGTTCAGAGCTTAACAGCACTCTGCTAGTAAAGCTGAGCCAGGCATGCACGTTAACGTTAATTTTAACGGTAACCGAAATATTTTTTTTTGTTTCCTTGAAACGAAATAAAAAAATAACGTTAATTCAAAAAACGAAAAATATTTATTTCGTTTCGGAGAAAACGTTATAAAATTTTTTCGTTTTTTTCCCAATCAACCGTTGAAAATAACGTTAATTTCAACAAAAAAATTTCGTTTTTTTTGTATCACAAGAAATTTTTTTTAGCATAGGAGAAAATTATAGAAAATTTTTCGTTTTTCAACGAAACGAAATTTGATTTGAAAAATTTTTAACGTTATTTAAAAAACGAAATAATTTTGATAATTTATTTTTCGGCCTCAACGAAACGAAAAAATTTTGTTGATTTCGTTGAGCATGTCTGAGCTGAGCTTATTCAACTCATTTAATGACAACAGAGAGCAGTGTAGAGCGCTCGACGAAAGTTTCCATAAATTTCCAGTCATTGCATTTTTTTTTGTCGAATCGTGCATAACATTGATTCGGTTTGCGTTTGTTTTTGTTCTGCTCAAGCTACGAGTGCTCTCTGTAGTGTTATGCTAGATATGCTAGCATGCAAGAGTCAGCTTTCAGAAGTTCATATTTTTTATAAATATTTATGTAAGTTACGCTCTATACGTAACCCCTGCCTTTAATCACTCAATTGTACATCAATACTATAGAAGAGTTATGAAACCCGCTTATAAGAGATTCGTAATGGATCAAAAGGCCCTCACGGAAGCAGCTCAACGGTGCACAACTCTTTTATGCTAACCTATGGAACCAAGTTTCGGTTTGTTCCGGGATTATTGAAAAAAGACTGCAAAACACTGGAAAGACTGGTTTTTCTAAATTGGTATAATCAATATTTTCAAAAATTTTGCACTTATTTTTTTTTAATTTTAAAATAAGTTCTTTGGTTTTAAAATAGATTTCTCGGATTATAACATATTTTTTATTTCATATTATCAAATTTAAAAACTATTCTAAATATTTCATATGAAATGGTGACGTAAGAGAAAGCATCAAAATAAAGTGCATTTCATACTTATAAGAAACTTTAAGTAATTAACTTCTATTATAAATTAAATAGGGTAAGTGATATAGTTATTGACACCCTAAATTTTCGGCACAGTTATTGACAACCTTCCTTTGCATAACATTTACTGCAAGTTTAAAGAATGAATCTGGCAACAGTTACAAAAAAAACAAAAATATGTTTATTTTTTTATGGTTTGCTGACCTCTTTGATATTATTTCTCTTTTAGTGCTGTAAGAAAAGTCGCGATGAATATGTATACTCATACGAGCAATTAAGAGCAAAGGTATTTTTTGTTGTGATTTTAATGAGAAAAGTGTAAACTTAAATAGTTATTACAACCAGTTTTTTGTTTAAAAATTAACTTATTTATACAAGTTGAGACGTATTTAAAGTTAATATTTTTTATAATAAAATATTTTATCGTTAGTATAAAAATAAATGCTGTTGCCAATAACTGTCCTAAATTTTTCACTGATTTCAGTTGTTGGCAGGGGGCTGTCAATAACTGTCCCATGTGAAGAGTACAATTATTGTCATTGTTAATTGTTACTTTATACAGTCAATTTTATACAATTTTTTTTCAATTTTTTCTAGAACAATGCCAAAAGTAACGCGATTATACAATGAAGAAATGCTTAAATCTCAGAACGAAAATAATTTTGATAATTTAATTGAGCATAATCTCGCAATTGACAATTTGGTAAATATTTGTTTTTTTTTTTTGAGTCAAGGTTTTTTATTTTAAGTAATTTACTACTAACGTAAATTACGTAAATTTATGAAATATCTAATCATTAAAGTGCCTATCTACGGTAAAAATGAAATCAGTTATTATTTGTATATGATGCCAATAACTATATATTAAGTCTTTGGCAATAAATGTACCATGTTGGCAATAATTGTACTAACTCGAGTGTCAACAATTATACCAAGTGGCCAATAATTGTACTCCGTGGAGATGCCAAGAGTTGTACTCACACTGTCAATATCTATCACATTGGATACTTTTTTAAAAATCATGCTTTTTCTATTATTGAACAACATTTTAAAAGAAATTTATGCAATTATTTAAATTCAAGAATTATTAATGATACGAATGAGTATTTGCTTAACTACTCAAAATAAATCATTTGTTAATGAAGTGAGTTCAAATATAAAATTTCCTTATGGGTGTCAACAACTATAACGCTTACCCTAGTGGGAACTTTCTGTTAGCTTTTTAATACCATATGAACTCTTATACTCTTTTATTCTCTGTCTTTGAGAAACCAGTTTTGAAGTCAGAGCTGACATCGCGCCATAGAACCGTTATCTTTCTGTTGTCGATTGCTCTTTTGCTGCACATTTCGCTGTTTCATAATAATAAGACAAAGTCGAAAATTAGTTTCTTTTAAGACTAGTAGTAATTATCAAATGTTTTTTGATATTGAATTATATTTAAAATCAGTTTTAAGCAAAATATGCCGAGATGCAACAACTTTATTGTCGAATAAAGAGCGTGACAAAATATTGGCATAAAACGAGTCTAGGCTAACAATATCTGAAATTTCAAAAAACATTAAAGAAGTCGATGCATCGTTCGAAATTATTTATTAAATCCAAATAATTATAATGTTTTAAAGCCAGTTGGCAGAAAACTGGCACTGTCTGACCGAGAAAATAGGTTAGTTCTCAGAAAAAGTTTCAACTCGACCAAGTCATGCGCTTAATAAGCCGCCGCCATGCATAATAAAGTGTCCAAAACCACAATATGGCACACTTTGCATCGCTGCAACCATTTAAAATTATCAAAAATGAATCAAGCAGCACATATTTTGCTACAGCACAAGCAGACGCATCTTCCATCTGTAGAAGAGCATCTATACACCGATTGGGACATAGTAAGTTATTGCTTTTGGTTCTAAAATTGTCCTTCTGAGTCTATTTATTGCAAAGGTTATTTTTTCAGAGGAAAAAAAAATAGTATTTTGATGGACCCGATGGTTTCCAATTATATTGATGAGATTTACGAAAGAAGCCCCTTTATTTATCTAAACACAATTTTGGATGAAGCTCCTTAATGGTGTTGGGGGCTTTTACTTCAAAAGTCACACTTGAAAAGCAGTTCACATCGTTGCGTATGAAAAACAGCAACTATATTCAAGTATTGCAAAACAGTCTTCTTGTATTTATTGAGGGAAATAGGGAGGTGCTATTAATTTTGCAATCTGATAACGCTCGCATTCATGTAAGCAATGAAACGAAGCAATTTTTGGATGTCTGCGCTGTACAAATTGCACTGTACAGACTGTATATAGAACAGTTATTTTGTGAACTATTTTTATTACTGTTAAGTTATACATAAAATGTTAAAAGTTTTATTGAATTTGAATGCGTGTTAATATTTTTACAGAGCTTTGAAATTACATTCCTAAACATTTGCTCCGTTTTGCACGCTACTGTAAATGTTTTTAATATTGTGTATTAAGTAAATTAATTGCTAAAAATAATTTTTTGTTGTCCAGCTCTTATCTGAGCAACATTTTGAACTTGTATTGTATTGATCTTGCCGAAGATTAACAAAAAGACAAACTAACAACTAAAATGAATGCAACTGATAAGTACTTTTTTGTGTCATGCATTTATATGCATATGTTAATTTTACATACATATTTATAATAACAAGAAAAGTAGTTACTGAGAAATATTCATAAAACGATTTTTTTTAAACAATTACACGATGTGCGTTCGTGATTTCGACACGAACAAACCAATCAAAGCAGCAAACCATAACAAAAGCAGATCATGATTTCAAACATGATTTTTTCTAGTACAAAAATGTGACTGTTTCCTATAAAATTTTATAATTTTGAAACTTTCTTAACCATTTCGATCCCGCTCCTGAAATAGCTGTTTATAAACTTTTGTTTTCATAACTCCTGTGTTTATTAGATCTAAAATATTTTTTTTTTTGAAGATTTCAGACTTCTGAAGTTATCGTGTCACTAGATATTAAATGTTCCACATATGTACACTGAGAAAAAAAACATACTTTAAAATTAAACAAAAAATATTAAAATAGAAATTTAACGCGTTTGTGTTTCTACAAAACAAAATTTAAAAGAAGTGTGTTTAATTTTCACCTACCTATAAAATCCTTTCTTTTTTTATTTTTCTCTTATTATTTCTTTGAAAAAACAAACAAAAATTTGAATTCAATGATAATTTTTGAATTTTTTGTATTTTTTGAATTGGTTTGACAAATATCGAACATATGACTAATTAATAAAATATTTAAATATTTCAAACGCAAACTTCATCGAATGAAGTCAACATTTGGTATTCGGAAGGTTCCGTGGGTAGCTGGTGCTAAAAACTCGAAAAAGTTAAAAAAAATGGCATCGAAAAAATATGCTTTCAAACATGTGTTTTTAATTTTAAAATTTTTGTTTTAAATTTGCTTTTCATAACAAAAACAATGTTGTAAAAACAAAAACTTTTCTTTTGAATTTAACTTTAAAAACAGTTGTGTTTAATTTTCATGAATTTGTTTCAAGCTCTATATCAAAAACAAATTCTTTAGATATGAATACAATTTCATTTAATTTTAACACATTTTTCCCTCAGTGTATGTAAGTTTGCAATAATGCACGTTTTTTTAAATATTTTATTTTTATATTTTTATTTCGCATTTTATGGCTAAAACTGTGTACTTGCTTTTTAAATTTATGATTTCAATATACATATAATTTTCCACTTTTTGCTCAATTTGTTAAAACTTAACTCTGAATAATGCGTTGTAGTTATATTGATCGCAGCCAAATTTTTACTTTTTTGTAATTTTTTTATTATAAAAACTGCAATTATTCAATTCGATGTCTTCTTTGATAAGAAAGTTCCGTTTGTTTCAAATTAAACGGTGCTAAGAAATCAAAGCTGCTTATAAGCAACGAAGTGACAAGCAAAGAAGTGACAAAATCAAACTTTAAATAATCGATTCATTTGCCATGTAACTGATATTTTGACATGAATTTCATTTTTGTACTATGAGTATTAGAAGCTGTAACTGAACCTTAAATAGTGAACGTTTCCCAGAAACGTTGCTGGGTAAAAGTTTTTTTTTGTTCTGATCTGAGTTTTTGAAAAATATACTCTTGTCTTCAATAGTTTTAATTTTGTTCTAGCCGACCATAACAAATGAATTTTTTTTTATAAATTGATATTGATTAAAATTTATTAGAAATAAAGCAGAAAAGAAAAGCCTTTGTTCATGTGCAGAAAAAACTAAGCCACGAGTTAATATTCAGCCTTGTAAAACAACACAACAACGCGTTCTTTTGAAGGTATCTTTCTTTTTTACTAAACCATTAAGAAAAATCAAGGGGTTTGCAGTTAAGTTTTATATAAAAATAATATACAACAATTTTGAAATTGTATTAAAATTTGAGTATATATTATTTAACAAACAAACAGCAGGAAAAACCAAACATTCAGTTCTATCTTTAATAAAATTATATATTATTGTTTATTTAGAAAAAAGTTGCAAAAATATAAAAAGCACGAATTGGTCAAATTATGGAGAACTGGATTTAACTAAATGTCTTTTGCCAATTCTGAACAGCTAATGTTCATGTTCTTAAGAAGGTCAACAACTGACAAATGATAAGAAGAGTTAATTTCAGTGCCTGATGATTCGAAACAGTGACTTCTCGCTTATAATTAGAATAAAACGATCCATACTAAGGATGTTACTGGGGTGAGTTTATCGGAATCGGAGTCGGAACCGAAGTTTTTAAATTTGATTTATCGGAGCCGGAGTCGGAGCTGCAGTCGGAGTCGGAACCGGAGTCGGAATCGAAGCCGAAATCGAAGTCGGAGTCCAAGAAACATCTGTTAACTAATTAACTATTTAGGTTATAAACTATAAAAGAATAATAAACATAGTACAGTATTCACTATTTTTAATCAGCACTGAAAATTTTATGTACATATGTACACTGAGGGAAATATGTGCTAAAATTAAATTAAATTAAATTGTGTTAATATCAAACGAATTTGTTTTTGAAATAGAGCTTGAAAAATTTAATTTAAGTTAAACACAAAAGTTTTTAAAGTTTATATTTAAAACAAAAGTTTTTGTTTTTAAAGCAATGTTTTTAAATATAAATACAAATTAAAACAAAAATTTCAATAGTTAAAACAAATGTTTTAAGGCATGATTTGACTGGGCTTTTTTTCAGTTTTTCTGAGTTTCTGACTCGTTTCAGATTCGTTATCAGCGAGCCATGGGACCCTCCGAATACCAAATTTTACCACCAATCGATAAAATTTGATTTAAAAACATTAAAATAATTAATTAGTGATTATTTTATCTTGTGTTCGACATTTGCAAAACGAATTAAAAAATTCAAAAATTGTCATATTTTTCAGATAATTATTTTTTGTTTGTTATTTCAAAGACAAAAAAAGATTATAAAAAAAGGAAGGATGGTTCAAATTTAAACACTTTTGTTTTAAATTTTTTTTGTAGAAACGCAAAAGCATTAATTTTCTATTTTAAAATTTTTTGTTTAATTTAAAGCATTTTTTTTTTCTCAGTGTTCGCAACAATAGAAAAATATCTAGTTTTAAGTTTTGTTTTAACCAAATGAAGTGACTCTAAAAGTACTAAATTGTACTTACTGAATAAAAGCTTGTCAAATTTCTCCCCTTCCAACCGATTTCTTAGAGGACCATACATGAGACCGACACTATTAAAAAGTTGCACCTGATCCTAGAGGACACGATAAATATTGACCAGCAATTGAGTGCAAATTTCGAATTTACTCTCCACAAGAGAGATAAGCAATTTAAATTATTTAACGAAGAACTGCGCTCGTGTGTGAGATAGGTAAAATCGTATATTGTTCGATCTTCGTTATAACTCCGATTCAATATTGTCGGATGCGAACAAGGAGTCGGAGGTGTAAAATCAATTGGAAGTTCTGAACTATCGGAACCGAAGTCAAAGCTCCGTAACATCCCTAGACCATACAACTTAAGGAGTTCGGGCACGCCCACCACGATTTGGTTCAAAATATTTTCTATAAAATTTAGTTTCGTCAAAAATTCATGAAAAAGATTGAACGGTGAATTTAAAAATTATGTCCAACGTGTGCATTACTTTTCAGTTATAATTTCTATATACAGTATAGTCTCGTATATCCGGACACTCGCTATTCTGGACTTCCCAGTAATATAGTCATCTATACGCTTCGGACATTTTAATATTTAACTCCGACAGAATAAAATTCGAACATGTTTGGCTTACAATTTGCCTCTCTGAATATCAAGTCGACGTTGTTTTCAAATGTATTTCGTTAAGTTTCGTTATAGTTTGATAATCACTCACATATAAGTATACATATATGTATAAGTATGTTTGTAAAACAAAGAAAATTTATTATTATTTAATACTAATGTTCTTATTATATCTTCACAAAACTGTTTTAATAAAATCGATAGAACGAATAAAGCTCAACTAAACATTCAACATATAATTAATTCAATAATTTTTAAGGTTTCTGTATTCCGGACACATCTAGCAATACGGACATACGCCGAAACTATATCGCACACTAAATATAAAACAGTCACAACTCAAAAAACATAACTTTTCAGTAGAAGCGAAAAATAAAAAAAATCTTTGGTTGAAACTGCAGAAGAAAAGCAATTTTCATTTAAACACAAAAACTTCATTCTTCCAACTAATGAAGAAAATAATGAAATAGATAGTGAGATATGTGTTTTCATTTCACAAAAATCATTTTCTGTCGAAAAATATAATTTAAAGAAGTGATTCAAGAGTGAAACGTGAGTGACAATTTTTATTGATGAGTTGGATTATCTTGGAAAATAATTGACTGGCACAATTTATGTTTTGGATTTAATTTTTATATAAGATAAGTGAATTTTGTATTTTTTTTAAATTAAGCGGACGCAATTATTTTTCCTTAAAAAAGCATTTGAAGAAGTGAAACGTGAGTGACATTTAATTGTTTTTTTTGTTTAATTTTGTATTAGAAATTAAAGAAGATGGCGAAAACATCAAGAAAAAGTGAAAGCCGACAGTTAAACTACGTTTGGAAAAAAAAAGATCTAATTAAATCATTATTTAAAGCCTTTGGCCTCGACGGAATTGCTAATAGGTCAGTCATATCGTCAAATTTGACGCGGTATTTGGTTTTTAATGAGCATAAGGATCAACGACTTAGGGTTACGTACAGTTCAGGGTTTACATACAGATTCGGATGCAGGACCGGAATAAATTTTGTTAAAATGATATATATCTGAAATAGTTCCTTTCCATCAAAATTTTTTCTTTTTTGTATAAAAATTTCCTTAATATTAAGAAAACATTGTTTTTTACAAAATATGCTTAATAAAGTTCACCAGATTAACCACGATGCAAAAAAAGACAATTAAAATTGTTTTGAAACGTGAGTGACACCGACTTGAAACGTGAGTGACAAAATCAGTGTATGAAAAAATCTTTAAATTCTTAGAAAAAGCAAAATTTTTTTCTTCAGTTAAAATTTCTACTCAATTTCGTTTCGGAAAATTACTTTATTCTTTATATTAACTCAAACAATTCGCAGATTTAAAGGAATTTGTAAGAAGAAGTCGAAAAATGCAAATCGTCCGAAAACGTGAGTGACACACTATTTAATGATAGTTTTTTCGAAATGTGTACATATATAAAAAACTTTTTGCATGAACTTATAAAAGTAAGATATAAGACTTATTATATCCATATAATTTTGTGTAAAAAGCGTTTATGTTTAATGGGGAAAAATGCATGTTTAGTGCTATGACTGAAACGTGAGTGACACTGGATTTGCCTTTTTGTGAATTTATTTATATCAAAAAGTCGATACAATAAAATTTTGAGTTGTGCTGTTTTGTATTTAGTGTGTGATATGTGTTCGGACAAGCGAGGCTGTACTGTATACAGTAGAATCTCGATTATGTGAACATCGATTATCCGAATATCCGATTTTCCAGAATCTTTCTTTACGGCTCTAATAATTACCGATTTAGAAATGATTTGAAATTTTTCCAATCAAAATTTTAACTAACTTAGGTGTTATGTTATTTATTATCTTAATAACTCGTATTTTTGTGAAATCCTTTCCACAATACACATTTATTACAATTTTATTATTGTTTGATTTGACTATGAAATCGATTATCCGGCATTTCGTTTATACGGAATACCTCTGGTTTTAGTTAATTCGGATAATCGGGATTCTACTGTTTGTATGTATTTTGGTCACAAAGTTTACTACTTAAAGTCAATTAATTATAGTATGTTTTAAAAATTTACTTATGTCAAAATTTTTAAAATCTTTTGATCAAAACTAGCTACACATTCATCACATCTGGTGAAAAATGATGTGAACAAATTTTTTATATAGAATTAATTGAATCTATAGCTGCTTTAAAGCAAAATCTGTATGAATAAGTAAATCCGAATTTTCCTCTGCTTTATTTCAGTCTTTAAAGCCTCAGAAAATTTTTAGTTTTATCCCAAGAAAAAATAATTTTATTTATTATCCTTTTTTCCTAGCTTCTACATCTACTTCCTAGCTTCTACTTCCGCTTGTTATGCTTATCCAATATCTTATGATTTCCAAAAGCACAAAAAAAGGGCAGATTTTAGCCACTTAAGGGGTGGCACACTTAGCACAGCATATAAACAATAATATTTGCATTTATAAATGTGAAAAATATTCGAAAGACAGCTGCTCTGGCAAAAACGTTTTTATGTTTGTTCAAATTATAACGTAGACTAGGTCGATTTTCTTACTTTCTTCCACTAACGATGCTTGGAAAATGTACGCTAGTACGTAACCAAAATTAATATATTTTTGACTTATGATCAGCTTAAGCCAGCCCATTACTCACACGTTATTTATGCTGCATGATGTCGGCAAATATCCAGAGTTAATATTTGGGGGTAGTAAATTTGAGGCACGAATATACAGTTATTTTTCGTATATAATGTGTGTACCAGAAATATTCACATAAAAATAACAACTCAAACACTTTCACCAAAATTCTTAAATTTTTAACACTTTTTAAATATTGTGCATTTTTATTTACTGAACAAACGTTTGTTTGACTTAACAAGTTGTCTAGCGGAACAATGAACAGCTTTAATAACCGCTTTAGTCGGCACGCGAAATTATACTAAATTATAACGGCAAATTTCAGCATGAAACAAACGAAATCTGTGCCTTCGTGTGGACTAATATTTTACAAATGTGCTCTTGACATTGAGTGATATAAGAATAATGCTCAGTTTTACAGCAACATGTTGCCAGAAATGGCATGCGTGTTTCTTTGGCTAGAATGCTAGCAGTGAAGACTGTATGAAAATGTTGAGATACAACCACTTGTTTTCTATGCTCTCTTGTTGACTATTTTACTCAAGACTATTGAGTTACAAAAACTAATGTTTCGACCACAACTGGGTGTCAACTATTTGCCCACTTGCGCCTGTCTGTTCTCGGTCTAGAACTCGACCACACTGTAACTCTTAACATTGAATGAAAGAAATACAAGCTGAGTGAAAATAACACGTGAATTCATTATCCTTGATCTTGTTTTTCTAAGATTGATGTTGTTGCTAATTTAAAACTGCACAAAGATGATGACATTTATTCTGCTGCAGCTACTTGTTTATTATTTTAAATCTTAAACTTGAAGTTGACACACGCGATGAAGAAAATTGTGCATATTTTTAAATTTAGTGCTACATGTCGTATGACTAACATTAATTCAATGATTGTATGTTTGAACAAGTATGTATAATAATAATAATAATAGCTTTCCTTAAGACGTTGGCACCATTTATAGTAAAAAATAAAACTTATACGATTTACTTCATATTGGCAGACTGTATGAAAAGTACCATTGTCTAGTATGCTAGGTTGTTCTGCAAAGAACTATGTTGTTAGGACAAACCTGTTACTTCATGAATTATTTAGCGTAAAGCTCTAAACAAATAATTCTTAAGAAATACGTTTTTTTAAGAAGTGATTGTGATATTGAGTGATGATAAAAAAAAATGTTTTTTGAAGAATTATTAACTACAACTTAAAAATTAAAATGCCACAATTTTATAACTCATAAAAAGTGCTGTTTGAGGTGCGAAGCATGGCGCTTGCCTTTTATGTTTTAAAATGTAGTGTAGATACAAATTTTATATCAAAAAATAATATTGCGATTCAATTTGTGGTTTCTTAAAATCTGCAAAAGGGCAAAGTTCAAGTAGGCACAAGTTGGCTACAACCGCATGCTTATAATTAAGCGAAATTCGACACGTTTAAGAACATTTTGAAGAAAAAAAATGTAACCACAGAAAACTTTGCAATATGTAGGTTGGTACAGCTTTTTAATTTTTGTTTTTTGCAAGCTTAATATCCTGCTGTCGCCTCTTTTTGACGAAGTCTGGGTCACGCACAGTTTATTATGCTTATTAAGTATATGCTTTTAGCTAGCTAGCAATTGCAAAAGTGTCCTTAGAGTCATTTTGTATTCAAGTAATTTCTGAATAAGAGTGTTCTTAATCAGAACACAACCATTTAAGGCACTGTTTAGGGATTTAAACCTATTGAACACAGGATAGAAGTGCATATATTTGAATATTTGCATTTGGGGCTATGAATCGAGCTCATTTTAAAGTTGAAAATTGCACAAACAAACATTTTTCATTACTGAGAAAGTCAATTTTAATCCGTATCACAACTTAATACAGATTTCTTCAACTTGTTTTATAAATTTTAGTATTGCTTAAAACCTAAATTGAAAACTCAAACTCGATTAAAAAAATTATTTTTGGTACTTGATTTTTCTTAAGAAAAATTTTGATATTAAAAGTTTATTATCTAAATCTTCATTAAATTTGCTTGAACTATACGCCAATATGGTTGTTATATAAAAACGTAATTAGGTGTTACTTTATAATAATTCTTAGAAATTCACAAATATTTTTCTCAATACAAATAGCTTCTTAAATAATTGGCAAATACTGAGAGTTTGTGTACCGGCCAATGAAAAACTTTTTCAGTCAGCAAGTTGTAATTTTTCTGAATTCCTCTTAAACCCTCTAACTCGCAAGGTTGAAATAATGGCAGAAAAGCAACCAAAACATTTGTCCCTGTTAAATGTTGATAAATGAAGCACGAATATGTTGGCAGTTTGTCATGTCCTTTATAGTATAGCCATGAGGTAAAAAAATTTCCATTTGAATAAAAAATTCATATTTTCCACCAAAAATTATATGTAATAAAAATATATGATAAATTTTTGTACCAAAACCATTTTATCCATATTTCACATTTAATAATACAACCATCGTCTGGGGTCGAAATTTGACAAATTATTTGATTGCCTATTTATAGTTATATGCGAGATATATCAGCTATTTCCTTCAAAAACATTTTTTTTTTATTTTATTAATTTTTTTCAAAAAAATAAAAACAACATTTTAAAAAAATTTAATTATGTCAAAATAATCATAGGGTAATCATAGGATAATAATCATTTTTGATGACACGGACAGTTTATTAGTTTAGTGACAAGACAAAAAAAAAATTCACCTAAAATCCGGTATAGACTTTAAAAGAAAATCAAAAATGGAATTTTGAGTTTTTGTTTTTTTACAACACAAATCATTTTTACCCCATGTTTTGAGAATTAATCAAATTTTGTGGTCTCTTTTTTAAGAGACATAAACAAGGCCTAATTTAAATATTAACGGAAAAAACGTTAACATTTTCAATAGTTTTTTAAAGTTAACTGACAAGACTTAAGGTGGGACATAACATTCGCGGCAAAGAAAACAGACCTTTTTTTTAAAATTCATAACTCAGTTTTGAATTGTATTTTATTATTGTAGAGAATTAAACAAATAACAAGAAAAAAAATTAAAAAAATATATTTTTTACTCCAACATGGTTTTCTAGAGCTCCAAACTGGCGGCAGAGAAAAAAAAACGGGGCCCCGTGGTTGCAGCGCTGGAAGTCGCAAAAATTGTCTGATCTGGAAAAAAAAATTACCTTTTCAAATCTTAACAAAATTGGTTATCGTATGACAGGAGCTTTTTTACATTTTTGGTGATGTTCCAACTTTTGAAAGTGTGTTTTTTCGTAAAAAATTTTACTTTAAAAATTCATAAAAAATCGAAAAAAAAAAATTTTAAAGAAAGCTCGTGTCATACGATAGCGAATGTAGATTAAAAAAAAAAAACAAATTTCGTCAAAAAATGAACCCGCTAGTGCCGCAACCAGTACGAAAAACATGGTTTCGAGATAAACGCGTTCAAAGTTTGTGAACAGAGAAAAATGGAAAAAAAAATAAAAATGAGCTCTAACTAATCCGGCTGTAACTTTTGAACCCGTAGGAATTATTCCCATTAAATTTCTTAGAATTTCTTAGAATCTTAAGAATATTTACTAAAATACAAAATTATAAAAAAAGTTGATTTCCAAAAACGACCAATTTTATGTTTTCCTTTAAATACAAAAAAGAAATATATGCAATCTATTCAAAGATGGTGAAGACAGTTTTTTTCTCTCTTGGAATTTGGTTGAAACTCACGCTAAATATCTAATAATACGACAATATTGAGAAAATTGGTTAAATATAAAAAAAACTTTTGATTAAAACTTTACAGTGATTGTTATCACATTTGAAAAAAAAATTAAAAAACTTTTAGAAATAATTAGAAAAATTGAAAAACCGTTAAAATTCAACCAAGATATTGACATGGAAAGTCAAATTTTTTTACAACTTTCACAATTGACGAATGCATAAAACTAAATGTTTTTAAAAAATTGTTGCTTATGAAAAAAAACTCAAATTCGACCAACTCAAGAACTCTCTCTCAACCAAATTTAATATTGATCAAAGAGCGGGGGTTTTTCTCAAAAAATTAAATTTCTCTCTTAGGAGGTTGGGAACCCCCTCTCCATCAGATATATTATTTATATATACATTCTGCACATCTGGGCAAAAGAACCCTTTGAATTATATAAGTTTCATTTATTTTGATTTTTAATTAATACCAAAAAAGCGTACGACAAACTTTAATGTTCACGTTTTAATATATAAATATATGTTTTTTGCGATTTATTTAAAATAAAACAAAAAAACAAATTGGCCATTTCAGCCCTTGAAAGGACTTTGACCGAGCTTCTTATGATCAATTGTGTTGTGTGTGTTATTAAATGTTTTGCACACAATTGACCGAGAACTGGACCTACATGTTTTATGCCGACTCAGAACGGCTAAAGTTTATGTTCTCAAGAAGTTTTACATGGCATTATTTACTCTCTGAGGTTTGCCATTGTCTGCAGAGAGGTGGTGACCGATCAGAAAAATTTTTTATTGAAAAAGACTTTTCACCACGGCTGGGGATCGAACCCGGGCTCCAAGCATGATAAACCACACACTTAATCTGTATGCCACGGTCACCACATTGCGATTTATTTACAATGACGAAAAACACGCTTTTATTTTTTTACCAAAAACAAGTTTCAATAGTTGTTAAAAATAATGTTATATTTTATTACACTCAGAAAAATATCAACTGTAATATTAACAGTCGGCCGCTGTTATTTCAAAACACTGTTCGATTGAATGATTTGCGTTTAAGTAAACAATTTTCTTTGTTGAATGAACGTTTCAAAGTATTTTTGTGCTGTTAAAATCATCTGTTGAAATATTTTTGTGCTTATATTGAACTGTCAATTTTTTTCTAAGCAATAGTTTTTATATGTGTTTTTTTTCTATATTTATATTATCGTTGCCAGAAGCTCAGTGGATGTGCACTAGACTGTCATGCGGGAGACGTGGGTTCGAACCCTAGCTGTGTAAGTATCAAAAGTTGTAGTTTTATAATTGATATAATATAATAATAATTCTGTTTCATTAATTTTGTGGTCAAAAATAACCTTCAAAATAAAATGATTACAATCTTGCAAAAAAAAAAATTGCAAATTTAATTTTTTATAAAAAAAAAAATATTTTAAATAAAAAAAAATTTTTTTTTAGCACACTCGGCCATGTATAATCTTTCAAACCAGTGATCAAATTTCAATAAATAAGTTTTTATACGGGTTTCGTATTCCATAGACCAACAGTCAACCGAATGTTGATTTGAAAATTTCATTTGTTGGATGGTATTTAACAGTGAAATCTGTTATTTCAACCCATGATTTGTTTGATAAAACAGCATTTTTTCCTTGAGTGTATAGGCTTGATATTTTTATTGAGCTGTCAAGTATTTAAAGATTGAAGAAATGAATTAGTCTTAATTCATGCCTTGCGGTTAGAAGGTTAAAATGCTAGTGCATAAATCATTTTTTTTAAATAAAAAAAAAGGTTTTGATTTTCAAGAATTATCACAACAATAACCAATAATTAACACCGTTTTTTTAAGTTTAATTACAAAGTCTTAAAGTGCGGTTTGTATGTGGTCGTTTTTATAGATTTTTTCAAGGCCATGAAACTTTTTTGACGAATACTTTAGGGTATACCTACAGCCTTTAATACTCATCGTTCAAAGATTATATATATACTAAAATATCAGATATATCCTGCGCTGAATGAATGTCTAATTTTGGATTTTGTCACTTTTATATGAAAGTCACAAAATAGTAAAATATAAGAAGGAAAATGCATATGTATATATAAGAAAATCAATCATCAGCTGCTTATGCTGTGCCTGCTGCTTTCTTTATATTTGTTTCGTTGTTTTTGCTTGTATTGTTTTTGTTTTATAGGAACTCATTCGCAGGCTTCTTCATTGGGTTCTTTTATGTAATACACTTTTATTGGGTTCTTGTATGTACTACGTAGAAATGAGTGCTCTTATTTAACACAAGATGTCAATCACAACCTCTTTTCAACTCAGTCAATGAACTCAAACTGTCAAGCTTAACGAAATGGGTCTGTGATCCGGTTAGATTTAACTCTTATGAAAAAACGAGTATTGAAAATATCACCTTAAAGTACATTATTTTCTATGAATATCTTTCTTGGTATACGAGTCATCATTTTATTATTAAATACGGTTTACATCCAAACCGTTATAATAATAAAAATTCTGCATAAAAATCACAACAACTTTCTCATTCGACGGCTTGTCTTTCTGCTTGTTTCCGCTCTTTAAATATATTTTTTTGACCTAAAGCCTTGCGGCGGCATCCGTACCTGCATTTTGGCTATCAAGTATTTTTTTTTTCCTCCAATATTATTGCCATAACAAGCCTGTTTCGTTTGTGTAAACAGTTTAGGCTCAATGTTGTTTTTCTTCTTGTTTTTTTTTTGGACTATACAAATATTTGGCATGTTTTTTTAAGCTTCATTCCTACAGACCTCGAGCAAAGTTCAATAAATGCAAAGTTATGTCGCGACGAATGCTACAGCAACAAAAAAACAACGCGATAAAAAGGATTTCCGCCGCAAGCTTGGCTGCTCAGCTGCTCTGTTTACACTTAAAATTTACGTCCTTTACGACAGCAACGGCGTCACATGGCAGTTATTTTACGCAACGTGTTATTGAATCAGCTTCATTGGGCAACCTTTATTTAAATGTGCACATTTAAAAACGCGCGTTTTTTACGTTTGTATGCGTGTGTCATCTTTGGCTTTGCTGGTAGATTTACACTGATTCAGATTGACAATTTTAGGACTGCAATCGTGTTCAACGAAATGATTTATTAGCAATTTATGCAAATAAAAGTTTTTGATGTCACGCCAAACAATTCGGCGAAAACAGTCAAAGCCTTGATTTTGTAGTTGAATGAAGTGGAACCAATAAAAAATTAAATAAATAAATCGAAATAATCAATTCTGTTCGTAATCATGTCACGTCTGACAATTAAAGTACTTGGCATGCTGTTAACTTAAATACCGACGCCATTGTTGTAGTTGTCTGCTTATTTTTGCATTCCTTTTTGCCACGGAGAACTGCTTCGCATTATTTAATTTACAGTTAAGTGTAAAATTATTTCATTTTTTTTAAACAAAAACAAATTTCAAGCGTGAAATATATAAAAATTGATAAACAAAATATTCGTCATGCTCCAAATCAAACCCAATACTATCAACACATGCTGGAATTTATTAACATAAATACTTCATCTGTAACTTCAGCTCCCGCTTTTGCCTAGTTTTCATACAATTAACAGCTTATTTTGTGTTTATGGTTTCTTGGTGTTTGTATGGGTGTGCCAGCAAGTGTCCTGCTCGTTGTGTTAGTTTAGTCTGTTAAGATTTCAAGGCAAACAAAGTTATTAAATTCCACACAAATAAGTCTGTAAACGAGTCAACCATAAGCGATGACGGCAGAACACTTTATTTAAATACTAGCTACAACACTTACACACGCACAATCTTAAAGTGTCTTCTAGGTTTTTTGTGTAAAAAGAACGCAGAACGCATAACCGTACGCTGCTATTTAAATTCATTACAAATCCTGTGGCGTTTAGTGTCCTTGCTTATTTTCCACAAAGTCCTTGCTACTGCTGCTGCTGCTGCTCTTCACCCTACTCGTCTTTCATTCTTGTTGTGCGCTTGTGTATGCGTGCTTGTATTTGTGTTTGTGTAATGACTGCCACAAATGATTGCACAGTTGATTACATTAGGCGCAGCGCTTCCTTACTTCCTCGGCGGCGACTGCTTTGCGAGGACAACGCGTTCATGTTGCAAACAACATAAACTGTATCTACTACACCTACACACCGTGTTTGCCTGATTTTATTGTTGTGTTCCTGCTGTTGTTTCTGTCTTTTGCTTACGTGTTCTTTGTTTGTTTTTCAGTATTTATTTATTTTCAAGTGTTTTTGAAACAACAGCACGCATTTTGCCTCTAACGAGATAAAATTAAGAAAAAACAAAAACATAGGCAGAGAAAAACAAAGCAAATTCATTTATTGCAAAATGAAAAATTTCAAAAGAGTTTGAAAACGTTTTGTTAACGTTTAACTTAATTATAATACTATTGTTATTTTTCACATTGAAATAAATCGGTATCAATTAATATTGAAGTCGCCTCATATACTAGTAAATTTACGAATTTGCCAGCTGCGTGCCTCACAATAACTCCATTCAATTAAAAGTAGATTTAAATATTTGACGTTTGGCTCTTGCAACACCCTCACAACTCAACACAACCAAAGCAAACTGTTTTAAATACATTTTCAAGCATCCACTTTTAACGCTGCACACCAAACGTACCGAAAACAATTCCCTGATTCAGCAAACAGCATGCTTCACGCTTACAAAGACTACAACTGATCGTCCTTGAACTGTTTGCTCTAGACTGATTGACAGCCGCCAAAGAGATTGACACATTTGTAGGCGGCAGTTCTCATAAGTATAGCAGAAAGCGAGAGGCCTAGATTAAAAAAAAAAACCTTTCCACTTGGATTTGTAAATCCTTGTGTTTGTGCTGAATGGACTTAATTCAATCTGGCGCAGACTCGTGACAAGCTTTTCAGTTTGTCAATATCAAAAAAATAACAATGAAGAAAAGCATAACCTAGACTGTCGGAATTGAAGAACTGACGAAAATCAAACAGGTCATTGAATGGCTATAAAAACGACTGTAACAATAACGAAAAAAACTTGTTTGTAACAATTATTGTAATCTTTTTACTGTATAGAATAATAATAATAGAAGAATCCTCAAGTCAATTGTTGTAGCATTTTTAAATGCTTAGAATTTCGAGACTAATGTGAGGTTGTCATTTTTAGGTTGTGTTAACGCCCAGAGGACTGACAAAAAACTTGAACTGTGATAAAGTTACGAGGGCGTAAATTAATTTGTTTTCAATAGAAGACAAACACGAAACAATTCTACACATGTTCCATTAAGAATGTGACACAAATTGTTAACATTTTTAGGGAGACTTTTTGTAACGCCTCAATGAATGGAGTTTTTTTCTTAGTATTGATTCATAAGATATGATAGCATAATTAAGCGTAGAACAAAAGTAAGAAAAAAATATAAGCGAGGAGAGTGATTATCGCTCCGATAATTATGTTGTTGACGCAAAGTCAATTCTTCTAACGTTGTTCGATAAGAAATGACTTTAACCTTGTTTTTCATGACCAATTTTTTTTTCGTGCTATTAAATGTTTCCTCAAAATTTATAAAGAACTGCACTTACATTTTTTTTCCAACTCCAAACGGCCAAAATTCTCAAGAAGTTTTACATTGTTTTCTCTTTGAAGTTTGCCATTGCCTGCAATGGTTCCATTAGATTTCTATTGAAAGATTAGAAATTGCGTTATTTGAGAGATTTAAACCCGTGTCTGCAGTTGTTCATTTACACGCACGTCACACGTGGTAGTAGCCATAAGAAACGAATTGTCAACTTTTGTACTTTAGCTGAGTCAATACTAACAAACATTGAATGGAAGTTTAGTGGCCTTGGAAATCCAGTGTTAAGCATGCATGACTGTTAACTGAGTAATTGTTGTTGAAATTGTTTTATCGGTGAAGTCGATATTTTTTTTTTTGAGTGCGCTTTGAGAGTGAATTACAATAAAAAGAGCAGAATTGTAAGCTGCAATAGATAAATTTGTTAGAGTTTGAATTAAGTTAGCCACAAATAAGGTGAGATTTTGATTTTCTACAGCGTGTTTTTACAAAAATAATATTTTTATTTTGAAAACCAAATTCGGTTATTGTGATATAGGCAAAGTTGGGTAATGTGATATATCATCTATTCATACCAAATCTATTCATTCCATATATTTCATACTTTGTGTAATTTTTTTGTTCAGTTTTTACATGCAGATTTGTATTTAGTTGATTTTGTTTGTGTTTTTGTTTTCTTTTATGTAAATTCCATTGAAATAATAAAATTGTTTCAACAACAAAATTAGAAACACTACAACAATTATTTTTAATTTTGGTTGAAAAAAATAATATATACTGCTATTGAACACTATTCGGGTAATGAAATATTGGTATATATGATATATCACATTATTCGAACGTGGTATATCGCTTTACCCGCCAATTTCATTAAGCGGAGCTACATGACTTTTTTCCATTGTGTTGAAAAAGCTCAAAATTGGGTTACGCTAAGGAGCAAGAAAGTTGTAAAACACTGCAAAATCCATCGTTTGAGGTATGCAGGTATGAAAGTAACTAGTAATTATAAATTTAAAAATACCTATATCACATTAACTTCAGGTTACTCTATATGAATTTTATGAATTTTTTCACAAAAATTATGAACTTTTTATCGGTTCATGTGACTTATGTTATTGGTTACTGGACCAAAATTTATGAAGGTTTTGAATTGATTCATGTAAGAGAGAACATGTAAAAATTCATTATTATTGAGTACTTCTTTGGTTCAAGTAGACGATATAACACAAGGTAACGGACAGATTTAGTCAAAACCCAAGGGTATATTTTTTGATTTTCCTACAGATTTGTACAAGTTTTAAAAATTAAATGAGCGAATCAGATCTTCATTTATACAAACATAAACAGACCTCTTGTATCATTTCAAGAACTGCCGATTTGACGTATTTAAGCGGTCGTATACGAAGAGGATGACTATACCTCCGATGTTTGTTTCTTACTAACATGACTAGTCTTATTTTTGAGACATGGTTGAATAATTATAAGGTTATTCGTATTTTTTGATGTATGCTTATTTTTTGTAAACAAAGAAATCTCGACAATCTGCCAGCAGTGTTTTGTGATGCTGCCATGTAAAACATCTTGAGAACATAAACTTTAGCCGTTCGGAGTCGGCATAAAGCATGTAGGTCCAGTTCTCGGTTAATTGTGTGCAAACATTTAATAACACACACAAATTTAATCATCGATATCAACAGCTGAGTAGAAAAGTGTATGACTGGCATTCGGGATAATAGGTTTCCCCAAAGGTATTCCGCCTGAGTAAGTATAAAAATTTTAATTTATTTACTATTATTGGAATTTCGATTCCAATCTATGATTCATTGGCTGCTTGAACAGAAACAACCTCCGTAATAAGTTTGTGTTACATCTCAAAAAAAAAAATTAAGGTCTTTTTTTTAAACAAGGAAAAGCTATTACGAAACAAAAAGTACTTTAAGTAATATTGTTGTTTCAAGCAATTCGGTGCACGTAATAAGAATATTTTTATTCACTTTAGTATAGCACAAACTTGCTTAAAACAACTCAAAATCGTGCTCGATGCTTTTTCAGGCATGTTTTGTTTTAATTCAACCTGGATTTTTTTTTTAACTTTCATCTACATACGATACTGTTAAGTTTCTGTCCTGTTTTTTTAGCTTTGGAAAAGTAGTTAAAAACCACTAAACACATAACCACCAATTTGTACTGTGGTTTGTTAACCCGTTTATTTTTTAAACAGACACTTAATTAAATTATTTTAATTTTTTTGCCCATTTTTATATCTGATTATTTAAATCATAGCAACTTAACCCACAATGTAGTGGTTTATCTCTTCTCATAAAGGATTTACACATGCATATGTTTATGTGTATGTTAATATAGTAAATATGTATGTTTCAATTTGACTTTACGGTGCATTGTGCTGTGCATCATAAAATTAATTAATGCGCAGTCAGAAAACTACAAACAATATCTGATTTTTATGTTGGGCGCACTCATTTTCGACTTTAATTGGAAATATAAATTAAATTTTCAACAACGCATTAAATCAAAAAATTTGCTTGTGCTGCAAAAAGTTTAGCTTACCTTGAAAATGCACACACACGTAAAATTTGCTTGATGCAGAATACAAAGGGTATTTTTATTTGGGCAAGTATTAACTTTGACATTTATTGGAATTCTTCGAGCTCATTATAAGCGAACAAACACACATGGAGAAGTTTAGATAAAATTCAACATGATTCGTATTCATGAGATAAAGTCTTTTATTTAGTAAAAGCAAAGCGAAAACCAAATCAAATATACATATGTTATTCAAGTATTTACTATGTGTGTAGAATATGCAGAATATAGAATGTAGAAAATTTCTTTAAAATGATACAAATAATTTAAGCTTTAACATTTTTACTCTGCAGCATATTTAATGTTGTCAACATTGCTGCAAGCTGGAAAAATGCAACCAACCACTGTAGAAAAACCCAAGCGTATAATTGAATTATTTAGCGGTTGTGCTGGTGTTGTGCCTTGTCAGTAAACCAAAGTAAACATTTAAAAAACCACATTGATATTTATGGCTGACTGCAGGACATGAGAAGAGCCGCAGTCCAGACGTTGGCCTTTAGTTGCTCTGTAAGCGTTTATGTGCTGCATATAATTTAAACGAGGCTGAGTTTCAGTTCCTCAAACTGTCGATGCCATTAAATATCAGGCATTTCATCAATCAAGTTAAAAAAAAAATTTAATCATAACAGTTGAAAACACATTTATTCATGGAAGAGATTTGTCATATTTTTCGTTTATCTGCAATCTGGGCACGTTAAAAAGTTGGAAATAAATATCTTGGGCGTTTTAAATTGACACATTATTAATCTTCACTTTGGGCATGACCAACAGGAAACCGAGCAAACTCAGCCACAAACAAACGCACTCACACACCAATAAACTTGCATAATATTGCACACATGTTCATCATTTTATATGTATGCAAAATAAGCACGTAGGCGTTAGTGAAGGCGAAACCAGCAGCACTACATCAAAGTTTTTTCCAAAGAGCTACTCAAGGACATGATAATTTAATGTTGACTATTTATTATTTTTCTTCCATTTTTTCTGCTTTATTTTTCTATTTATCTTTTGAGAAAGTATAGAATAACGTAGTCGCCAAAGCAGAAATGCATCATGTATACATGTCTGTTTATTGAATTTCAATACTTTGACTGAAATAGATTCCCCACCTTGAACACAAACAGCATGTGCAGAGTATGTAGTAGAGTATTCTTTGCTAAATGTTTTTCCATCCACACCCACACACATTTACCTCAATTACGGAAGAACCACTCATAGTTTTGCAACGTACTCTTTGAAATGATATCAACAAAATTATGTTCGACTCTTAAAACCGACAGCAGCTGCAGCAAAACGATACAAATCGAACGTGCTTTAATAATAGTCAGTGTTCTTGGCATACTCAGAAAATGCTACTGTTGCAGTTTTTTACTCTTGAACATTCAGTGTTCAGTGATGATCGTAACATTGAAGACTACAATATATGTAACTATATCATGAATAGTCTTAATTACAGAACACTACTAGTACATATCGAGATAGAAAATCGGATTAATCACAGTCTAAGGAATCATGTTTCATACGGCATGCGCAGAGCTTTGAACTCAAGGACGTTGATTTTTGCATTCATGGCAAATTAAGTAAAAGCACAGATTTGTTTTATTTTTTTTTTTTTTAACTTTTGCTCAAACCTACATTCACACATAAACAAACACAAAATACACAAAATAGCAGTATATGTGAAGTTTATAAAAAAAAACAAGTTGACTGCAAAGTAAAGGTTGCTTAAAAAATTTGTTTTTCGCAAAATTGATTTTTGCACCGGAAGCTAATAAAATGCCGCCATTGTAGTGGTGGCATAAAACGGCTCGGCAAACGCCACATGTCAGAGTAAAGATTTTTCTAGACAGCAGTCAAGATTTCGAATGGAAAGCGCACAAAACACAATAACACACACTCACACATACTTACACACACTTGTGTGTATGTACAGTATGTGCTCGATGAAGTTTAACTTATGTGAAACGCCAAATATTCTTCTTCACACTCAGCAAACATAAACATATTCACTTCTTGATATGGATTTTAATTAACTCCACAGGAATGCTTTTATGTTGACAGATAAAGAAATTCATCGAATTGGAAAATAATTTTTGTTTCACTAACAGTCTAGGGTAGCAGTCTAGGCCGACAACGAAATTCTTTGATTTTCCTTATATAGCGTAGAACTTACATACATATATTTGTGCTTAGGTTTGTTATTGAAAGATGCTATTTATGTGCTGTCGACTGTCAAGAAAAAGTTCGTAAAGCACAGCAAAGTTTTGCTCGTCTTGAAAAAATTTAGTCACTTTTATCATTACCTTTTCAGATTTTGTTTAATATTGTATAACTTTGACCAAATTTGGCCACAGTTGTTAGTTTAATATTTTCATTGGTAATATAATTTGTATTTAATGAAGCGGAATTAATGATTGCTTAAAGGAATTTTGAAATAAAAACTTTACACAAACATAATTGCAATTTAAAATTAACTTGACCCAAGTTTACTCAATAGATAGATATAGAAGTCTAACAAACATTTTAGCTTGAAATATATTATTATATTACTTTAAAAAAATTCCGTAAAATGTGAGTGCGGAACGCTTGATTTTTTGAAAAATTGCATAGCATATTTTTAGGCATTTTTGTTTTGCGATTTATTGAAACTTCAAAACCTTTTTATATATTTTTTATTTTAACGATAACCAACAATTTTTTTGTTTTTGTGCCCAATCAACCATTGAAAATAACGTTAATTCAACAAAAAAAAATTCGTTTTTTTTGTATCAGAAGAAATGTTTTTTAGCATAGGAGAAAATAATGGAAAATTTTTCGTTTTCCAACGAAGCGAAATTTGATTAGATAAATTTTTAATATTATTTAAAAAACGAAATAATTTTGATAATTTATTTTTTTTCTGCCTCAACGAAACGAAAAAATTTTGTTGATTTCGTTGTGCATGTCTGATTTTTTTGTTTTTCATTTTGAAATTTTCAGTTATATGATTTCCGTTTTTACTTTAAGGAAATTCATAAATATTTGGAACTAAAAATTGTTATTAAGACCATTTAAAATCGAATATGGTTATCGCTGATTTATAATTCACCATAAAGAAATTCAATATTTCATGTTTTTTCCTTTATTGAAACCGGACCCGTCATTTTTGACGGAAAAGAACTTGAGTTATATATAATTACAAATATTGAGCTACAAAAGTAAAACTTTTTGAGATTTTCAAAACAAACCTACTTCAATGCGTTCTTGAGTGATGATTTTTTTCATATGATTATTTTTATGAACTTTAATCGGCATAAAAATAAACAAATAATCGCGCGTACACTGTACCAAACCTGTTTCTCGCTTCCATTTCCAGATTAAAGCTTGTTACCTTGAAAAAGGCATTGCATACAATCTCAAGCGAACTCCAGCAGATGAACGGTGTACAATACACAGGGTGGCGCATCTATCTACTTATAAAAGGAACAAACTTCCAGCATTCGTTAAGCTTTATTTCTGCAAAACTCTGTTGATTCCTTTTGACCACTTTTTACCACGACATCAAATTAAAAAAAAGAGCAGAAGTTTGTCATAGTTTTTGAAGATTTATTTTGAATTAATTATGGTGGTTAAAAAAATATTGACATATTAAAAAAATTCTATATCTACTGAACCAAGCACGCTTGAAAAACACCCGCCTTAGTAATAAATTGCCAAGTTGCTTTGTATAACTATTGCGTAAAACACAAAAAGCAAGTGATGTACAATAATACTTGGCAAGACTTGCATTAAGTTACCGTTTTGCATACTTAGAAAACGCCGACAACGGTAAAAGCTTGAGTGTTAGAGTGTCCGACTCATATGCGATGGTTCGCGTGCTCGATCCCTGGTGATGGCAAACACGAACATTTTTGAAGGCATGCAATTTTTCATATATATATTTTCTTAAATTTTACATAATAAACGAAAAAAAAAAATCAATAAAAATAAAAATGTTCCGCTTGGGAATTGAACCTTGAATGTTCAAATCACGACAAATCAAATAAACAAGTGACTTACCAACTGAGCCACGGAATAAAAATTTTTCGCGAGTGCTAATCGATTTGAACTATACCTTGAATGTTCAAATCACGACAAATCAAATAAACAAGTGACTTACCAACTGAGCCACGGAATAAAAATTTTTCGCGAGTGCTAATCGATTTGTTGAATGTAGCACACTTGGAAAAAGCTTATTAAAACACTTATGATCAATTGTAAAATAACACTTGGATTAAGATTGAAGTAAGAAATATTATTCCAAGGGTTCACTTTCGTTTATCTTACAATTAAATGTAAGCGTTCTACACAATAGTAAAGGAAAGCATTATCCAAAGCTTGGTTTCTTACGTTTTTAAGCTTGTTTAAAGCTTATTCCAAGCTAATTTGGCTGATTGGCAAATGCGTTTAAAATGCTTTCCACATAAAACTTCTTACATTAGTGTTTTAAGTTATCAAATATCACACCAATATCAATTTCTTCAATATAAAGGATCAACTCTGCCAGTGCTTGATACTTTGCAGCTTTAAATTATGGCAATCGGTAAGTAAGATTTGAAAATTTGCCGTATTATTTAACTGCTCTTAAGTAACTTTTAACCTAGTTTTGTAGAAATTTTAGGAGGAGTTTCTTAAGTAAGGATTGCGAAAAAACGATTAGAGATAGTTGAGTTAATATGTTTTCTATTTATTTTTTTTGTTTTTTTCGTGACGTCGCTCCGAGTCACACATAAAAATATAACAAAAAAACGGTGGGCAGGTTATCTCAAGTTTGGCTTAAATAAAAAAAAAATTTGATAAGAGTTTAAACCTAAGGTGGGCGTATGACTAAAAAAAAAATGAATTAGAAACAAAATCGCGGCTACGCGAAGTCAAAATTTAAAAAAAGGCCTACAATTTTAAGACAAAAGTAGCCATACAAATTTTTTGAGAACTTTTTTAAAAAAAATGTCGAAGTAAGCCCCTCAAAAATATTTTTTTTATGACTCTGCAACTTTGAAGTTAAACGATTTAATAGTTATTGCGTAATCTAGGCCAGGGTTGCCAAATCATTTTTTCAAAACTTCCCCACCCAAAAACTAAACGTAATTAATTAATTTATTTGCTTTTTTAATTCAACACATACGTACACCAAGAAAAATACTTAAGTAAAGCTAACAAAAAGCTTATGTTAGTGTACCCAAGGCCTTCATCTGTTTGGTACACTAAGGGAAAAATGTGTTAAAATTAAATGAAATTGTGTTCATATCTAACGAATTTGTTTTTGAAATAGAGCTTGAAACAAATTCATTAAAATTAAACACAACTGTATTTAAATTTAAATTCAAAACAAAAGTTTTTGTTTTTAAAACAATGTTTTGTTACGAAAAACAAATTTAAAACAAAAATTTTAAAATTTAAAACAAATATTTTAAAGCATATTTCGATGCCATTTCTTTAGCTTTACTGAGTTTTTGGCATCAGATGCACAGACAGCTCCCCTCGGGACCACCGAATGTTAAATCCATTCGAAGAATTTTGCATTTGATATATTTTTATTTTTAATTAATTAGTTTTTATTTTATCGTATGTTCGATATTTTTCAAACCAATTCAAAAAATTCAAAAATTTTCTTGTATTCAAATTTTTGTTTGTTTTTCAAAGAAATAATGAGAGAAAATAAAAAAAAAAAAGTAGTTTATTGGTAGTTGAAAATTAAACACACTTGTTTTAATTTTTGTCTTGTAGAAACGCAAAGGCGTTAAATTTCTAATTCAAAATTTTTTGTTTAATTTTAAAGTATGTTTTTTTTCTCAGTGTAGCCTTGAACAAAAGCCAACTTTTTAATTTTACTACTGTTTTTCTTTCGGTGTAACAATAATTAATGAATGATGAAATTTATTAATGTATACAATTTTAACATTAATTTGAAATTTTGAGAAATAAAACACATTAAAAATTAAGATTTTAAATTTTTAATATAGCTATAGCCCAATTTTAAAGTATGCTAAGTCGAGTTAGTGCATTTATGATGTTGAAATGTAAATTCTTGTCTTTCAGTGTTGCGAACATTTAATAAAATTTAATAAAAAATTTTTTTTTAAAAATTTAAAATAATCAGAGGTCTTCCGGAAAAACTTGGTTCTTCGAATGGAGCCGTCAAATGGGTCAAGGAAAATAACATCAACTTATTTATATATGTGCTTAAACAATTTATATAAACAACAAAATTTTAACTTTTATGTTTATAAATTTACTGTTTGAAATTAAGTCATAAAGACTTTCTTTTTTATTTTGATTGTATCAGAAAATGTCATGAAAAATCAAATTCCCCGCAAATATCAGATAAAATATTAAATTTTCTGCAAATTATCATTAAAACTAAGATTAAACATTATTAAATTCCCCGAAAAAATGAGCTTATTCCTCGCTCAACTTTATTCCCAGTTGGCATCCCTGAATCTGGCACACTGATTTTAACAAACCTGTTTCGAGAGAAAAACGCGTTTAAAGTTTCAAAACAAGTTCTTCATTATTTTTAATTTTTAATTATTAAACTATTCTCGTTAAAATGTTAAAAAAACTAGACCTTAAACATAAAATTAGATCAAATATTTTTGCAGAAATATTAAGTAGAAGGAATTAGAACGTGGTTTT
This sequence comes from Tetanocera ferruginea, assembly GCA_958299015.1. Lineage (NCBI taxonomy): Eukaryota > Metazoa > Arthropoda > Insecta > Diptera > Sciomyzidae > Tetanocera > Tetanocera ferruginea. The sequence continues at coordinate 135,443,955 of OY282643.1, forward strand.
TTAAAAGCCCATTTTGTTTTTTTGATAAAAAAACGTTTTTTTTTAACTAACCAGTCGTCTGCGATCCCGGCTGCATACGACAATACCGTATAAAAGTATAGTTAGAGAAAGAACTTTGAAAAATAAAGTTGTCGCATATTCTGGAGACAATTAGGAAGTGATTTATAAAAACAAAAATATTCGATTCTCAAAAAAAATTTCAGGAAAAAATGTTGCAAGAGAAATGTTGCGAGAATATTTCACAGCAGAGCAGAGTACTACTTTGACGAACATGTTGTGAAAATTTTCACTTTTATTTCACAGCTATCTTTTTTTGTATGGAAATTCGAGTGAAATTTTGCATGAACAGAGTACCTACTAGGCTTTAAGAAATATTTATTTTCACATTCGTAAGTTTGCTTTTGTTACGTGAAATTTAAAATTATTTTGAAATTTCTATAATATTTTTTGACTAACTATATATTTCTTCATGAAAGCTTTTTGTTTTAAGATAATTCAGAGTTTTTAGTTTTATTATTTTTTAAAATGAGGTTGTGATGAGGATTGCATAGGCTAGGTTCGAATTAACAGGGCTTAAACATTTTTATTTAAAACACTAGCTTTTGTTTTCATTTCAAATAGTTTTTAAAATTTAAACTATCTAAACTATTTTCAAAAATATCTGGCCTTAATTTATAAACTGCATTTATGCCATTGTTATTGGCATAAATGTTTTTTTTTCACCCTGTGTGCAGTGATTTTCTTTTTCTCAATTCGCACCCCAATAAAAAGAGCCAACAAACATTTCACCAGCGCTTAAGCATAAAACGAACGTTACAAATTGTTTCTACTACAAAGAAAACGTGTTGATATTCAAGCAATTTTAAATAGCAAAACGATTGCTAGAAAATCGAAAGCGGCCAAGAAATTGATGCAAAAATAAAATTTAAGATTCTCTCAAAAGTAAAAAGTAAAACGTAATTATATGCAACTATAGATAACGGTTTTAAAACGTGTTAAAAAACTTTAAACAAACAAGAAAATAAGCAAATAGGTTTTATGAAAATGGCACGCATAGGAAAGGTCAGAGGGAAGAGCAACGTGAGCGTATTGCTCCATTATGATGACCTATGTTTGTGAGATTTTTAGAAATTTCTCGTAACATGTTCCAAAATTACTTGCAGCATGGTAAGTTAAAACAATGTTACTAAAAAAACTGCAAATGAAACATCTACGAACGACTCCTTCAGTTATCTGTAAAGTCTGTTTGCCGTATGACATCCAGATTATCCCAATAAAGATCAAAACCAACATATGACCAGTGCTTGTACTCAGTACAAACCCCTCTCGAGCCAACTTTTTCGCTATTGCTATATCGTCTATGACCCTTCCAAGTTCTAGTTAATGTATTTCATTAACTTCCTTTGTTTTGACTACTTTAAGCATTAGTAAAAATCCATATCCTAAGATGTTAAATTGTTTTAATGGTCAATGAAAAATAGAAAAAATATTTGGTCACGCTTTTTTCAAATGGCCGTCATTTTAACGCATATTTAAGATAACGACATTACAAATATTATGAAAATAAAAGTACGTAAATTAAATAAATATAAAAACAAACACTAAAATAATAAAAGCTGCCTCGTAAATTCAAATCCATTTTTAAATGGCTGCATGCAAGCAATTTAAAACACAACCAAGATAAAAAATTAGCATCTCATTTACTGCTGAGCCTCGCCTATTTAGTCAAGTTCAAGTTGAGTACTCCAGCTTCTATATCGTAATCTTTCACTAAATTTTATCTAAGGAATTCCTTCGAAATTATTTATTGCTTCTTATTTCCTCTTCCCTTCAGCGCTTGATGTCATTAATTTGGCAGTTTCTTGGGATTATCTTCCCGTCGCCAATGCAGACCCTTGAACTTGCTTTGTGTCGCAAAATTTTGTGAAAATACTATTATGATTTGACAAAGCTCCGACTTGCGTTTGTTTACGCAAAATTCAGCAAATACTTTACGAAATTTACTTGAATGTGTGTGTGTGTGCTGGTGTGTCTGTGTGGGTGTGTGTTTATTTTTGAAGTGCCCATACGTATAGAGCAGGGACTATGGCGGCGTTAAATGGTAATTTGACTAAATTATCAATAGCGCCGTTAACAACAGCGTTCCTGAGCAAAAGCGGACACTCAAGGAATTTTATGGGTGATGCTAATATTGTTTGCCAATAAAAAGGAAAGTGTCTGATTACTGCCAAAATCCGCCATGCACTCAGGAGACGCGTCGTCAGACAATTAGAATTTGGATTTCAGTTTGGATTTGAGTGAAGAAATATTCAAATTATTTTCTTTGAAGCTAAATAATCCCAAAGTCTGGTTTTTATACTATTCATAACAAAGAAAATGAACAACACAAACATATAAGCACTGCAGTTAATGCTAGGAAGGATTGCTTAAAATCCAAAATAAAGGACCAAGAAATAATACTTATTTTACGGCCAATATTCCAACGCACACATTTTATTGGCAAAATAAAACAACTTTTTTAATAACAAAGAAAGATATTCTGCCAAAATTATTTCGTTTTATGCAAAATTCTGCCAAAATTATTTCGTTTTATGCAAAATATATGATGTCTGCATCGAAAAACATGTTCAATGGGTTGGGATGACATAATGACATAGTCCATAGACTATTTATATCCCAAATAAATTCGCCCACAAAAAAAAAAATACTGAACCGACAAATTTTTTGCCCAATACCCAATCGCCCAATTTGAAGACAAAAGGTCACCTTGTACGAAATGAGCCATTTTTTTGGGCCCCTTAATTGAATCGTGGTCGGAGCCCGAATTCGATCCCCAGTCGCGGCGAAAAGTTTTTTCAATAAAAAACTTTTTCTGATCTGTCACCACCTCTCGGCAGACAATGGCAAACCTCAGAGCAAAGCTCAGAGAGTAAATAATGCCATGTAAAGCTTCTTGAAAATATGAACTTTAGCCGTTCGGAGTCGGCATAAAACATGTAGGCCCAGTTCTCGGTCAATTGTGTGCAAAAATTTAATAACACCAACAACACAATTGAGAAGCTCGGTCAAAGTTATTTCAAGGGCTGAAATGGCCAATTTGAAAAAAATTATATAGGACTTTATATCCTAAAAAAAACAAAATTCGCAAAAACAAAGGGAAAGTTACTAATTTTTTTGCATAGATTCCTGAAGAAAAACTATATCTTTATATGTTATGAGCAGAAGTTTCGAAGCCCTTTTGTCCCTTTTGTTTTTGGCCTTTTAATTTAATAAACAATTCTTGAAAATCTAAAAAACATAAACCTGCACTGAGCGAAATGTGTGTTAAAATTAAATGAAATTGTGTTAATATCAAACGAATTTGTTTTTGAATTGAAACAATTTCATTTAAGTTAAACACAAATCTTTTTAAAGTTTAAATTTAAAACAAAAGTTTTCGTTTTTAAAGCAATGTTTTTAAATATAAAAACAAATTTAATGCAAATGTTTTAAAGCATGATGTTTTCTATGCCATTTTTTCAGTTTTTCTGAGTTTTCGACATCAGTTTCGTAATCAGCGACCTCTGGGACCCTCCTAATGTTGACTCGACTCGATTAAGTTTGAATTTTAAATATTGAAAAAAATTAATTAGTGATTATTTTATCTTATGTTCGATATTTGTGAGACCAATTTAAAAAATTAAAAAATTGTCATATTTTTCAGACAGTTTTTTTTTTTGTTTTAAATTTTGTTTTATAGAAACTCAAATGCGTTAAATTTCTATTTTAAAATTTTTTGTATCATTTTAATGTATGTTTTTACTCAGTGTAGTTATTTTCAAAACTAGAGCTTAGTTTGCTAAGCAAAGACTTTTAATGGTCCCTGTGTTCGTTTTGTTTTTCGTACTATGTTCATGAACAGCAACACGGATTCCGTAAAGGACGATAAACCACAACAAAGCTCACAATCGTGGTCTCAGATGTTTCTAATAATATGGAAAAAGGTCATCAGAAGATGCAGTAAATTCCGATTTTAGCAAAGCATTTGAACGAGTTGATCATGTAATCTTAACGAAAAAACTAGAACAATTTCGTATTTCAGGTTCTCTCTTGAAATGGCTGAATTCATGTCTTAGTGAAAGATTCCAATACGTTAAATTTCAGGGATTCTATCTAAAAAGATTAATGTCTCATCGGGCGTCTCTCAAGGTCACCTCGTCACCTCGGCCCACTTCTCTTTAATATATTATTGCTGACATATCTGATGTTTTGTATGATATTCTACATCTTCTATATGCATATGACTTAAAAATGTACTATGTCATTAAATCTGAAGTGGACATAGTATTCTTACACTTTTATCCCTGGAAAATTAGTGTGTTCAAAATAAGCTTTCCCTAAATGAAAATAAGTGCTACGTTATAAGTTTTTCCCGTAAAAAAGAAATTCTTTATAGTAGTTTTGAGCTTAATGGGATTGAACTAAATAGGATTAATCACATTGTAGATCTTGGGGTAATCCTTGACTTTAGACAGCGCTTTAACCTTAATCTCTATAATATTATATCCAGGGCAAACAAGCTTGCCGGATTCATTAAAATACGCGCAAAATAATTCAAGAACGTGTGGGTAACTAAAACCATATATTGCACTTTAGTGCGTCCAATTCTAGAATATTGTAGCACAGTCTGGAATCCAAGTTTTGAAGTGCACAGTGAAACATAAGAATCTATTCCAAAACAATTCTTACTTTTGCCTTGAAAAACACGTATGACCCTCGGGGTTATAGAAACCTGTCACCTTATGAAAAGTGACTGAAAGCTATTAATATAATGCCGTTGTCATCATGAAGAGCGCTACTCTGTTCATGTTTTATATTTCATATTATGAGGTAACTTTCCAACCTAAGCCTTATCACAACTCATGCCTCTTTAATTGTTCCCCCTTAATTGTAACTCAACATGGAATTATGATATGTACTTCCGTATGTATAAAATACGTTAGTATGTTAGTTCCCCTTTTATTTTAAATTTTCTTCTCACCTTTTCGTTTTAACATGTTCTTGAATCGTGTCATTCAGGTGGGCGGATTGTGCGGTTTCTGTTTAGCTGTAAATATTGTAGAATTCTTTTAATTGTATTGTACTGTATTTGTATTTTGTTTTATATTGTATGGATATAAAAGACATATAGAATACCCGTAATGTATTTCATTAGTTGTTATTCGTAAAATAATCAAGTTCATTAATTTATCGATACACTATGCACAGAAGTGACACTGTAGTTACCTATACTTGTCAGCACTAAAGAGACTTAAACATACCATACCAACAACGCAGCTTTCCTAACGAAGGCAAAAACGGCTTTACAAACTAGAAAAAAATGTAACAGGATTCAAGAGATAACTGCGTATGCATAGCTACGCTAGCTAAATTAACATCATGCGAAATTCTGTGTTGTTGCCGTGGTGACCGTAGCATTGCATTTAAAAATCCTTTTATCCCTGTAATACAATGAGTTGCTACACATGTGACCATGTTGGGAAAACCTTTCAAATAGCAAAGTAGTAACACAGATGCGTACATGTTATAAGCTGGCAAGTAAAATTTATCTATGCCATGTATTCTAGTGCCTCACATTCTACGAATGCAACTCTTTAAGCATCTTTCACAAAGTTAGCGGTAATGGTGGAAACTTCGTGTACGTTATAGCAATCAGATTATGTTGTAATTAGGTCTCTTGATGAGTAAACCGAACGTTTGCAGCACATGCTGCTTGAGCCACTTCAGCTAAAACTAGTTGAACTAAGTATCTGCAAACGGTTGCTTAAGCGCCGGCAAACAAGGCGGTGTGCCACGCAAAAAAGTTCTGGGTATTATTTTTTACGAAAGTTTTTATATTAATACCAACTTCAGCTGAAAATCTTAGCATACACTTTTTTTATCAATATCAATATTAATGTGACATGTTTAGAAAAAGAAATCAGAACGTTGAAGAACAGTGCGTTGATCCCATAGTTAAACGGCAAACAAATAGAAATAGTCGTCTGATTAAATGAAATTCCACACAAACATAAAAAAAAATTAGAAATATTTTTGCAGTTTTTATTTCATCTAAGTTATAAAATAATTTTAAGATCCAATAAAGTCAATATTTAAATAATGATTTCTAATTTTTGCATAAATCGATTATCTCGGGTATGAATTCTGAAGAAAAAAACTATATGCAAAGAACTTGATTTTTTGGCCAAAGATAAAAGGTGAAAGGTAGAAAAAGATTCAGAAGGTAGTTTTTAAAAGTTCCTCTAACTTTTGAGTTGGTTTCCTGCTGACTTTTTTTTTCTCCAAACAAAATCGATCTGGCTTAACGTACAGTAGCTAGGGTTTCAAGTAGCCGCCGGGCACATGAGTCACACTGTTACACCTTTTTTTTTCTTTAAAAAGGTCAGCGATTTATATTTTACTACACTGTCTGAAATTCTTCCTGCACAAAACAAGAAACAAACAAATTGGCCATTTCAGCCCTTGAAAGAACTTTGACCGAGCTTCTTAAGATCAACTGTGTTGTGTGTGTTATTAAATGTTTGCACACAATTGATCGAGAACTGGACCTATATGTTTTATGCCGACTCCGAACGGCTAAAGTTCATGTTCTCAAGAAGCTTTACATGACATTATTTACTCTCTGAGGTTTGTCATTCTCTGCAGAGAGGTGGATTGAAAAAACTTTTCACCGCGACTGGGAATCGAACTCGGGCTCCGAGCATGCTAAGCCACACACTTTACCTGCATGCCACGGTCACCACTTTCCTCCTGCTCAACTTGCATTTTTTAAAGACTACTCTAATTTCACAAAATTTTTGATTTTTTCAAAAATTAATACGCCCATTTTATATTGAAGTGTTATATCAGTTTCACTTACCATCTCCGATTTGGCTCGAAATTTTTTTTTCTTGGCTTGAGTTAGTGATTAGAAAGCCATATCCGAAATTATACATTTTTACAATCATTTTCCGCGGCCAAAATAGGGTATATTTTGAGACAACATAGCTCTCTAAACAAAAATATAAAATTTGTATGCAAGAATTTTAAATAAACGGTAATCAATGAATGAATGGTAATGGCATAGAAAAAAATTCTCAGGATTTTCAAGATGAAGTACTGTTAATACAGATGATAACTAATTGAAATTGAATTGATTTGAAAAAAAAAAAAACAAAATGATACCCTAATTTTACAGTTTTTCAAAAAGGTTTTTTGGGATTATTTCCGCACTTTGTGTGAGTCGCTCTAAAATAACTTAAAGGAGTCGTCATAACACTTGCAGGTTGAGATCTAAATATTAGTGTACACTGTACAAGATTTTATTTTTTATTAATGTGACCTTTACTTTCTAAATCAGAGAAAAATCAATTGTTTTTTTTATAAAAATGTTCTATAACATCATAAAAATACTCTCCTAAAATCGTTTTGTTAAATTCGTTTTACGAAAATTTCAAATATATAAAAAACTATGTTTTGGAACTCTTCCATAAACATCTTCAGATCTAATAAAGGGTGTTTTTAAAAGTTTGCTGATTTAAAATTTAAATAAAACACATGCCAAATTATGAAATGGTAAAAAAAAATTTTATTTGGTATATAATTTCTATATACATATATAATAATTTGACATTTAACATTTAAATATAATTTCGGGCATATGACCACCACGACTATTTTGCACAAAGGTCATTATGGAGGTCCAATTTTCGACCACCTTTTCAAGCATTTGAGGACATGTTTCAGCAATGACACGTTCCATTTCTCGAAATAATGTTGTCGCTGAAATGTTCTTTCAATAAGTCAATTGTTTCGCCGGCAGTATGACAAGTGCCACCATCCTGTTGAAAACACATTTCGTTCAAATCCATATCTTGAAGATTTGGCAACAAAAATTCATTGATCATGTTTCTGTATCGATTTTCATTCATGGTAACGTGTCGTACTTCCTCATTTTTAAAGAATAAGGACCGATGATTCCACCAGCCCATTGACCGCACCAAACAGTACATTTATCGGGATGCATTGGTAATTCTTGAACGGCGTGTGGATTATCTTTGCTAACGGCAATTTTGCTTGTTGACATATCCATTCAAACAAAAATACGGACGATTATGTGCACCACAAAATTCACGAAGTGCTCTATAATCATTTTTAATTGAACACTGTTTTTGAAAATAAATTTCCACGATTTGGAAGCGTTGTTCTGGAGTTAACCTATTCATGATGATTTGCCAAACAATACTGAGTAGAGACGTCACTTTAAACTGTCAAAACAACTGTCAGACAATAGAGCAATTCATATTGAAAAAAAACCTCATAAAAAAACACCCTTTATATGGATTTTAAAAAACCAAAGTGCATATTGTTCTGTATAAAAATTGACATCGACTGAACCTCTTAAAACATGCACTTTGAGTAGTTTTTTTTGCACAGACACAATTTTACCAAAAAAAAAAAAACTAAAATTTTGGAAAATATTTAAAAAAAAACATCAAACTAATCAAAAGAGTCATAATTCTATTTAGTTTCGGACGGTGACCAGGGCACTAATGAAGTCAAAAGTTTTTTGCTTTATCGTTTTCTAATGAGCTAAAAATCAACTTTTAGGTGAAGCTCTCTTGTGACGCCAGGAGGAGCCTGAAGTGACCAAATTTTTTTTAAATATTTGATACTTACTAAGAAATGCACAGATATCTTTTTTATATTTAATAATTTTATACTAATATTTTTTTTAGGATATTAAATTTAAAAACCTTAATTTTTTTACAATTTTTATAGTTTAGATCATCTTAAAAACAACTTGAAAAATTTGTGCCTTTAACTTTCTGGCTAAGCTGTATATAATTTCTTTTAAGTTAAATTTTATTCTTGTTCTCACATAATGTAACTTTGTTTATATATAATTTATTTACTTTGACGAAAATACATTTTTCAAATTTCCGCCAAGTACCGAGTTTCTACTAATTAGGTTTTTAATTACCTACTGGGTTGCTTCTTCAATTTTCATTCAAAACTCATATTTTATTTACAAAAATATAGATGATAATTTCATAGTCAATGTTATTTCGAAATAACTGTGACACTGAGTAATCTGATATAGAAACGATAGCACAAATTTATAAAAAGAACAGGTATGAAAAACATGATTGCTTTCGAAGTATTACAGCTCTTTTGTACTTGTTTGCTTCTATGCTATGCTTAGATATACGTACATATGTACATCACGTCCGAACGAATAAAATATATTTGGAAAATCCTTAGCAAAGTATAAAGAACTTTGAAAAAATAACTCAACTTTTCATATAACAAGTTTGAGCATTGCAAACGTCTCTCTTTCTTAAAGCATTCCTTTGAACTTAATTTTATGCTTTGAGCACAAAAACAAAAATTTTCTGAATTTCTTTTCTTCTGTGGCACCCAACAAAATGCATATCTACACCTCAAAGCTGCATTTCTTGACTTGAATACTGTTGCGAGTAAGTTTTTAAATAATTTATGAAATATTTGAATATTTTTTTTTTGTTTCATTAGAAATCATTCAGGCTTAGCTTGAAATTTATGCATTGTTTCAAATGGGAAGTTGGCAAAATAAACACATGGCATTTATTAGAAATCAGCACAGAGAACTTTAAAACATTTGATATTAAAATATAGAAAATATGCGAATAAGTAGAAACAGCCACCAATTCCAGGAAGCTACACCTGCAGAACATAATTTTTGAGTCAATGTGTGTGTGTGTGTGCAAATCGACTGCAGGCTGTTTGCATGAATGAGCATAAAGTTGATCCTTTACAAACACCCGCAGAGTATGGAGAAGAAATATCCTGTCAAACTTAATTAAAGTTTCTACTGACACGGAAGAGTTCTTTGGCACACATATGGATGGAAAAAGTTGGCAACTTTGTGTAAATCAACGTCAATATATGTGCTGATAGCATTTTAGTATGTATGCAAATGTGCGTTTGTGTGTGATTATGAGTTGTTGTGTAGTTTAACCACAATTTTATTGATGATTTTACTTTGCAGCCAGAAAATATAAGCTAAAATAAAGCAACAGCAAAAACCGTACGGAATAAAATTGCTGTAAACTACGGTATCCGCGCCAAAAGTTGAGTTGTGAAAAACGCAATAAAAAGTTTACTCCATTTTCATCATCACAGAGAAACGCGCTCACTGTACTTCAGAAAATAAACTTTTTATTTATATTGGCTGTTGTTGTTCTTAACGACATTTATTACTACGTAAAAGTGAACGTATTCCAAAAGTAGACTTTAAGTGATAGGTACATAAAATGAAGCAACACTTTCTGCTTTCAACCCTTTTTTATAAGGGTTTTTCGAAATAATTGAAGAAGTATTATACATCATTTTAAGAAGAAAATCAAAGTAAAACAAAATTTTTCATTTCAATATTTCTAATGCTTAGGTTATCAAGTGCCGGTAAAACATTATACTAAATATTGTTATAGGTATGCTTACCTAGTTAAGCCTGTTTTTATTGTGGTTTTTATGGAACTGAACAATTTTAACGCGCATTAGTCGAAATTAAATTTAACGATTCTCAAGTAATGTTCATTAAATTTAGAAGAATGGAGCTCATTTTACCTTTTTAGTCAAGAGAAAATTTTTATGATATATTAATATCGTTGATTTGAAAGGTTTTTAAATTTAGGAATTTTTCCACCAACACGTTCCACATCGTTACTCAGAATAATGAAAATTAACTGAAAAACGATAAAAAGAATTCAAAAAAGGTCAATTGGCAATAGCAAAAGTCTTATGATATTCACAAATAAGTGCAGAAACAAACAAATCATTTTCAGAATTCCCGAAATTTCGAATAATCACATTGAATTGAGAAACAGAATATCCGTAAAATTTATAAATTCTCTTGCTTTGAACGATTTTTAACGTTATTTTGATGTCAAAATTGTAAAATAGAATCTTCAAAATATATATTATAGCATTTAGGAAATGCCTTCATTCAGGGGCGTAGCTAGTAATTTGTTTTAGAGGGAAGGGGTGGTTTTACCAAATGTCGGTCTTATATATAAAAACAATTTAATGTAATTAAAGCGGCTGATGTAGCGGTTAGTGCGTTCGATTTTTGCACTAATAGTTCCTTGACCAAACTTCATTAAGGACAAGCAACATCACTAGAAAATCCAATAATACTTAGCTCAATGGGTACGTCAACAAACAGAATTATCAAATTTAGTCTAAAGAGCAGCCAATGCACTGCAATATTTGGTGCGGTTTGTGGGCCGATGTCACTATTGGACAGTTCTTTTTCAAAAATAACATAAATCAGATCGTTAAAGTCAATAAAGCAAGGTGCCGTGCTATGGTTACAAACTTTTTGCCCCAAATGGACGAATTGGACTTTTTTTGACATGTGGTTTCAACAAGACAGCGCTACATGTAACACGACATGTGATACCATGGAGCTGTTGAGAGGCGGGCTTGGTGAGGAATTAATCTCACGCTCTGAAGCAGTTCAATGGCCTTCAAGATAATGCCGGTTGACCCCACTAGAATATTTTTTGTGGTGCAACGTGAAGTTTTTAAAGGACGGGGACAAGCCAGCCACAATTGCAGCCCTGAAAGACAACATTACAGTAACCATTTATGACATACCAGCCGAGATACTGGAATAAATATACTAATATTAGAGCTTACGGCTGGACCACCTCAGGCTTTGCCGCGGACAACATCTGTATGAAATAATCTTTAAAAAGTAAATGGCAGGCATTTATGTATCGCTCCAAATAAATATTTTATTTTCTATTGCAAATGTTCTAATCTTCTATGGATTTTAAAAGTATCTTTCATAAGAATCCCTCAAAATTATCCATTTATTATCCGATTTGTATGAATGAGGGATTTTTGGAAAAGTTTCGAAAAAACCTATCGTTAATACAGATATAATTTCGAGCAATATCTAACCAACATATTTTTTCTAATACCCCCTTATTTCATAACATCGGATAGTATTTGTCATATTAGAAAAATTTTTGTGAAACAGATTCTGAAAAAACGATGAAAACTAATAAATTGTGAATTTTTTTCTCCAGTTTCGGAAGTCATGGGTTAGTTGCAGGATTTGGGTTAGTTTGTGTTAAAATAAAATTACGATAAAAAAGGGGGCGAAAATTGCAAGGAAACCTAAATTTAGCCAATTTATGCCTTACATTTTCCTCTGAACCGCATCGGAACAGAGGGCCCCACCGAACTAAAACCCGCCCTGCAACTATAAACCGCACCTGGACAAGCACCCGGTCATACCATGAACAGCCCCTGTTCATAAACACGCAGCTGTGCGACCCGCAATCAAACAATAACAAAACATACAGCAAGCCAGTGGCATGATCACAGCAGCAAAACAACAAAACAACATAACGAAGTCGAATAAAAAAAACCAGCAAAATATACAAAACAACATACATTCTATGAACCCACAAGTGGCAATAACAAAATACATAGGGGTGAATGAACAGCGACTATGACAACAATAACAGGCAAAGCAAAAGGTTGCCGCTAGTTCTAGGCAATCGCGATTCAAGGTGGAGATCGGATGTAAAATTTGCGACACAAACAAGGTCCCGTAACTTTTTTTGGTGATAAATTAAGTCAGCGAACCGACAGTGGGGCTCTTTTTGAAGTCAACATGCAAACAGCGCACTTCGGGGAGTCAAGTGGAAAAGTGACCAAAGACAAGGAGTGAACATGTGACAGTGAATAAGGACAAGATGTGAATCAGTGACAGTGGATAAGTGACCAAGGACAACAGTGTTTTCTTGTCGGCCCTACTGGTTTCATATCGAACGGCCGGCCGTAAAACATTTTAGTGGCAAAACGAAAGCTGTCTTTTTCTGTCGATCCGAGTGGTTTCATACCGGACGGTCTGCTCTAAAAGCATCCAAGTGAGTCCATTTTGTACATCTGGCCCGAGTGGTTTGATACCAGACGGCCCAAGGAGAATTCGAATACACTGCGGACAGTGCGTCAGTGAGCAAGGACAACAGGGAACAGTGTTTGTCGGCCCGAGTGGTTCCATACCTGACGGTCCATCGTAGTTTTCAAGTACACCGAGTACAGGCAAACGGATACGGATTTAACGAATCCTGCTTCAAAGGGTTTCGAGGGAAATCGAGAAGTAGCAGAAAATGAATAAGTCAATAAATTAATGTGAATTTTTGTGAAAGGAACAAAATAAATAGATTTGAATAGTGAATTAAAATGAATTCATTTGTTATTATTTTAATATACGCGGAAAAATATTTTTGTGCGAACCTCGGCTATCCGGCGAGCTAAACCCGCCTAGAAGGTTCGTTACAAAATAACAATTCTAGAGGTAATTTAGTTAATTATTTCGGTGGCGCGGGACTCAATCGATTTTCCTTAAATTCAGGCTTTCCAATTTCAAGTCTCCTTGTGGGTTCCATGCTACAAGTTGAAAAGACAATTCAAATCGAAATATTGTCAACAACCCCTCAAGTGGTCAGTATTAGAACTTAACAAAAATTAAACTTTGACCAAAAATTATGCATCAACCAGAATCAATTTAAAATATACGTTTGGGTTTTTCACTCGATATGACGTCTGCTTACTTTTCATGTGACTCATTTTGATTGAATCTTATTTAACTTGAAACTACAATAATTTTTGGTGGGCAGCTTAAACCCCGAAACTCCCTTTGGTTGCGCTTGTGCCATCATTTAATTATACCTTCGTTTTCATATGAATTTGAAATTCCTCGCAGATACAAAATTCCAAGACAATAAATATTTCGTTAACCTACAGACCTTTTTGACTGAAATTAAAGTGCACAATTAATTGGTATCGATTAAAAGCAACTATGAGGCAATTAAGTCTTTAACTGAATTGATCAAAAGCAACTATGAGGCAATTTAGGCTTTAACTTAATTTGGCTGGTTTTTACTGGCAAACGCTGTCAATCTTGTCGTCGCAATTCTTTTGTCTGCATAACCTTAGCATAATTTTGCAATCAATTTTATCTCATCAAAAGATTTTTATTTATGTCTAAAATGACGCATGAGCTCAACCGTACATAAGGGAAAATATTATTTCTAATGTATAGCATACTTTTGGGCGCGTGCAGAGAACACTTGCTTGGCATAACATCAAAGCCTCGCCTCATTTTCACTTATTAAACTTGTAATCGTGCTAGCATTGGTACCACACCTTGTTGTTCTTGTTGTTGTTGTGGTTATTGTTGTTGCCATTGTGCTATGCCCAGCGTCTGTCCTCAGGGATAGTAAAGTTATTATAAATAATAGTATGTAGAAAAGCCCGCTAAGCTTCCTTGTGCATTAAGCTTGCCGCTGTCAGAATCCTTAAACTTCGCATTGAATTTTGAGGACAAGTCAAGCAACACCCTGAAGCACGATGATGAATAGCGGATAATTTATTAAAGTTTTAATACTTGCTGCTGTTTGTTGTTATGGTTGTTGTTGTTGTTTTTGTTGTTGTTTGGTAATTATTTCTTATTAAAATTGTAAATTTCCAGCGTAACAAGTTGTTGCTAGATTAAGACAGAAATTAATTTCGATGCGCTTAATTAATTTGCAGATAAAAGTTTGATATAAATTTGTGCAAAATATTTTGCTGCCTACTTAAGGATAAAATAAAAAGAAAACAACAAGAAAATCAAGTCCTTTACAGTCCAGGACTTAAAACCATAAAAAATTCATGAGCCATTTTAATAACTTACCCATAAATGCAAATAAAAATTTCAAAAATAAAAGATTTGAGTGATTACTGAGTAAAATTTTAACAAAATGGTAAAGAAAAATGACTATCTTTAAAACTCGACTAAAACAAAAAAAAAGTCCTGTTAGCAAGGCAAACTTTTTAATATGCTAAACTAACTTGATTTGTAGGCTGTTTGTGGCCAGTACGAACAGCTTAGGTTGTGGCTTTAAAATAAATGAAAAGTTGTTGGTAGAAATGAGCATTTAAATACCAGTTTTTGTCACTTTATTAACTTGTGGGTGGCAAAGCGTAATTTTAAATTAAGGACACGGAGTTAATCCTAACTGAATTTTTAGCATTAAACTCAGCTGCTTGCTACAAGAACTCTGCATTTACAATATTTTATGAAGACTTTTACAGAGCTTAAGAGTGACATTTCACACAGGCATCCATTTCGCAAATATAAATTTGAGTTAAAATTATATGCTTTCAACAAAGTCCATTAACAAGCTTTAAACTTTTCTTTTATTCCAATTTCATAAAGATTCAAGATCAAAGCGTTTTACTTTTATTTTCGTCTAAACTATTTTATTTCTCTGAATTGAACAAAAATAATGTAATTATTTTCAATGCATTCATTAAATAACTTAAGCCTTTTATCCAGCTTTGAATGAATGCTTAACTTATTTCAAAATTTGAAATAAGCCATCTCATAAGATGTAAATTTACGTAGGAAGAAGCTTAAGAGCTATGAAATATTTATTACGTCTGTACAAATATTTAATTTGAAGCCTATCGCAAGTGCCATTTCAGAAAATTTTAAGACATTAAAAGTTAAAAATATTGAAAAAGCTTAATTACTTAGTCATAAACACATTCTTGCATACTATATATACAGTGAATCAAAAAAGTTTAGGCACAAGCAATGTTTCTGAAAAAAAGTGTTGCTTAAGTATCTAATAATAACGAATTTGACCAAAGTTTTAATGAAGTAAGTACCATTAGAAATAGTTCTTTCTTAATATCCAAAAAATGTCCCGTTACTTCAAACTACCAATCAAAATTTAAGCGGATGAAGGAAAAATCCTTATCAAAAAAGTTTAGGCACACTTTGTATGTGTCTCATATTGTTTCTTATTTAACAATATCTCTTGGTTTTTGTCTTTACTTTTGCGCTTTTATTTGTTAAAAGTTTTTACTGAGTGTTGATGTTGGTTTCGGTAAAGATTGAGCGGTTTCGGTAAAGATTGAGCGAAGAAATAAGCAATGGAACAGAAATTTCGGTTGACGTTCGTAAAATAATAATAAATGTTTATGTATAGAAAAAACCGTATCGCGAAACCGGTAAATTAGTAAAGAGATCATATTCAAGTGTCAATAACATCATAAATCATTATAAAATACCGGTAAAGTAAAGCGTAAGAGCCGATCTGGTCGTGCCAAAATTTTAACGCTACACCAGGATTAGATTGTAGTGCCTGCAGTTACTCAAAACCCTAAAATTTAGCTGTGAAATTGTGCCACGAAATACAGCAACGATTTGAAAAAACTTTGATGCTCGACCACTTCGCGATACACTTAATGAAGCTGGATATCAGGTTCGAGTTTATCGGCGCAAGCTACAAATTTAAGCTTCAAATACAAAAAAGAGTTTGGAGTTCCCAAAACCCTACGTAAATGAGCCGGATTCATTTTGGGATTGTATTATTTTTAGTGATGGATCTTAATACAATTTGTTTGCATCATATGACGCTCAAAACCGTTTAAGAAAACTGAAAAAAGAGCTTTGGAAAATAGCATAAAAAACAGTGAAATACAGTGGCGGAAATCGAATGATTAAGGGCTATTTGGCGGTGTCTGGAGTTAGGAATCTCATTTTTATTGATGATAAAATGGATAAACACCTTTGCTTGAATATTTTAAATGAGCATTTGACACCCAGTGTTGAAAAATTGGGGCTAACTGGGATACAATATAAATTTCAACAAGATAGCGACCCAAAAAATTGGTCTTATCTTTTGCTGGAATGGCGTATCTAGCTCTGAAATCAGCTAAAAACACCTTTGCAAGCACCCGATATGAACCCCATTCATCATATTTGGTACTTACTAGAAAAAAATACGAAATCTCAAATAAAATACTTCTAAAATGCGCTCAAGGAAGCCATACGCACCGAATGGTCAATAATATCACCAGAGAAGACATCAAAATCTGTAAGAATGCGAAGACGTTAAGAGGCGATAATTTAGGCCAAAAGAGGTCTAGCCAAATATTCAAGGACTTGAAATTTACTCACTTTAATAAAAACATAATCACTTGTGCCTAAACTTTTTTGATGTCAAAATCATGTTTTTTTTAGTATTGTAACATTTAATATGAATTAAAATTGAAATTAAATTTTTATTTTGGTGTAAATACAAAATGAAATATTTATTTTTTAAATGCTTATACTTTTCTTTTCTGCAAGTGTACTGGAAAAAAAATGTACTAACAAATTTAAACTCATAACTGCTTTGTGCCTAAACTTTTTTGATTCACTGTATATATCTACGTTTTTTATAATTATCAAACAGAGCATGCCGGAAAAATTGAAATTCATATTCATTAAAAACAAACGAACGCCTTCATCTGAGTGACATAATAAAGCTATTCGGCATCCCGCTGTTTGGCAGCCTTTCACTCAGGGCAGGATATGTTATTTCTTTTGATTAACACTTCATGAACGAGCGTGGTTTTCATTTTAAAATTTTTTGCTTATTTTATTAATTGCATTATACTTCACTCATTATGTCAACGCAAGGCTTATTTTTTTGGCAATACTTCAACGCACACTCTACTCTCGAAAGTTTTGTTTATCAAAGAATTATTTTTTGCACAGCTGTGCTCAGCCCTCAAGGGCTGAATAAAAATTTAAAATTTATAAAAATGTGAAGCCTGTTATGAGAAGAACAGGCTGTTTATTTGTGATACTATGTGCTGAAAATATTTTTTCACTGCTGCTCTTAACCAGAGCGAATCAGCGAAAGCTTTTAAAAAGCCACACATTGCAGAAAAGTGAACTAAATCTCAGAGTCACCTGCTCAAAATTTATTTTTTTTTTTAATTATGGTTGTTATTGTTGCCTTTAACGTTTGAAGTTTATGCCACTCGCAGCGTTGTTGTTTGAATTTGACATTTGATCAACCATATTAAAATAAACCTTACCATGTTATTATATCATGCTCCATACCTAATGTTAGTACCGATATTAACTCAACTCGCTGAACTTAAATCTTTTATAACCCGTACAATAGTTATGTGCGCCAAATTTTATTGATGCTTTTATCGAGACAAACTAAGACTACTTTTATGTGGATACTTTACATTGGCATTCAAAGGAATGCTTTATAAATTTGCTGCGCTCTATTGTGCTGAGTGCATTTGCAGATAAATATCGTGCATGACCGAATCCATCAATAGATTCAGCAATTCAAAAAAGCTATAAAATAACTCTATACCTACTTATTTACGGTCACATTTTTCATTATTATTCGCTGCACATGCTGTGTCCTGCAAGCATGCGTGGGCATTTATTTTGGAATCTATGTATGTCCTCCTACCTCTTTGTGTTGTGTAATAAACATTTGATATCCTGTAATTCTTCAATTTGCTTCGAGTTGTCATTTGCAATGTTTTGAGAAAATTTATTGCTAGAGTGCAGATTTAAAATATTCATTGAAGGATAGCGTTTAAAGAAAGTTCTGGCGAACAATGTTAAAAATGTGCTACTAACAGTTAAGAGATATTATCTTGAAGAAAGCTCATAACAGCGGCTATTTTTTGACTAAACCATTAAATCAATGAAATACCTTTAGACAGCTTGCAAAAATATTGTTATTATCTATATAAGGAAAAAATTTTTTTAAGCAATAAAGAAGTCCCCCCTGCAGAAGTACCCAAATAAGCAACGAAAAGTTGAGAGCAAAAATTGTATCGAACTTTTTGATTGCAATTTAAAAGCACTGCCATAAAATGCCTTCAAACAAAATCATCGAAAAACGGAATTCTTTATAATATTCAAAAGCAAAAAATCAAAATTGAACAAATTTAATCATGCGGCACACTTCTTTAATATAACGTGCTGAGCACACTGAGACCAAATGCACTCCACTGAAATAACCGTCACATATAAAAAAACTATAGAATATTTTAATTTGATTTTTTTTTAGCCTTTTGACCTCGCCTCATTCAAATTTGAAAATATTAACTAGCTTGAACTACAATTACTTTAATATATAACAATTTTCAAAACAAATAAATATAAAAAAGGTGCCAAAAATTAAAAGTTGGACATTTTATTTTTTTTTTCGAAAATGCACAGGTGCGGATGAAAAGTGAGGAGTTTACATTCAAATCCAGATAAGTCACAGGAAAAAAATTTAAGTTAGAAATGCCATTGTTAATGTTAAAATACATTGATCCATAAAATCCTCTTTGATAACAATTATAACTAGTAAGGTATATCTCGACTTGGCCGAAGTTAAAATACCCCCACGGCCGATTCTTAAGGGTGGAAGAAATCTTAAATTGGAGGGCTTTTTATATGAGATTCTGAGAGATTTTGTTATTTTTATGTGTCTAAAATACATACATATCAAATTGTTTTCCTGCAGCTTAAATATAAGCTTTTTTATAAAGTTTTAAATTTTGGGGTTGTATGGGAGGTGGGCGTGTTTGATTGTGTATGACGCCCATTTTTCTAACATACCTTAGTTTCGACATAGAATACACAAATACCGAGTTTCTGTCTTGTAACTTTAATATTAGCCTTTGTATAGATTTTTCAATTTTGGGATTGTATGGGAGATGGGCGTGTTAATGTGTGGATGACGCCCATTTTTATAACACACTTCAGTTTTGGCATTAAATACACAAATACCGAGTTTCCATCTTGTAACTTTAATATTAGCCTCTTTACAGATTTTTCAATTTTGGGGTTGTATGGGAGGTGGGTGTGTTAATGGGTGGATGACGCCCATTTTTAAAACACACCTCAGTTTTGGTATTAAATACACAAATACCTAGTTTCAGTTTTGTAACTTTAATATAAGCCTCTTTATAGATTTTTAAATTTTGGGGTTGTATAGGAGGTGGGCGTGTTAGTGGGTGAATGACGCCCATTTTTCTAAGACTTCTCAGTTTTGATATAGAATACACATATACCAAATTTCAGTATTGTAGCTTTAATATTAGCTTCTTTGAAGAGTTTTCAATTTTGGGGTTGTATGGGAGGTAGGCGTGGTTTTCATCCGATTTTTTTTTTTGCACTATGAGACTATTTTTTTGTCGCATAACATATCTAATCCTGTGGAGCATAATTTTTCATAATTGGTTTGTTTATAAAAAATGTCTGCCAAAATTAAGACTTTTTTCGATTTCCCAACAATTCGATCTGTGTGACATATCTGGTTTTGAATATAAACTTCTCAATTATAGTTCTTCTTTCAGAGAAAGATTCCATTTTTTTTTTTTTGCAAATTTAAAAAATTAATTTTTGAGTCATCTTTCTGCCATATCACTCCCTTAAACTAGAAAAATATTAATACAAATAATCTCAGCAGTTATTTTCGGTAAAATTGGAAAAACCAACCAGTTTTTTTCTAGTCAACTATCTCAAAAGACACTCAGCATAAAACAGTTTCCGAGTGTCTGTATCCACACTTATTACATATTTTGCGAATTTTTATATTTTTGAAAATACACACTTGAAATATTAACAGATAAAATCTCGAACGATACTTTAATATTAAACTATTCAAACCCGTTTTCCAAATAAGACTTTCAATAAGCTTGAAAATAACTACTTTTAGACTTTAGGAAAAGGGACCAATTTAGACTTATTCATAATGGAACTAGTACATGGAGACAATTATCTTTTTCTTAAACATCAACCCGAAAAAAAGTCAGTTCGATGAATGCAATAGGGTATTGTAGTGAAGCCAGTATTGGCCTTTTTTGGAACTAGTTCAGTACTATTTTAAATTTGGTTAATTTTTCTGGAGAATTGGAGAATATAAGACCAAAATGAGAAAATATATTTTACTACAAAAATATTGTAAAGACTGTAACAACCCTTTAAACTGTAATAGAGTATAAAAGCGGAAACAACGGTTTTTCCAATATTCTGACGAATTAAAAATATATTAATATTGTTCCCATTTTTGATGAATTAATGAAAAATTGTTACATATAATTTCAAAATATGTAGATAACCTTCTTCCTCATGATGGCAGCACAATTTATTTTTAGAAAATTTATGAAATTTTATTTTTATAAAATTATAATAATTTATAATTTTTGAATTAAGATGCAAAAAAATTCAAAATTAAAATAAAACTGATCCTATTGCATATATCAAACCTGTGCATTTCGACATGAAAGACGTAAACTCCAGCCATCTCCAGCCTGAGAGCATGGTAATTTATTCGGAAAAATTATGGCATTATATTGATTAGTAGGAGAAAAAAAATATGTGTAATGAATGCCACCGTTTTAGAAGACATGATCAAAGTTCGTTCCAGATCATTTGTTGTTTTTTCAATGCACAGCAAAATCCGGATCTAGATCAGGAGCTAAAAAACGTAGTTATCAGCCATATCATGAGTATTTTTATTCCCCGGAATTGGAAAATGGAGTTTTCAGTTTAAAAATAGCAGATAAAGGCATCACGTTTTTTTTTATTACACTCATGAATATTAAGTTTTGATGAACAAATTTGTATTAAAACTTTTCAAAAAGTTCTTGAGCTGTATCTTAACCCTTTCGTTAACCTTGTCCATTGTAATGGAAATGCATTTGAAATGAGTGTAGCGGAATTCAAATCGATATTTTTGATAAAGAATGCATTGTAAACAGTGCATTGATAAAGGCATCACGTTTTTTTTTATTACACTCATGAATATTAAGTTTTGATGAACAAATTTCTATTAAAACTTTTCAAAAAGTTCTTGAGCTGTATCTTAACCCTTTCGTTAACCTTGTCCATTGTAATGGAAATGCATTTGAAATGAGTGTAGCGGAATTCAAATCGATATTTTTGATAAAGAATGCATTGTAAACAGTGCATTGATCCATTATTTTCGCTTTTTTTGTCTTTCATTTCAAAATTTGTGTTCAAAACAATAAGACGTGCTATTTCTATGAGAGCATCTTCAGCCGAAAGGAAAACAACCAAAATGAGTGAACCTTTTTTCTTATTATGTTTAGAAATAAACTTATTTGCTTTCTTATTGCTTGATGTTATAGCAATTAAATGCAAAATAGAAGTGAAGGTCTATTAAAACACATATTTGTTGTTTTACTTGGAAAAATAATCATTTAAGACCAATGTCCATTGTAAAGGACACTCGCAAAAGTTAACTTCCTTTCTATTTATTAATTTTTTTCTGTTTTTCTGTGTTCTGGTCAGTCTTATTAACACGTTTTTGAACTGGTTTTGAACTGGTTTCCGAATATAACTGGAAACTGTCGAATAAATCTACTTAGTATTATGTAGAAATGAGCTTCATTAATTCAACGTGTAAATAAGTGAAACATATGTTATTATATAAGAGTTTTTGAACACTTGATGGTTTGCTTAGAAATTTAAAATTTATGGCAAGCCATGTACTATTGAAAACACAAGCAATAAAACACAGACATATGCAATAAAATACAAAAACATGCTTATAATTTTTTATATATTTCATAAGCAGCCACACATACGTACTCAGTAACATAAGTTTTCGTGCCATTTATTCAATTATCGCTGGGATTATTCAACCCGTATATGTTGGTATAACAATTGTTTTATTCTCAAACTTATTGCAGTTATTGTAGGATTTATAAATTATGAAAATATTATTATCATACAATAAATAACTATGTTAATGCTTTAGGGATATTTTGGCAAATAATCTGCTACAACCATCTCAGGGGTACTTGAATTTATTAAGAAGTGCGTAAATTTGGCAGTGATCGAATTGATTAGAAGTGCCATAAATACAAAAATATAAACATGCGAAAACGTATCGTTATTGGAATCATGCGGAGATGGAGTTAAGAGTCTGTGCAACTATGTTTAAAATTTATTTGTAACTATGCTGTAACTGACTGAAAAGAAAACAACTTTAATAACCAAGAAATCAAATATATAAAAACCTTATTAAATTTTCATTAAAATCAGTATTCAGAACAATTTAAATCTAATGTAGGTACTTTGAACCAAACCTTTCCAAACTAAATATTAACCAAAGAAGAAAAATAAAACAGTATTTTTCTTACATTTGCCTGAATTAATTTCTTGCTTCAAATAAGCCTTCTAATTTATCAAATCTGATACAGGGCCGCCCGGAGAATTTGTGGCACCCAAAGCCAAGTCTTTAAATTGCGCCTCATATTTTTTTTTTAACGCGCTCTGGGCATGCAAGCCACACACTTAACACGCATACCGTGGTCGCCACATAAACGGTTCAAAATGAAGGTTCATTTTTTCAAATTTGTACATTGTAATGCTCTTTCTTTCCAAAAAAGGTGAAATTTTCAACTTTATTTAGAGATAACAAGTAGTCATATATGGAGTTTTCAACTATTTGTAATAAAAATTTCCTCTAAATAAGTTAAATAAACTAAATGAAGAATATTTAGACCTAAAAGTAAACAAAAAAGGAAAAAATATGAAATTTTCAACTATTTAATAGAATAATTAAAATTTTTCAAAGAAAAGGTTGAAAATTTCTAATGCAAAGTTCAAAAACAAAAATTTTAACCGAAAAAATTTAAAAATTCAACAAAAAGCTTGACTTGCTAACCCACGCAGTAAGCAATACAATTAAGACTGATTTTTCAACCGAAAAACTCGACAAATTCAACTGAAAGGTTGTTTGTTGTATTCCTATAAGTTGAAAAATTCAAATAAAAGTTGGTCCCAAATAATTTTTAACACAATTCTTAATAAACAAAAATACGAACAATTGATAATTTCTAAGATATTCTTCTAATTAAGACATTATTATATATACAAAATTATAATTGATGATTTTTTGAAATTGTGGGTACTCAACTAATTTTAATTCACTGCAGAATGCTGCATAAACAGAACAAATGTAAGTGTAGAAAATTTCATGGTAAAAAATATGTTATAAGCATTTTCAATACATTTTTCAACCTATAAAGATGAAAATCTGGACTTAAATAGTTGAAGAAGTAAACTTTAAAGATGCTTAATTCTCCCTGAGGTTTAAATACTTGCTCAACTCAGCAATGACGAAAAAATTTACCAAAATAGTTGAACAAATTTCCTAAAAATCTTGAAACAACAGTTATTTTCAAAATTTCAATTCAAAAAGTCAGACGGAAAGAATATGTTTATTCTATACTCGAATACAGCAGTGCGATGCTTGTGAGCTAAGTAATAATAATCTTAAAAGCTTTTTATTTGTTTGACTTTTGTAAAACAAGTCAAAAATAATAGTTATATATATAGTTAAAATTTGAAAAATAAAAGTTCAAATATGACTT
Source organism: Tetanocera ferruginea (assembly GCA_958299015.1). Taxonomy (NCBI): domain Eukaryota; kingdom Metazoa; phylum Arthropoda; class Insecta; order Diptera; family Sciomyzidae; genus Tetanocera; species Tetanocera ferruginea. The sequence continues at coordinate 135,468,228 of OY282643.1, forward strand.
CTATTTCTCCGGCCAGAAATATAAGTTAAAATTTGACTTGTATTTTTTCGGTTAAGAATAATTTTTTGACTCAAAAATAACAGTTAAAATTTGACTTTTATGTTGGCATCTCAAAAATGTTAAAAGAGTATTGCTAATTTTTTAATTACATTTGGTATTTTATCTAAATCATTCACTCAATTGAATTAATTTACCAGTACATAAGTGATAAGAATGTAGGAAAAACAAGAGTCATTTTTGACTGAAAAAATAAAAGTTAAACTATAACTTTAAACTATAAACTATAACTAGTTAAACTATAACTTTTATTTTTGACCAAAAAAAAATCGGTCAAAAAATAACTATTATTTCTTGACTTTTTGGAAAAAAGTCATAACAGTTACGGTCCCTGGTTATAAGGGAAGTTATAAAGTTATAAGTTATAAAGTTTTCAACTTATTTAAATTGAAATTTATATAAAAATAAAAAGTTTAAAAATTAAGAATGAAAAACTAGTCCCTTTCATTTAAATAATTTGAAAACTAAAAAAATAGACTCAATAGATTAAAAATTACCGAAAAATAAAAGTAAAAAATTTTTACTTTTATATTTGACTGGAAAAATAAAAGTCAAATTTTAACTTGTATTTTTGACCGGAAAAATAGAAGTCATATTTTAACTTTAATTTTTTATTTTTATTTATAGTTTAACTTTTACTTTTGGACAAAAACAAAATTGGTCATATTTTAACTTTAATTTTTTATTTTTATTTATAGTTTAACTTTTATTTTCGGACAAAAACAAAATTGGTCAAAAAATAACTCTTATTTATTGACTTTTTTTAAAAAAGTCATAACAGTTACGGTCCCTGGTTATAAGGGAAGTTATAAAGTTATAAGTTATAAAGTTTTCAACTTATTTAAATTGAAATTTATATAAAAATAAAAAGTTTAAAAATTAAGAATGAAAAACTAGTCCCTATCATTTAAATAATTTGAAAACTAAAAAAATAGACTCGATAGATTAAAAATTACTGAAAAATAAAAGTAAAAAATTTTTACTTATATATTTGACTGGAAAAATAAAAGTCAAATTTTAACTTGTATTTTTGACCGGAAAAATAGAAGTCATATTTTAACTTTAATTTTTTATTTTTATTTATAGTTTAACTTTTACTTTTGGACAAAAACAAAATTGGTCATATTTTAACTTTAATTTTTTATTTTTATTTATAGTTTAACTTTTATTTTCGGACAAAAACAAAATTGGTCAAAAATAACTCTTATTTATTGACTTTTTTTAAAAAAGTCATAACAGTTACGGTCCCTGGTTATAAGGGAAGTTATAAAGTAATAAGTTATAAAGTTTTCAACTTATTTAAGTTGAAGTTTTGACATAAATAGTTGAAAAATTAAGAATGAAAAATTAGTCCCTTCCGTTTAAATAATTTAAAAACTAAAAAAATTTACTCAAATAGATGAAAAATGAAATTTAAACGTTGAAAAAAATCGTTTTTTAGGTTTAAATTTTAAATATACATTGATTTCAACCAATGAAGAGTTAAAAGTATAGGAAAAATATTTATTACAACCAATAAAAATTTCACTGAGGTTGAAATTTTAGACTTGAATTTTTAATCGTATATAATATATGGTATCATACTTTTAATTTACTTTTACATACATGTTAGTCTCAAAGGTCCTTATCACTTATGATAGATTGATATATATTTTTTATATTTGTATGGCGCCCTTAACTGCAAGCGCCCTGCGCACGGGCCCTACTGGCTCGGCTCTAGGGCCGGCCCTGATCTGATATCTTGATACAGTTTTCTTGCAAAATGCATTAAAACGAAAATATCAACGTAAGTTTTACAAAATTCATGACCGGAATGAGAAGTTTAAATTTCATGAAGCTATCAGTATCATTTGAGAAATCTTAATGCCTCATGCTGCTCCGTATCTCTACCACACGCATGGATTATTTTATGACTATTCTTTATAAACAAAAGCAAAAAAAATATAAAAATGACTCCAAAGTTTTAAGTAATTTAATATTTTCTCAACACTTTGTCACTCAACACGTTGTATTACTATCCACCGGTCCTTCCTCCAAGGAGGAGCCAGTACTGTGTTGGCGTTGTTTACATGACGTGTTGTATGATAAAAATGTAATTAAAAGTACACTCCTTGCCATGACTGCGCCAGAAATTCGACCGCTATGTTGCTAAAAACTGTTGTGTGTCATTTTCCGAACAACATTTTTTTTTTTAACAATTTAATTTTAGTTTACATAAATGACTGCAACGGGATATCATCGAAGGGTAAAAGATGTAACTTTTAAAGTAAGCACAAATTAGCTTAATTTTGTACACCGTAAAGTTGTTTTTAGTTATATGTGTTTGTTCAGTTGTCACTGGTATAAACGTAGCTGTGCCCTAAAATGTATGCAGCAAAAAATTTGCCTGGTTTACCCACAGTGATCACTCAGTTAATAGAAATTATGTAAGTAATTAATTAAATTACTCACATAGCCACATTCTAACAATTTCCACAATGTGCGTGCATGTATGCATGGTTGCATGTGTGTTTGAATGAAAATTATAAACTGACACTCTCGTGTGCGCATAATTAATGTTTGCAGCATTGGTGATGAATGTCTGACTGACTGACTGACTAACAGAGAAAGTTTGTATTGTTTTGCCGCCACAGGCTGTCGACAGAGTCTAGTATTTGTATATGCTTCTATTAGTCCATTTAACCGAGCATCGAGGTGAAATAAATGAATCGCCAATTACTAAATGACTGACAGAATTATTTAAACACGCCCTACATGCAATATCAAACGGCAAAAACTATTCTATCAATTTTTCATATTAAGTAGACATCAAATTTGATGCCGTTTCTAGCATCATTCTGAAAACGCACATTTCAAATAAGATGCAACTGTAACGAAAAAGTTTTATATTTTATGACGAATGAGTTATGGCAGCTATAACCATATAACCATAAATTATGACAATGAATTCATTTAAAGCTAAGAAAGTTTTTCGTTCTCGCCTGAGTATAAAACAGAATTTTTCTAACATTATCGTTGCTTTTTAACGCCTGCTTCACGCACAATTGTAGCCAAATCTTGTTTATTATGGCATTTAGTTGAATTTTCTTAAGAACATTGTTAATAAATTAACAAGATGAGACAGCAGCAAATCTTTCTTTGCTGCTTTCTTTGTTAAATAATGCCATATCTAAAGCTTAGCCGCACCAACCAATTAGAATTCACAGGCTCAAATAAAGTGAAAACAAATGATTCGACAGTCTTTGCTTTAATTTTCTCATCATATTGTGAATTGTGTCTTTTCCAAGCTTTGCATCTCGATTAAATTTCAGCGAATGAAAGATTTCTTTGTATCCATTCGATTGCTGACTTCAGACTATCAGATGCATATCAGTCACGCAAATCCCTTTGTGTATCTTTGGCATATTGATTTGAATGAAAGAGACACATTGAATATTTTTGATTATATTAAGATATATAGTATCAACAATAGCTGTTGATAACAGCAATGACAACAACAATAACAGCAATACCAGTGAATGCGTAACTGTGTTTAGTTGTCTGAATTTTGATTGCGAATATTTTGCTATAATGAAGTTTGATTGTGTTTTGGTCATCACACCTTTTGCATGTGTGATGATGACCATGCCAACTGTGAGCATCTGTGTGGTCGTATTGGTGTCAATGGGAAAACATGAATAATTGATGATTCGAATGATAAATTCATAAATTGCAATCAGCTGGAAATACGGACAAATCATTTGTTTTCTTTTCATTATATTAAAATAGGCATATAATTGGAACTGTAGAGCATGTCAGATGACAATGAAAAATTTATTTCAAATAGCTGTCATACAAATTCCCCAAAGTATAATCATCTATTGTTCTCTAATTTGTTTCAAGGTCGAACATAGTTGTTGCCTGCAAGATACATATGTATATTTATTGGCAAGTGAATACTTAATATGATAGAAGGAAATATTTAGAATATACTGAGAAGCATACGCATTAATTTAATAACTGTAATAAAACATAAAAGCTTTTATGCACTCAATCTGACAACATGAAGACACCTCTTTAAAATACAAGCAGCTTAAAGTATTAACAATTTATGTTTAATTTAAACAGAACTATAGAGCACACAGGCTGACACAGAAATTAATTTAGCCATTTAACGAATATATTTTATAAAAACCAACTTAAATTTTTAATAACTTTTACATGAATTAAATTACAAGCATGCTTGACAACCATAAGTGTGCAGAGTATTATCGAGCATTTAATTATTTAAATTAAAATTGCATTTCATACAACCCAAAATTAAACACTTTCAGAACTTACTGCATAATTGAAGCATCACCAATTATGTGTAATTATAGGGAAAACTTGAAACACAGTGGCTGACTCAAATAAAAATTTATTTAACCATTCCACAAAAATATTAAATAAAAGTCAAATTCAGTGTCAATTACTTTTGCAACAATTAAACTGCAAGTATTCTTGGCAACTTTATGTGTTCAGTGTATTTCCAAAGAAATTTTCACAACATGTTCATCAAAGTAGTACTCTGTTCCGCAGCGAAATATACTCGCAACATTTCTCTGCTAACAATTTTTTACGACAATTTACTTTTATTTATTTTACGACGAACTACCCTTTTTATTTTGAAGTGAAAAGTGACAGTTGTCTTTAAATTTTTTTTAATTTTATTTTTTTGTCTCTTTTTTGAGAAGTCAAACATGAATTTTTCAAATTTTACAATTTCTAACTACTTTCTATCAACTAGATTTTTTTATAATCAAGCCTATTAAATTATGTCCAATAAAATTTTCGATATGTTTGTTCAAGTAATTTTTACATTTGGATGAGCAGTTGTGCTATTAAAAGAAATATTTAAAAAAAATTTTTGTTTCATATAAAAATACAAGTCAAAAGTGTCTAAAAATTAAAAAAAAAATCAACCTTCAAAAAATTGTTAATTTAACCATTTCATCTTAAAAATTAACATATATTTTTAATAGAAAAAATAAGCTATCGCCGAAAGAAAATTGTGTAAAAATAAGATCAGAACATATATTTTCAGAAGAAGTGTCTTTTATTATTGTTTTATGTTCAGAAGAAGTGTCAAATTTTAGTATCTAGATTTGACATTATCGGCTTGATTGTAAAAATCGAATATTTAAATTTATTCGAATATAGTATATTTGAAAATAGCTAGAAAATATTTAATCAATTTAATTAAAAAAAAATTACCCTTAAAAAACATATTCCCAAACCTACAAGAAAAATGTAATGGACTGCCGTGTACAGAAATTTGTTCTGATTTTGGAACATAGTCTAATTAGTACCAAGCTGAGCTTCTGTCTGCTGCTTTGCTTCTAAATAGAATGTATTCGTCTTTTCCAGTGAACTCTGTGAAAATAAATACAAGGATGTTTTGCAGTCATTTTTGCAAAATGTCAACCCTTTTTAACCAGCCAGTCCAACTAACACATAAACTTCGATAAGGCTAGGAAAGTTGAATATTCAACAGCTGAAGCTTGGTTTTGCGCTTCCATAAAGCTTACAACTAGAAATTTACTTGTTCACGAAGATATAGTTGATATAATAGCTGTTATGAAGTATTTCAGAAGTTAATATCAGAAGTTTTATAAAGCTTTATTTCAAAGAAACTTACAAGAGACTTCTATTTCATGTAGAGCTTAGGATATAACTTCGATTAAGTAACTATTACGAAGCTACCATTTCCAATATGTTTTGAAAAGGTATGTTATTGAAACTAAAGCTTCTCGTACGTATCATATAGAAGCTCTAATTTTAGTTAAACCAAACAATTTATTTATTTGGCTCTTGCCTTTCGAAGCTTATATTTCGATTAGAATTTTTCCAATAAGTTTTGATAATGTTTATTTTTGGAAACTGAAGCCTTTTGTATGCACAGAAAAGACGACTCTCAGTTTCCATAAACATGACATCATTCAGTTTCAGCTCTTTGCATATAAAATATAAATAGGTCGATATATAACCCTACGATCTAGCATGCAGTAGGTTACGGATTCTAGTCCCGTATATAATAATAACAAATTTTGTGAAATTTGTAATTAATTAAATATGATTAAATGAAAGCATTTAGATTTAAAATTGGAATTAAGTAAGGTACAAATTTATTGAAAAATTGAAATATCATATAAAAATCAGAAAAAATTTTTTGTTGTTAATTTTGCAGTTTCGGTAAAGCTAACATCATTCAATTTGGAACAGTTTTAAGCAGGTTACTTTCCAAAGTTTATTAGAAATACATATAAGCTGTAAAAAGCTTGTTTAAGCAAGCACGCACTTATCCTGCGGAAGTTGCTTGCGAAGTTTAACACAAGTCCGAGAAGCTTCTATAAGACAATAAAAAGTTCGCCTTTTTGCCTTTATAGAAGACTATAGGCGTACTTTCAGAAACAACGTAGTTTTCATAATGAGTTGCTGTAAAGTTTTCTGCAATCTTTATAGAAGTCTTTGTGCTAATTGGGAGCTGACATAAGCCAACAGTGTTGTACACAGATATTACTCGAATGTCAAGCTATAGTGTTGAATTCTTGCAACTATTATATTAAAATTCCATTTCTTGAAAAAGAGTTGCAAGCAATCTTTTTAAATAATTTTGATTTGACTGTTTTATAAATTCTTGTATTTCATCTAAATTTATGTTAAAAATCGGAAAAATCAACCAAATCCAAAAAATGGTAATATCAGGATCTCAACAATCCCGGAATATCAGGCGTCATAATCCCGGCGCTTTCGGAACCGGAAAAAGTGCGTTGTTCTGAATTTGATAAATAAGGTTTTATGAATTAAAATGAGTTTTTATTCAAATTCATTTTTCCCAAACAGCATTATTAAAAAAAAAAATCACTTGATTGAAAATATTTCATTTCATAGCAAATAGAACAAATTTGTGAGAAATTCTGTTATTCAGATCAACAGATTATTCAAATGAAGTGCCCACTCAATTTTCATTTATAGCAGCATATATTTTATTCATCATAATTTAGACCTTTAAATCACTTATAATAATCTGAAATTACAGAATCTGTTTTTCTTTACTTAAGTTTTTTTGCTGAAATAAAAAACAAAAAAAAAATTTACAAACTGCTTTAAAAAATTTTCACAATATTTTGTTGGGAGATTGTATTTCCATTGGGACTTCATGCAAATTTTGTTTTGTTTTTTTTTCTACTTTATTGTCATCTCTGTAAAGGTCAGCGCACGTTGTTGTAGGAGAGCCCTAGGTGTTTGGTTGCTTGGTGAATGAAGCAGGTTACAAGCGATTTGTAAAGAATTGTTGACAATTTTTTTTTTTCTTATCTTCAAACCTAAGCCCTAATGCAGGGTGCATAACATGCTAAACAAATTATTTCTTATTTGCGTAAACATTATTAAATTTAGATTGTTTGAAGTTGAGAGTTGTGTGCGTTAAGCCATAAATCAATCAACGGTAAGTAACTCAGAGATGATCATTAATTATGTATTTTTAGCAATTTTATGTATTAATAGTAGACTACTATAGAAAATAATGATATAAATTATGATTTGATGCTGTTTTCGATCGTTTAGCTACAAAGATTATTTAAAAACGTTTAACCTAAAGGTTCCTCTTTTGCAACAGGAAAAATGTGCTTTACACACTTTTCGCATCACGAAATTATTTCAATCATTAACATCACAAAGTTTTGTCAAAATAAATTTTATAACAATAAAAGGAAACACGTTTTTAGAGCAAAAAAAAAATATGTTTTCTAGATTAAATTATGTTGATAAAACTGTACATTCCATTAATATGTTAAAACAACTCAATTTTTATCACGATCGCTAGTAGAGGAGAGCCGTTCCCGTTGTATCAAGTACTAGTTGTCACAACGCCGATATCTTTTGATTCGACAACGTTATCGAGTTAAATGTCACAGAAACGTGTGGTAACAGACGAGTTAAATTTTTTATCAAAGAAATGTTTTAATTGTTTTTAAAATAATAAACGTTATTCATATCAGGATTGTAGCATAAAAGAGTGAATTAATGTTTAAAATTTTGTAGTGCCATTATTGCTTGATTTGTGAGAGTTACAGTGGTTCACTAAAATTTTCTGACAACTAGAGCTACTCTTCCCTACGCAAAATTGCAAAATCAAAGCTTAAAACTAAGAATTGAGTCAAATGCAATTTCAAGACGTGGTTATTATCGCATAAAATGTGTTAAAAATTGCAAAATAAAGTCAATATCTTGGAAAAAATTTTAAAAATATATATTTAGAACAAATGAAAAATATTTTGAATTTAAATAATATTTACATTAACTTATTAAAATAAAACATAGCGGATTAATTCTTCTGTAGAATGGTTAAATATTTTTTTTAAGTCATTAAGTTCTGTTGATAAAGTGCTTATAAAGTATTTATTTTTTTGAAAAAAACCAAAACAATAAAAAAGTTATTGCATAAAATATGAAAGAGTTACTCACTCTCACTTTAAGTATTTTTAATATTTCTTAAAACTTAATATATTCTAATAATAAATAACTTAATATTTCTATAAGTCTTTTTTGATTTTAATTAACCTTTAAAGGTTAAGATAAACATATGAACAACCAAATTGCAAATAGTTTTTAATGCTTCATCCATTTTTTATTTGTAATAACGAGAGATGCGTCAAAAAAATGCCTTAACTTACTACAATTATTTTATTTTTTTTTATATAAAAAATATTTTTTTTCATAACTTCAACATACTTTTTCATGAATTTCTTTTTTTTTTAATTAACTCGAAAACTGCTGACATTTTTTTTTTAATTTAGAGTGGGACATAACATTCGCGGCGGAGAAAACAGACCTTTTTATATAAATTCATAACTGAGACAAAAACAAACATTTTTCCATTTTTTTATTGTTGAGAATTGAACAAATAACAAGAAAAAAAATTCAAAAAAATATATTTTTCACTCCAACATGGTTTAATAGAGCTCCAAACTGGCGACAGAGAAAAAAACGGGGTCTCGTGATTGCAGCGCTGGGAGTCGCAAAAATTGTCCCATCTGGAAAAACAATTACTTTTTTAAATCTTAACAAAATTGGTTATCGTATGACAGGAGCTTTTTTTCAATTTTTAGTGATGTTTCAAATTTTAAAGTGTGTTTTTTCGAAAAAATAATAATCATAAAAAATAGAAAAAAAAAATTAAAAAAAGCTCGTGTCATACGATAACGAATCTAGTTTAAAAAAATAAAAAAAAAAAAATTCGTCAAAAAATGAACCCGCTAGTGCCGCAACCAGTACGAAAAACATGGTTTCGTGATAAACGCGTTCAAAGTTTGTGATCAAAGAAAAAAAAGGCGAAAATTAAAAATGCGCTCTCACTTATCCGGCTGTAACTTTTGAACACGTAGGATTTTTTTTAAGAATGTTTACTAAAATACAAAATTTTAAAAAAAAAAATCATAAAACGGCCAATGTTATGTCCCCCCTTCAGAATGTTATTGTTTTCATCGTTGCTATTGTTAATACATTTTGAATTCGACATTTAAGCACTTTGAAGTCATCAAAACTAAATCGTTTTGTTGCAAATCTGCATCATGGCGGAATAAAAGTTAAAGAGTTGAGATATTAAGACGTTAGTGAAGATAAACTCAAGACTAATATTTTGCTAATTTAATTATAACTCAATAAAAATAACTTAACATTTATTATTACGTTGCTTTGATGTTTATACCCTAAACCTGAAAGGTCAGGGTATATTAACTTTGTGCAAACGTTTGTAACGCATAGAACGAAGCGAGTCCGGTATAGAAAGGTATATATATTCTAGATCAGCGTCACCACGTGAGTCGAGCTATCTATGTCCGTCCGTCCGTCCGTCCGTCCGTCCGTCCGTCCGTCTGTGTGTTGTCCGTATACACAGGATAAGAAGAAGGAGTTGAGATAATTGGATGAAACTTGGTACACATAGTCACATGTACCCAAGGATCTGCACTATTGAATATTTTTGGAATCCGTCCACGGACACGCCTACCTCCCATACAACCCAAAAATTTAAAACTGCATAACTCAGCTCATAATAAGTCTACAACAACAAAATTTGATATGTGTGTGTTTTATACCAACACAAAGATGTCTTTGAAAAATGGACGTCATCCGCTCACGGACACGCCCACCTCCCATACAACCCAAAAATTGAAAACGCAATAAATAAGCCTCTGTTTAACCTACAGAACTAAAATTTGGCACGTATGTTTTTTATAACAAAAAAAATATGGTTTTGAAAAATGGACATCGTCCGCCCACGGACACGCCTACTTCCCATACAATGCAAAAATTGAAAACTGCATAGCTCAGCTCATAATAAGCCTACAACAATAAAATTTGATATGTATGTGTTTCATACCAACACAAATATGTCTTCGGAAAATGGACGTCATCCGATCACGGACACGCCTACCTCCCATACAACCCAAAAATTGAAAACGCAATAAATAAGCCTGTGTTTAACCTACAGAGCTAAAATTTGGCACGTATGTTTTGTATGACAAGACAAAGATGGTTTGGAAAAATGGACTTCATCCGCCCACGGACACGCCCATTTACAATTAATTTTTTTTTTTTTTTTTTTAAAAGTGGGTTTAGGGTATTTCATAGTCGGCCTAGACCGACTTTAGACTTTCTTTACTTGTTTTTTTTTTCACTTTTTGTAATGTCTCTTTTCGTTTGTCTTTGAAATTATTTCAATTAGAATGTACCTACACAGAGAAAAAAGCATGCTAAATTCAAAGAAAATTAACTTAATTTTTAAGAATATTTTACTTGTTTAAGCGCCAAGAACTTTTTTTTCCTTTCAAATGGAAATTTTTCTTTGAAAGAAAAAATTTAATTATTTTTGAAACAGCAAGTAGCATTTTGGAAAAAACTAAAAGAAAATTAATTAAGAAAAGAAATTATTTCTGCGACAAAACTTAAAATTTGTATAACCAAAAATGGAATAAATTCTAAAAACGAAAAGAACTACAATTCAACCGAAAAATTTTTCTTTCCAATCAAAATATAATTATTGTTGAAAAAAATCAGAATTTATTTAACGTTAAACAACAAAAGAAAAGTAAAAAACTAAGTTAAAACAAAATGTTGCAACAAAATTCCACTTGTAGGTAGACTTGTAGGGTAGAAACAAAACAAGTTTCTACAAGTCAAGTGAAAACTTTTTTCAAGTAACTTGATTTTCACTTTACTTCTTGCAGGTCTCTAATGTCCATAAGCGCAACCAAAGGGGGCTTTCGGGGTTTAAACCCCCCCTCCCCCCCCCCCAAATTATTGTAGTACCAAGCAAAATAGTATTCAAAGTGAGTCACATGAAAAGTTATCACACGTTTTATGAAATGAGTGAAAACCCCAAATCGATTCTGGTTGATGCATAATCTACTAAATTAGTCATATTTTATTCCTTCAGACTGCACATTAAGCCGGATCGATTTTGTATGGAGAATAAAAAGTGAGCCGGACACTGACTCAAAAGTAAGAAGTACTCTTAAAAACTAGAAAATATTTTTTTTAAGCACCTATAAAAAATTTACTTTTATTGATATTCAAATGCATTTAAGATTATTGGAAAAGTACTGAGCTCTTCTTTCTTTTGGTGTTTCGTATGGTGTTGTTTAATCCACAACACCAAGAAAAAGTGTAGGAAAGACCTACCGTTAAAAATATATTATTTCAATTTCGTCAGCATTTGCGCATTGGACAAGTAATACCAAACGATTTTTTCAAATTCAGACTCTTTGTTTTTCATCCCAAGGTGTCAGAAATTTAGCGGTTTTTACTTTCGGAACTGAGCATAACACTGGTTTACAAATAACGAAAAGTTGTTTGTACTTTGAATGCCACTATTCTTTTCTCATGTAAAATCGGTCGCTGATTCCGAAAAAAAATTTTTTTTTTTTTTCTGTCACTCCGTTTTCGAGATATTGCTTTTATGCATCTCGAAACTGCTGCAGGTACAATAAAGGTAGGTAGGTCCACGACTTAGAGCTCGACCGCCGAAACTGTCAAAAAAACACAAAATAAGTATTTACATGGCATAATAAAAACAGGTAGGCTCTCTTTCATATAGCCATAAGTGTCGAAATCAGACGTTTTGCTGTGACGGTTTCGACGGTTGCACTCTCAGTCGTGAGCCTACCTGTTTTTATTGTAGCGTGTTTGTTCTTATCTTTTCTTTCGCAAAACTCTTGACTTGATTCCTATGAACAATAAAAATGAAAAATAAAAATAAAATGAAAATATAGTACAGTAACCCAATTTATTTATATGACAATAAAATTTGTAAAAAAAACATAACTTGGGTGCTTTCGTTCCATTGAACACAACTTTTTCATTTCTCAATAGATTTTCTTCAACAATAGCTTATTTTTTTTGGAAAAATAAAGGTTTTTAGTAAAAAATATCAAAAGCAACAAAATATTTTGATTTCTTAACGAAATTTGCAACTATTTTGTCTTTTTTTGGAAATTTTTGTGAAAAATAAAAAAATCCCCGAAATTTGAATTTATTCCGCCAAAACTAACAGCTCGACCAAAAAATGATGTTGGCATTGTTTGTAAGAAATTTTATTAGCTTTTATTTGATATATCATTTGTTTGATTACTGTTGTTGGTTCTGGAGATATATGCAATTAAGGGAACCAACTTTTTTTTTTCGTTGAAAACCGTACAGTGGGCAATATCTCGAAAACGGAGTGACAGAAAAAAAAAAAAAATTTTTTTCGGAATAAGCGACCGATTTTACATGAGAAAAGAATAGTGGCATTCAAAGTACATATTGGCTGTAAGCCAGTGTAATTAGTGCTCACTAAAGGACGAATTTTAAAGCTAGTGCCAGCCAATTGGGTATTTTTACAACGAAGTGATGTATGGATGAAAAATTTTCACTGCACTCAGTAAAAAGTTTCTCGGAATAAGTAAAAAGACATAATATTTAGAGAAATATGTTATAGAGTTTGCTCCAGAGAATGCTTTTCTCTAAATGTGGTACTAAAAAATCCCTAAAAATGATAAAAAGCTTCCATGAAAAAGGGAAATATATAAAAATATATCGTTTTTAGAGACTAAGCCTTTTTTTATTTTTGTAAAAAGATTGAATTTTATTGAAGAAAATACTTCGCACAGTGAATTTTTTATCAAAATTTAGTAAAAATTTTTCATTTTCCTTAAATTTTTCTCTAAACGAGAATTTTTTGTGGAAGAAAAATACTTATCATTATTAGAGACATTGAAATATTTCCATTTCCCACAAGTGAGGAATATTTATTTGAAAATGTGAAAATTTATTCTCATTGAATTATCGAAAATAGAGAAATTTTTTATCGGAGAAAGGTAGGTATTTTTTCTGAATGTGTGGGGAGAAAAATATTGCATTTTTGCTGACCTTATTGGGACCCGAGTTAAAATGAAAATATTTTAGCTCAAGCCTTAAAACCTTCGTACAACTGCCAAACAAGAAAAAAATCCATTCAACGGCCTACAACTGGTGCTTACAAAATATTTTGGCCGAACAGATCCTAAGCAACGTTGAAGCCAGTTTATTTTAAAACGACCGCTACCACTGCTGTTCACCTTCTGTACGGATAGAATGTCCTGACAGTGACCGTTTTAATTTAAAAAAAAAAAAAAATATGGTGCTGGTCATGCCTGAAGTTTGAACAAGGAACCATTAGTGCAAAAATTGAACGCACTAACCGCTACAACTCAGCCGCAGTAATTACGTAAAATTGTTTTTATATATAAGTTCTACATTTAATAAACCCCCCCCCCCAAAAAAATTTCTGGTTGCGCCCCTGCTAATGTCTATATACAAATGGATCAATCAAAAATGCAATTATACATTTTTACGGAAACAAATTTAACTAATTTTGGCGTCTGGGGTAACATTTTTACAGGATATGAAGTTTGAGATGAGGTCTTTTTGCCGATAAAATGCCATAAGTTTTTAATATGCTTGTCATTGGTGTGGTATTCATTTTGTTAAACGAGTTCAAAAGTAAAAAATATATAATTATAAAATCCTTATAGGTTGCAGTTCACATATAATCACAAAATGTCAAGTAATATATATTTGGCTAAAACTAATGAGGAAATACGCATTGTTTTCAAAATAATGCCTTTTTTGTGAGTTGGTGCCTTTTAATTCGTTATTGATGGCAGCACTTGCTATTTGACTGCAGAATTTTAATTTTTTTTGTTTTTATGTAAATCAAACTTTAAAATTCTAAGTATTGGATGAAAAGAATTGATAAAAAACAAATTCTTAATTTTTACTTTTAAATTGAAATTCTTCATTTCTTCATGATAAAAATTAAATAAATTATTATATTATTAGAAATTTTTAAACAAAGAAAATTTTTACTTTTAAATTGTAATTCTTCACACACATGTCAATATTTTTGTTTCAAAATAAATTTTCGTTACTACTAAAGAAATTTCAGATTTTTAAAATAAAAACTTGTCTTCTTTGATTTTAAAGTTGAACTTTTTTCTGAGTGTATTATTAAAAAGTGTTAACACAAGTGCTTTTTACTACAAAAATCACTTTCTTATGTGTTTGATTTAAAACATATTTTTTGAAAAATAAAATACTCAGAACTTCTATCTTAACTCAACAGCCCCATCGATAAACTCCCTACTACGTCTGTGAACACAGAAAAAGCCTTTTGAAAGTCATCCCACTCCTTCGCCTTACTTGTTGGGTTTCGAGCATAGTCTTATCCGCACCCATCATGTTCACTTAATGTCTGAAGGCGCTTTAATTTGAATGCCGCTTTGTTGACTTAACAAATTAATGAGCCGTATAATTGTGCAATGCCTCTGCCATTGATTTACTTTCGAAAGCCATAATTTGAACTTTGCACTGTAAGCAATATGGATGGCGCTATCGACGCAAATAGCTTAAATTGATTTTTTTTTCTTCTTCTTCTTCTTCTTCTTCTTCTTTTGCTCTATCAAATTCAATCAGTGATGTCGCCCCGTGCTCATGGCACTCACTGCTCATATGACCTTCGACCGTGTCAATTGCCAGTGAATTGTTATGACTTGCATTTAGACAAATTATATCTGATGTTGCTATTCTGTAGTTGTTGTTATTTCTGTTTTTATTAGTGTCTCACCTGACACGCGACCGATTTTGTGCCAGATTTGTTGCTCAGCGAAAGGAAATAATTTGCAATGAAGCGAAGTCAAGAATATGTTATAAAAAGCCGGGAGCCAACAAAAGGTATTCTTATAAAAAACTTCCGTGAGCTTTACGTTATTTACATACCGCTGATGGCTGTTTGGAGGCATGATTATATAAAAACAAATAAAAGCTGAAACAATAAACTTCAATTTAGAAATTTTGAGATTTTTGCAAGGCCCCTGACAACGCTCAACAAAATGATTAGTGTTATTCTGCTCTTTGTGCGCTAATAAAAACGGAAGTCCCATTAAGGACGAACAAAAAACTTGTGCTTTTTTTTTATTTGAAGACAGCAAGTAAAAAGAATATTTTAAATATATGTATGCGCCATGTTCTGCACCATAAGTTAGCAATCGACACCAACTCTAATATCTGTAGCAGTTTCAGTGATGACGCTTCCGCTTTCACTTCCGGTTTCTTTTGAACGATGAAATTTCTACAGCGTCAACATTCATTTATTGCAGTATTTTTTCCATCCGCTTCCATATCCTGCACATTTTTTTGTTATTTTTTTTTTTTTTTTTTGCTATGAAAAACATTTTGTCAGTGTTACTTTGTCGCCATTTAAGCATGACTACTAAATTGGTTTGAAGTCAAGTTAAAATCATTTCTAGCATGTCTCTTAATAGTGAAAATGAAGAATAAGTAACTAATAAAGTGTTTTTATGCTACATCAAGTTTTTTTTCATTTATATGAAGACGTAAAATAATAGTGGAATTTTTAATAAAAACTAAAAATGTTCATCCACAGACAATAACAATGTCCATCAAGCTGAAAAAGTTATTTTAGCCAATGTCGGAGGACATTTTTGTTTGCATATGTTGTTTATATTGCATTGATGCATAGCTGTATTATATGTAGCAAGCAAATTTTATTCTTTTCATTTTGTTGGTTACTGATTACTTAGAAGTACTGTCAAAATAATATTTTCCGAATCAAAATTTAGATTCCAGTTTCTCACTTTCCATAAAACTCTAAAAATGTTTGTAGAGTCTCAAGTGGAAAAACACGACAACGGACTAACAGTCTTACGTAACGGGTACAGCATCCTATTTAATGTAGGTTGCATTTTTCAAACAAACCGCAATTTTTATGCATGAATTATATATAGAATTTCTCAATCAATGTTTTCAGAGAATTTTAACATTTTATTTTTTTTTTTTGTTTTTAATTCATGCAACTTCAGCAGCGGAATAAATATGAGCTATTTAGCATTTTATCATTCTTAAATATAAGCAATTATTTCATGGTGTTGTGCGTTAAAAACTGACACTTATGCATTGCCATTTGAACACGCATACAAGTTGAAGTTGCTCTTGCTGCAAAAAAAGTAAAAAACACAACGAAAATCTAAAATATATGTATAGCGTGGCGCCATTTTTTCCATGGTTTATTTACACACAAATAAGATATTACGCGGTGAAGTTGAAACTAAGCCGATTTGACGCTTAAACTCATTTAATAATGCTCTCTATTGGTACCTTCTTTTTTTGACAAAATACGTAATGTTTATGTACTTCTGTATCGTGCAAAAGCGCGTGTGTCATTTTACTTCTAAATATTTATTCGTTTCCGCTTTCTGTTAACAAAAGTTGCCAAATTGAGGCATCCTTTTACTACAATTTTACTGTTCGAAGTTTTTGTTGATTTTGTACTTGTTTTAGCTGCAGCGCACAGTGGTTGAAAAGTGTAAATAAATACCAAAATTCATGAAGTGTGATTGATGAATTTCTTTCTTTAAGTTGTTTTAGAATTGCCTCATTAGCATGATTCCAAAAGATTTCCAGGAAAAATTCACAGATGTTTTATGCAGACGTCTTAAAAGTCGATTCATGTAAAAACGAACCACACAGAGTAAAGGTGAGCAAAACCGAGCAAAAATTAAATAAGTTTCGAGTTCTTCCTCAGTCTTAAAACTTAGTACATTAACTTAAGTATTCTTTCATAATTATCTAAACTAATATTTAGCATCCTTTTAGGCATGATTTGATCTGATCACTTTCGTCTCTGTCCGATGTAAAGTTTGCGAGCTACACTCAAATGAATAAATTTTACTACAATTTTCAAAAACAATTTAAAAGACCCCGATCTTTAAAATCGGCTTTACCCCAAGATGCGGGAATGGCCTTTCCATTGGTGCCACTTTCGTCTCTGTCCGATGTATAGTTTGCGAGCTTCACTCATTTGAAGCACTGAACTGTTTACATTCAAAACCAGATAAGTCACACAGATCGAATTGTTGGGAAATTGAAAAAAAAAAAATTTAATTTTGTTAGAAATTTTTTATAAAGAAACTCGTTATGCAAAATTATGCTCCATAGGAATAGATTTTTTATGTGAAAAAAAATAGTCTCCTAGTTCAAAAAAAAAATCGTATTTTCAATGTCAAATTTGGACTTGTCTGGTTTTGAAAATTAGAAATGAATCAAAATTTATATTCTGCCGTTCGGGGTCTCAAAAATTAGAAGAAGTCATTAAAATGATTTCTGCATACTTTTTTTTTCTAATCGGAGGAAAACCGCCGAAGTAATTTTGGTTCTCCTGAAGGTCCTTTTAGTAAAAAAAAATTATTATTGCTCTTAACTTTTAATTTTTACAGAACGCATACCCAAATCCGCTAAAATGTTAAATTTATTACTTATACCAACGTTTTGACATAAAAAACTTTTTCAAAATTTGAATGAAAACTACACTAATGAAAACTTGCTTGGACTTATCTGGTTTTGATTCAAAATTTACAGTGGACATGTGACTGCTTTTGATTGAAAAGGGAAAAAGGATTGACATTTCTTAATGCATTAAAAGTTAAAGATTTTTAACATTTTTATCAAAGAGAATTTTATGGATCGATATATTGTAACATTAGCTTTACAATGACATTTCTCAATAAAATATTTTTTTCCTGTGACTTATCTGGATTTGAATGTAAACTTCTCAAATATGCTGCTAATTTGCCCTATAAAAATCATTAAAATTAAAAAAAAGTTAAGATTTTATACCGTCTAATGTATACAGTTCTTCCTATAATAACTTTCTAACTCCATAACTCTATAAGCCAAATTGTGACTTATCTGGATTTGAATGTAAACTCCTATAAAAACCACTAAAATTAAAAAAAAGTTAAGATTTTATACCGTCTAATGTATACAGTTCTTCCTATAATAACTTTCTAACTCCATAACTCTATAAGTCAAATTGAGGATAAACCCAGCAAAAGATTTGCTTTCTTAACCCTTTCAATGACTTGGCTAGAATAATCGTGGAAAAATTGTTTTGAGGTAATATGTCCATCATTTAGGCCATAAAAATATTAAAAAAACATCCCAAAAACAAAAGATTTGCTTTCTTAATAAATATTTTTATTTTTATTTAAAATTTTTATATATCATTCGCAACTTTTTGGTGAACAATTTCGCAACTTTTTCGTGTCACACGAGCTTTGACAACAAATACTATTTTAGCCTTATTCCCTCGTTATAAAACTGCTTTTTTTTATAGTTGGTTTCATATTTTTTGTGATTTCGGACTTTGTGTTTTTACAACTTTGATCCAGTTTTATGTTTTTATCTGATATTATGAAATTATCATATTTAAAATTAACCAAGCTTTTTAGAAAGGTATTATTCTGACATATTTGGTCTGTGAGATATTCAGGTTCAAAACAAAATTTTTGATTTCTTTGCTTAAAATTTTAACTTACAAAAATGTTTTTATATTTTATTGGTTTAAATTGGTTGGTTTGAATTCCATTGGTTTGAATTCCAGAGCATCAAAACAGAACCAAAATTGTAAAAATACCGTGTCCAAAATAACAAAAAATCTTAGGCCAACTAAAATAATAAATGCAGTTTTTTAACAAGGAAAGAAAGCTTAAACATCATTAGCTATCAAAGTTCGTGTGACATAACCATTGTAAATTAAATCATACCATATGAAGATGCCAGTCATGCATGCTACACGACCTGTGCTCACTTAATCACAATGCCACTAAGTATGCTATGAAATTTTTCAACTGGTATTAGTTACATCTTCACAACCACCATCAATTTTTTAAAAAATACATGAGGTTTTCTTTTTTTAACAATACCAAACTGCAGGCTTTTTTCTCTTGATGATTTCTTTTAAACTGTTTTTATAAAAAGCAAAAACAATATCTACGAATACTAGAAACAACTAATTCTTAACCTTTAGTTGCTAAACTTGATGAAGTTGAAATTGTAAAAAACACATAATGTGGTAAATTTCGTATGGGAGGTGGGCGTGGCAGAAATTAATATACAATATAGGTTCACTACAAAAAAAATATGACGTTTTAAATATTTGTGTTGTATGGAAAGTAGACTTGGCTGTCGACGGACTTCAAAATATAAAATGTGCTCTTATATAGCCAATTCCAACTAATATACCAAATTTAATTGGTCTGCAAATTTAATGAGTCTTTACATTTATTGAAAATTTTTATGTGGTACTTGACCACTGTGCGGCGTTAAATGCAACCATTGCGAAGAGTACGAGCGACACATATTGTTCTCTATTTCAAAGTATTCAAAGTATTACCCCTTTTACATTAGTCAAGAATTGAAGTCAATTTTCTGAGCTTGTATGCCAATTCGCCGCAAATAGGAAGCGACGAAAGAGGAAAAAGTTGACGGTACACAGTCAAGTGTACTGGCAAGTTTTTCGAACTCGAAAAATTGCTTCCATTTCTTGACTAGTGTAAAAGGGGACTATTCAATATTAATAAATGGAAGGTAGGTAAAGCTGAGAAAGGATTAAAGCTTCTTCGTTTTTACTCCTTGTTATAAGTCATGCCAAATGATTGTGTGCAGATACATAAATGTAACGGAATGTGTGTGAATCAGTAAATATCAATGGGTTAGGAAATAAAATTCCCTCTTTGACTTCATTATGTAAATTGCTTTTAAATATAAACTATAAACCCATGACATGGTCTTCGAATGAAGAAATAAATTAAGTAAATATTATTGTGGTAGGGACAATTAAGTCAAGAGCAAAAAGCAAATCAATAAATTATGTTTATTACAAATTTGAATGGGACATGTACATTAATAAATGTTTAATTTAAATATAAAAATTTATTTAGGGATTTGGTAACAAATGTGAAAGCTCAATCATCTCTCACAAAATGCATAGTTGAAGGTTTAAAATATACAAAGGAATGAATAATTTCTTGAAATAATAATGTATATCGGAAGCTTTAGAAATTCACAGCTTTCATTATAATGATTGATAATTATCAATTGCTGATAATAATGTTGTACACGGCAATGAGTTTAGAATGTATGATTTTGTTTTATATATCGAAAAATTAAATCGGTTTATATATTATGACATGAATATATAATTACTTTCTAAACAGAAAGAAAATAAAATAATGAAATATGTAACAAAAAACGAACTGGGGCCATTTCAGCCCTTGTAAGGACATAGTTTCTTATGATCAATTGTCTTGTTTGTGTTATTAAATATTTCTACACAATTGATCGAGCACTGGACACACATGTTTTATGTCAACTACAAACGGCTGATGCTCATTTTCTCAAAAAGCTTCACATGACATTATTTTCTTTCTAAGATTTGTCATTATCTGCAGAGAGGTAACGACCGATCAGAAAAATTTATTTCTATTGAAAAAACTTACTGTCAGATGTGAGGATTGAACTTGAGCTGTCCCAGTTCTTTGGTTCGCATGCCACACACTTAGCTATAATCGACCCTTTTTTACTCATGGTGACGAGGTTATTTTTATCTCTCGCAACTTAATCTACTGTTTTTATTAACTAAACCATACAAGAGCAATAGACGACCTTCCAAAACTGCACAAAGAAAATAGACTTTGTAAAGCAACAAAAAGGACTTGATGAAAGAAACATGTTGTTGCGACTTTTTTCTATTTGCCACTATCTCGAATTTAACTCAAATATAAAAGAAATTCTCTTGAGTGATAGCAAGCAATGCATTTATGCGCATGTCTGTTCCTAGTACGGTTATCATGAATGAGCCCACACGTGAGTGGTTCGGCCTACATTTAATAAGAATGGAGGAGGAGATTGTTGTCGCTGTGAAAATCCTTATTATAAGACGTTTATGATAAGTAATGAGTTTATTATTGGGTGACACATTTTTTTTTGAAGCGAGTAAAATCTTAAACACATGTTCGTAATATATAACCTCTTGAGTGCATTACTTAAATTTGGCTCTAAGCAATTTAAGAAGAAAAGGCAATAAAAAAACGACAAAAGTGCAGAATGTTGACATAAGAAAAATTTATAAGGGGTAGGAAAAAATAAAAACTCTAAGTAACAGACCACTTTTAGACAACGACTATTATTACACAGGGATCCATGGCCAGCTAAGAGATTGAAATAGAAAAAATTATTAAAATTTTTTTATTTTCTTTGTTTATTATGGCTAGAAAAACTGTAATAAATTACAGTTATACCTAAAATAAAAAGTACCATGGATTAAAACTACCTTGTTTGTTTTTTTTTTTAATGTAAAATTTAGCTAATATAAAAACAAAACAATTGTATTATTAATACAAGCAATAAATTTCCGCTTAGGACGATTCTGGTTAAATGAATTAAAGAACAATATTTACTACTATGAGCTTTGTATGATATTTATGTTTATAAGGCTATTAAGACGCATTTTGTACTGTTACATAGAAGCATTTTAATATCTTTGGAATAAAATGATGAAAGACAGTTTCAATATTTTTATTAGAAACATTTATATTCGTAAGAAGTAAAAGTGTAAGTTTAGCGAGGAGCAACCAGATTTGAACCCACAACACTTCCGGTCAATCTCTAATTTAATAATTATGACTATCATTAGTTGGATGACCGTGGCATGCAGTTTAAGTGTGTGGCTTAGCATGCTCGGAGCCCGAGTTCGATCCCCAGACGCGGCGAAAAATTTTTTTCAATAAAAAATTTTTTTGATCGGTCACCACCTCTCTGCAGACAATGCACCTAATGAATGAAACGTAAGCAATTGCTTTTCCTTGGAATTTCTAAAGAATTACTTAAGTGTGGTATGAACAAAAACTTAAGTAATTCCTTTTTCCTTAAGCAATTCCTAATTTCCTAAGCAAAGGGAAATTTTATGATAATTTCCTTAGTTTTTTAAGACATTGCTTACAAGCGTATGAATAAACCAAGGTATTGCTTTTGCCAGTTAAGGAATTGCTTAGGATTTTTCAAGCTGCTCTAGTCGTAGGTTGCATTTTTTGAAGTTAGTTTTAGTTTGTCATTCACTGCATTTAGAAGTGAAAATGGCTCAGTTTCTTAATATAAGTAAGAACAACTTTAATAATGTGCGAAAATAATGAAGTAATGACGATTTTCGGAAGTTTTATCGTTTACAAAGAACATACATTTGATTCATAGGAACAAAATTAAACAACACGTACAAGCAACACACAACTGTCTTTGTGTGTATCTGGATATGTATACATTTTTTTAAAGGCAAAAGTACCATTTCCTTAAGTAAAAGCAGCAATAGCTTAAATTTTTATTCATACGAGAATAAACCAGCTATTTCTTGGCTAAGCTATTGCTAATTAATCAATACCTTAAGCTTATAAGGAATTGCTTATTTTTTATTCATTAGGCTCAATAGCAAACCTCAGAGAGTAAACAATGCCATGTAAAGCTTCTTGAGAATATGAACTTTAGCCGTTCGGAGTCGGCATAAAACATGTAGGTCCAGTTCTCGGTCAATGTGTGCAAACATTTAATAACACACACAGCACAATTAATCATAAGAAGCTCGGTCAAAGTCCTTTCAAGGACTGAAATGGCCAATTTGTTTTGTTTTTTGTTTGACTGTCGTTAGTGATTTTTAAATCTATAAATCGGAAGCACATTTTCTTTCAAAGTGCTCTATGCAATTTTATGTAAGAATGCCAAAATGTGCACACATTGCAAACAATTTTCAATTGTTTATTGAGTATCGAACAGGAATTGATATACATTTTCCACCATTTTTGAGAAGTTGTGAAATTGAGACATTATAATATATTTATCATATTTATTTAAGAACTTATGTGTTCGTGGAATCAATGAGATGATATAATTTAAGACTCAGACGTGACTGGCACAGCCTCAAAATTCAAAATATGTTTAGCGAGTTAGCAATACACATACATATACAAATTTCAGAAACATGTGCCAGAGCATTACATTATAACATTATTATTAACTCATTTTATATTCACGTATGTACCAGCATGCATTTATGACACAATTGGATGAATAGCAATTCTTTTCTTCCTTCTTTTCATATTAAAGTACAAAATAATATTTGCAAAAAGTTTAAATAAATGTTGGCAAAAAACCATAGAAAATTAAACATATTCCTTCCGTCAACATTTGAACATTTTGAGATTGGACCAGGGCCGGATAAAGGTTGGTGGGGGCCCTTTACAATGAATGTAAAATGTTGGTTGCATAAAAACGTATGCAGAGGCATTATTTTACCTTTAATTAGATAATTTTTATATTGTTTGAAATATTGAATTAGAATAGTCGTTATTTGTAATAAACATAACGTTAATGACAATCATCAGAATAGTATGAGTGGTAATTATTTAGAAGTTGTACGAGATTTTATCAAAGCGAACACTTCGATAACATTTTCGAAAGATAAATCACTTACAATGTCAATTTCTGTGCTCAGAAAAATGAGGCTGGTAAGACGTCCCATACTCGTACGCAATCTATTTTTGATAAGTTTCATTTTGGAGAATGATGTCTCTCCACTGCAATTGGTTACCATCATGCACAAGTATATGCGAAGAACTATTTCAGCATTTACATAAGTTGACCGAAGATTGTTCTCCATTATTATGCGATAAAGAAATTATGCCCCTGATTCTCCGATTTTTCGTTCATAGAACCTTGCAAGCTCGGTGAGTTGAACCAGTTCATTGCCAAGAGTCGATTCTACGTCTTCTGGGTAATAATCAACAAGATTTTTCACTTTTGCGTTTAACTCTTCAGTTGTAATCATTTGAAGATCATCAAAGAATCCGAACCTTTCGCAAACAACCTCATATGCTGTGATTCTTTTTGATAAAGACGTGGTCAGCGATTCCACAACTGGAAGAAAATCTTCAACGCGTAATTTATCTTTTGGTGACAGCGGGACACAAGACTTTTTTTGTCTCCGATGGCGGTGCAATTAGAAAACCACAAGAATTATTCGTTTATGTTTTTATTCGTTGCGTAAATTCACGAAACAACGATCCGCGTACTTTTAAATTCGAACGAACGAACTGATGCATGCATAACGACCAGATAATGTGACAAAATTTCTAATGAACTCGCTCTGTATTATTTCCCGCTGTCAGTCTCTAAGCGCAAATGCAACAAACACTTTTGATGCATTCTGTTGTTTACTCTGAAAATAAGATGCTAATTCAAAACAATATTTTCTGCATTTTGATATATTAGACAACTTTTCTTGAATCCTCCTCAAATTTTCTTTTCAGATTCATTAAAATATTAAGAAATTTTATTTTAAAATAAACCTTATTTTTCTCCAAGTTTTGATAAACGAGAATGTTTATAAATAACTCAACGAAAATTATCTGTAACAAAGTAAAAAAAGAAAAAGAAAAGAAACAACTTTTAGAAAACAACTACAACGAAATAAAATGTGTTACTTCCAAACCATTTGACTTAAAACTAGTTAATTTGCTTAATTTAAAATTTCATAAAATTTTTCTCTTAGTAATAGAAAAAATGTCCTTCCGTGTTCGTATTCTGAGCTGGTTTTATTACGACATATACATTAAAATACAGCAAGAATCCACACTATTCTATTGAGTAATCGATTCGACATTCGTTTTTTTTTTAATTTTTACCCATTTCGAACACGGATGGTGAGAGCCCTCAAGTGGTGGGGGCCTCACTGGCATCCAGGTTAAGCCGACCCTGGATTAGACATTATATTTTTCAATGTTCACGTACAATATCTTGTCTGAATTTTGTTTGATTCATGTTCGAATTCAAATCTGCATAGCAGACTCGGCGGCCTGCAAATATAGGCCTGGTATTTTGTTTGATTTCATATTCGAATTAAAAGCTAAATGAATGTGGTTACACTGCAAGAAAGAGAAGCATGAAATTTAAATTTTTTTAAACAGGTTTTTATATCGATCAAGTCAGGTTTCCTTCATTGGTTTCTTTCTTTGGTATTTGAGAAAATAGAAATGTTGTCTAAGAAAAAAAAACTCTCGTTACCGTAATAGTAAAAGTAATTTTTAAAAACTTGACAATATGTAAAACATTAAATGTTGATGTTTTTTGTGCAATAAAAATAAAAATAAAAAAAATAAAGAATTTAAATTAAAATTTACAATATTTTAATATCTACACTTTTTTACACGTTATTATATTCTTAATGTAATGTAATGGGTTGAATTCGAAAAACTTGAGTTTTAAGCTCTGCACTTAATCGTCAATCATCACGCTTACGGAATACTTAAGTTTTAATACCTGACATTATGTTCCTGTTATGCAAGCACCATCATGATTGACGTCTTTGCTTCCTTTAGCAAATGCATATGAAATTTACGCAAATCTTTAGAAATATGCTCTGCTCAAACTTGTTAACCATCATCTCAATATTACAGATTTTTATCTCAAGAAACTTTTCGATGCTTAAATTGAAAAAGTTTTATTCTTTCTTTGCGCAACACACATTGATGTAAATGTTAACAATCACACGTATGTGCAAGCATAAAACCTGTGTTCACACAAGTATGTAAAATGCTGCAATGACAGTTAAGCAGAAGTCATATACAACAGCACCGCCTCAAGTACTTCGTGGGTTGTGAACACATCCTTTATTATACTATGTTTGTAAATAGCACCAAAAGAATGCTTGTTGCTTGTTTGCTGAACAATTTCAACATTACAATGATTGCACGATATTGGAGCATGTGTACAGAAACAAAAAAAAAAAAAAAACAACAAAGAAGTGTTTTAAAAGTTTGAAGAACAATTTACAAAACAGCGACCATGATATGCTTCTATCGACAGGCTTTTGAATAATTTATTAGCACACTTGATCAATTTCAAGAATCTAACAAAAAGTTTTATGCCAAACCTTCGAAAGAATATTTATAAATCCTTAACTGACAAATTTAAGGAAAACTGTTGCCAAAAAGATACTCAAAAACGCAGATACTTTAAAGGCCAAAACTATCACTAGACTTACTTTGCTACAGAAAACATAACTAGATGAGGCGTGAGTGTCAGTCATTCAGTCATTTATTGGACAACAAGAACATAGCAGCTATGTGTATGAACACAAACGCAACATTGAGGGGTCTTTTTAACGGTGACTTTAGCAACTCAACATTTGGCATGAAGTGGTTTCAATTTAATTTGTTATTTTAACAGTAAAACACTTAGAAAGAAAAATAATAAAGCGAATAACAAAAGTATCTATGTGTAAGCGAGTTAATATATTTTCAAACAACGCCCAAAATAACCTACCTAGAAACTGGGTGATTACAAAATTTTAGTTATCTTTTTTTTATATTATTTATGAAAATGTTTTTAATCACGCGATTTCATGTAAAAACACTAACCTTAATACCGCACTTTAATATTCATACATACTATATCATGTAATAACATGTGTGCTACGAACAAAATAGGAATTTTCATTATCCTCGCATACTCGCATATTTTTACCATTTGACACCTGAAGGTTTTCTGATGAAAACATTTATTTTTTACAAAGCATTGATTCTCAAAGCCAATGCAAGTTTATAATCACCTTTTATTTATTTTGTCCAAAAAAATAGTGTTTTGATAGTTTTTTAAAAACCTTGAAAATTCGAACTTTTTGAAATTTTACACTCAGAAAAAAAAACCTATCTTTCTTCAATAAAAAAATTTCTCTTTTTTTTCGATAATAGCAATTTTCTCTTTTTCAAATAAAATGTTCTTTCTTCAAAAAAAATAAAAAATATAAAAACGAGCATAAATTTTCACATTTTCGTTGAAATATTTCTTCACTTGTGGGAAATGCAAATATTTCATGTCTCTAATAATGAATATTTTTAAGTATTTTTCTCGCACAAAAAAATTCTCATTTATAGAGAAAAATTTATGGAAAATGAAAAATTCTTTTTTTATTTTGATGAAAATGCACTATGAGAAGTATTTTCAATAAAAACAAATATATCTCAAAAATAAAAAGTCTTCTGCTTTAAAAACGATATGTTTTTAAATATTTCTCCTTTTTATGAAAGCTCTTAACCATTTCTAAGAATTTTTAAGATTACATTAAGAGAAAAGCAGTCTCTGGAGTAAAGTCTATACCATTTTTTTTTTAAATAGAAATAAAAATAGATGTCTATTTTATCATGTTCCGAGAAACTTTTTACTGAATGTACAGAAACGTTTTTATTATCATAATAATTCTTTCAATCAGAAAAAGTTATACATCTGATATAAAAGAAGCATTTTATGCCATGTGCGTCAATTAATTGCACAACAATACCCGTTTTTATGCCTATTTTGCCAAATGGTGCAAAAATGCAACGTGAATTTTCCAGAAAAATACAAGCTGTTCTGAATATATTCTTTTAAATTTCCTCTAATTAACCCACAAACAGGTGAAATTTAAAATTTCTTGCTCAACTGGAACTGCTAGCCGCCAAAAATGGATTAAGTTGTATACAAAGGTACCAAATCGGATATTCAACAAAGTAAACTTGCTTGTTTTTACAAAATTTAACTTCCCCGTATTAATTTAACCGGTGAATTAACCTCAAGGAACATTTGAACGTCTCCAAAACTTCGTTTGAGTTACCCGCATCAATTCAAATTTTTTTACCAGCGGTCATTTCACTTTCACTCTGCATACATTTTGGCAAAAACACAATAAGAACTGACAAAAAACTATTTTTCTAAATTTATTTTAAATAAGGTTATTCACGATTTGATGCGAAACTCAGTTGCGACGATCACAAAATGGAAGAGTGTAAAGTTTAAGTGAACATCGTCAACATCATAAGGAAAATTTAAGAGTTTGAAATACTTCAGAACCCCAAAAAAACCAAAGTCAAAGGTACACAAATATACATAAGTCTTTAATTTGGAAGGTTCAAGTTCTGGTTGCCAGATTAACTCATTTCACTTCAACACTCAACCTTTCTAATAAAACAAAAACTAAAGGTGATGCAAATTAAATTAACATTATATATCAGCTCTTATTATTAATAATTACAATCATGCAACGCTTTAATTTTATTTGAAACCATCTTTAAATTTAAACTTTCAGAAAAATTCGAATTCACATTGTTTTTACGCTAAATTTCACCACAAAAAACTTTGTACTAATCTATTTTATGCCTCAACTGTATTTTGAATTGACAACAATTAACATGTTTTAAAAACAAACTTCATCTTAGCAGAATAATTAGCATTTTCATTAAATAACGAAAATTTGCCAGCCTTGAAAATTATTCCTATGGCTTAAAATCTGTCAGCTCCTGGTCGAGTGGGTCGTAAGCACTCTAGTGAGCTTTTTTGGCATTTAATTTGGGGTTTGTTTTTGTGGCCAAGCAAAAACAATGTTTTAAATGCTTTAAACTTTGTCACTTTTGTTATATTTTTTTTTTTTTTTTTTATTTTACCTTTTTTAAGGATGGAAATTTAATATTTAAAAAAATATGGTGCTTTAAACTTTCACTTAAACTTACTTACTTACTTAAAAATTACTTACTTACTTAAAAATACTTTTCATTTTCTTATTATAGTTCCTACTGTTTGACTACAAATAAAACTAAATAAGAAATAAACTTTTTAAGAGTTTGTAAAATAAGTTGTTGATTTCAAAGAGCAATAAACACTCATTTGTTATGCTATCATTTAATTGTCAAAAATAGCTGGTAAAAGTTTAACTGTGATGGTGCGACTATCTTGAATATTAGATAAGGAATATTTGAAGAAGGCACTTGATTATTTACTGGAAACATCAATATGTTCAACCAACCTCTCAACTGTCAAAATAAATTTCATATAATTTTTTTAATATCAGTTTTATGCGTGCTAATAATGTCGCATCCATTTCCCTGAAAATGCCACTATGTTAATGATGATCCAGTTATGCTCCAGTTATTCAGTTATCCAGTCATGCAGTCAGATGTCTTAATTAAAAAAACTCAAATAACTTCATATTAGTTGATTTTTAATCTTTGCAGGCAAATGAGTTAGTTAATTCCATTAAACTTAGTTGGCTTAGTTTTGACCAAGTTTATTTGTCGAATAAGCTCGTGCATTTGTTTTTGGCACGTTCGCATGACAAGCGCGCGCACAGCATGAAAAAAAAAATCATCCAAACCAGAAGCAAATTGAGTCAGTTTATCACAGAGCATGATGTGAAGATAGATACCAAGAAAGCAGCAAGCTAAAATGATATAAAAGAAACATTAAGGATGACCTTGAGCAACATGCGGCAGCAGTTGATAACATTTGTTGCTTTCTTGTTGCACGGGCAGTTAAATGTTCACAATAGTTTAAAAAAATTATTTAAAAATCTTGATTCACATGCCTTGTGGTCTGAAACACATTAAAATTGTACTGTTCTGATTGCAGAGTTGTACTAAACAAAAAGTGCCAAAAAACTTGCAGCTATTTTTTGTGAGAAATTGCAACAAAGTTGTTGTAAGCAAAGTTTTTAAAAAAGTTGTAAAGCCAGAGAAGAGAGTTTCAAGAAATGAGCAACAATTTAAGCCAGTTGAAGTAAGTTATTCTTTAGTATTTTTCATTTTCTAGGTATAACAAAACAACATGAAAAATTAAAGAAATAGTTTTAATAACTTAATGATGAGCTTCTACCTGCGTTCAAGAAACTTTTACCATCCTGTACCAATACTAGTCCGTCTCTGGTCTATGAGAATTCTGAGAATTATTCTATAATTCTATTTCCGCTTGTTACTTCATAGTTTTCGTTACAAAACAACATGCAACCATCTAAAAGTTGTTGTCAATGAAAATATAAAATAAGAAATTGTTAGCCTATTTAAACAAATTTACAACGACAACAATAATAGTGCCAGCAACGCCAGCGCCAGCATCGACAGCAATAATAAAACTTTTGTTAAAAATACAAAAGTTTTTCAGAATTATTTAAAATTTTACATCACAATATTTCTTTGACTTTGCAAAATATTGAAAAAAAAAAAAAAAACAACCAAAAAATCAAACATGTGTAAATCATAGCTGTCAAGGTTGCTGAGTAATCTCGAGAGGTATTTCCCATGAAAACCAAGTCAAGAGCATTGAAACAAATTTGGCGACACCTTTGAGTGCGACCAAAATAAAAACCACGCGTATCGAAAAATTGTGAGAGCATCAAGAGGGAGATAAAATCAAGATAAGTTAGTTCGAACGAATATAAATGATTGTTTAACTGCACGGGTAGTCGGGTTAATTGCAAAAATTAAGTTGTTTATACATAATGAAGTTCGAAAGTCAGAAAAAAAAGTCGTATTGGGCATGACAAAACAATTTTTTTTTTTTAAAATTTCGGTGGAACCTTGAAAACTCAAGTCTTTTTCTTCGTTTTAAAAATATTTGATTAAAGATATCTTTTGCTGTGAACGATTTATTTTTGTAACTTGCTGACTTAACATCACTATTCACATGATCACATGTGAATTGCATTGAAATACTGAACAAAACGTATCGCTCAAATCAATTTATTTTAATTGTTTTGTTGAAGCAATTAAAAAATATCTATTGGTAGTTCGTGTTCATCTAACATGCCTAGAATAATAATACCACGAATATATGAGCTATGTATATATATCGGTAGCTGCTACAAAGATGTGAACGTAAGCGTCTTAAATTAAGCATTTTTAGAGATAGAATAAAACTTTGGCGCCAAAACAGTTACTGAGTGTTTACAAAAAACCTCGCAAACTATAGTCATAACAGTCAAAACTAGAAATGCTCAATGAAATTTATGAAATCCGGCAATATTAACTAAATTTACTAAAATACCAGTTAGGTACTTTTTACAAAAAACCTCGCAAGCTATAGTCATAACAGTCAAAACTAGAAATGCTCAATGTAATTTATGAAATCCGGCAATATTATCTAAATTTACTAAAATACCAGTTAGGTACTTTTTAATATTGAAGAAATATCTTCATTGGATTCGTTTCCTCATATTGCATTTTTGTAAAAAAATAATGAGTAAATTGAAAATAACAGTTTTCAACATTTAACGGGGGACGTTTTTTGAAATCGACTTTTTTTTATAATGTTGTATTTTAGTAAATAACCTTAAAATTCTAAGAAATTTGTAAAAATTCTTGCGGGTTCAAAAGTTACAGCCAGATTAATGAGAGCGCATTTTTATTTTTCCTTGCATTTTTCTTTGTTCACGAACTTTGAACGCGTTTATCTCGAAACCATGTTTTTAGTACTGATTGGCACTAGCGGGTTCATTTTTTGACGAAATTTTTTTTTTGACGTAGAACTACGTCTTACACCGCGGTTTGTATGGGGTCGTTTTAACAGATTATTTTCAAGGTCATTAGGCAACGTTTTTGGCGAATACTTTAGGGTATACCTACAGCCTTTAATACTCTTCGTTCAAAGATAATATATATACTAAAATATCAGATATATTCTGCGCTGAATGAATATCTAACTTTGGATTTTGTCACTATTATATTAAAGTCACAAAATAGTAAAATATAAGAAAAAAAATGCATGTTTTTATATAAGAAAATCAATCATCAGCTGCTTATGTGCCTGCTGCTTTCTTTGTTTTTCTTTCGTTGTTTATGCTTGTATGCTGTGGTTTTGCACGAACTGATTGGTTCGCTTTGGCAGCATTGTAAGCATTAGTTCGCATTGGGTTTATGTATGCACTACTGTTCTAGTATACTATTTTGAAACCAGAGTTCATGAACCTCTTTTCAACTCAGTCAATGAAATCAATCTGTCAAATTTAACGAAATGGGTCTGTGATCCGGTTAGATTTAACTCTAATGAAAAAAACGAGTTGGATCATATTTAATTTTATATTTTTACCCTATAGATGGCGTAAAATTTTAATTTTTGTTTTTAATGCAAATTAATTTGGATTCTACCTGCCACTAGCACTAGCGAGTGTAGTTTGCAAACTATACATCGAACAGAAAGTGTAGCTAGCAAACTTAATATCAGACAGAGACGAGAGGAAAGGACATGTGCTCAGCGTGAAATATAGTAACCATACCAAAATATAGTAATATAGAAATATAGTAACCAAAAATCGGGGTCTTAATTTTAATTTGAAATTAGTAGTTTAACTGACTGTAGCTCGCAAACTATATATCGGGCAGAGACGAAAGTGGCACCAATGAAAAGTGCATTTGCTTTGCCTTCTTTTCAACTAAGTCAATGAACTCAACCTGTCAAACTTAACAAAATGATCGAAAAAAATTTGAAATGTTGCTTGTTTCTTTTTGCTTGCTCATTTAATCATACTTACTATTTAACTCTTTCTTTGTTTTGGCATCGATAAGTAGTCCATAATTGAGTGTTATTCATTTATTTGTTAATTTTTGGAAGATCAATAAAAATACATGCAAAATGAACAAAACAATGGGACCAAAAAGACAGAGTAGAAGAGGTTACAACTTAAACGGAATTCAACGTCTACACTTACGATACTATCGAAACTGTTTCTTTTTTTGTATTTTTTTAAACTTGATTCGCTATCGTATGACACGATTTTTTTTTTAATTTTTTTCGATTTTTTATGAATTCTTAAAGTCAATACTTTTTTCGAAAAAACACACTTTTAAATTGGGAACATCACCAAAAATTTAAAAAATAGCTCCTGTCATACAATAACCTATTTTGTTAAGATTTAAAAAAGTCGTTTTTTTCCGGATCGGACAGTTTTTGCGACTCCCAGCGCTGCAACCACGAGGCCCCGTTTATTTCTCTGCCGCCAGTTTGGAGCTCTATAAAACCTTGTTGGAGTGGAAAATATATTTTTAAAATTTTTTTTTTTGTAATTTGTTCAATTCTATACAATAATAATAAAAAATGTGGAAAAATCTTTGTTTTTGTCTGTGTTATGAATTTTTAAAAAAAGGTCTTTTTTCTTTGCGGCGAATGTTATGTCCCTCCTTAAGTACAGCGTCATCTTTGCCTCAAACCGGTGTAGACTTCTACGAGTATATTAAAAAATAATGAGTAACTTGAAAATAATAAATTTCAGTTTTCAACATTTAAGTACAGCGCCAGCCACGACACAAACCGGTGTTTAATTTTTAAAATATTATATAAGTTAATAATTGTATGCAGAAAAAGCTTTTGACAAACAAACATACAAAAACAAAAATCAAAACAAATAACTACAACCACGAAGATCACAACGCTGTCCACGATCGTTGGCTACGTGTGAGCAAGACTAGCGAAACCAAGAAATCACAGCGAACCCAACCAGTAGTCTTTAGATGCCGCTTGTCGAAAACAAACGTGCGCGTTGCTAATAATAGCTCGAGCTGGCTTAAGCAAGCTCACTATTGTTCCCAAAATTTTTAAAAATACAATCAAAAGTGTTAAATAATACAAGTTTATTATTGGTGCAAGAAAATAAGAAAGAAGAGTGACCTTGCAATAATTGTAAGTTGTTGTAGTTGTTGGTGTTGGTGTTGTCGTTGGTGACGCGGAATCGCATTGCAACGCTATTTTAAACCAGACATGGTTGCAAGCAATTTAATCTTTTAAGGTTAAATATTATGGCTAAAACAAGTACCGCATTTTATGCAATAATTATGGGAAGTGTTACAAGACGAAACAAAACAATTTACAAACTGATGTTTAACATGATTTCCTCATAAAAAAAAAAATAAAAATAAAAAAAACTAAAAACACAATTAAAAATCAAAACTAAATAAAAACGACGCGACGCTTTCGATGCACAAAATTTGCGTGAACAAAAACAATATTCTCGTTTATGCAGACTATGCAAAATATCATTGAAAAAGAAATTCAAAATAATACAAAATGTTAGAAAAGATTTGTACGTTAATAATAAATTAATAACAATGTCGCAATAGTTGCCAATAAAATAATGGAAAGCTAAATTCTTTGTGCAATCTGCAGTTACAACAGATCAATGAATATTTTTTTAAAGGAAAACAAAAACTAGAGCAATTGATTGCTTTTAGCCAATGTTTGCTAAATAAAATATTTTCAAACTTTTATTCATATTTGTGCAAAGTGTTAGGACTTATAATCAGCTGCAAAGTGAATAATTAGCGCGATTAGTTCATTAACAAAACACTGAGAAAATAAACAAACTTATATTAAAAACTGAATTCAAAACTTTACCACAATAAATATTTATGAAATAATTATTATTTATTAAATATTTTATAAATAAACTCTGCTATTTATTATTTCACAGTGTAGCTAAAAAAAACAATTTTTATCAAATAACACTTCCCTTTTTTTTATTAAGTGTAAAAAGTATAAGTGGCCCACTCCTTTATGTGACTGGCAAACATGAACAAGTGGTTAAAAGAACTTGCATTTGCGTCTATAGATAGCGCATTAATTACAAAAGTGTTTTAGAACGGTGCTTCACTATTCAGAAAAAAGTACATTCAACTTGTTTTAATAAAGCCCTTAGAATAATTTTAAGTGGAAAAGTTAACTACGAGCAAGTTCATACATATAAATATACATATATACAAAATTAGTGCAAAGCTCGTTTAAAACGTTTGACCGATACTTAAATACAACGTGAATGACGCTTATCACGTTTGTTTGTAGTTAATTTGTTAAGAATCAGTCTCTTAAATCTACAACATAAATTAGCTTTTATGACTTTTGTTAGTTTGGCTGTATATGTAACTATTTACACAAAACCGTTAGTTTAGTTACCTATTGTCAATGAAGCAAGTTCAGAAGTTGCCACTCGTGCCGTTTTTGAAACAAAACATTCAATGCTAACTCAAACAGCCAGACAAACTGCATATAAAAAAAATTACATTATAAGAACATTTCAAAATGAAAATTCGTTTAACACAATTTTTAGGTATCAAACAATTAAGTACCTTTCAGTATCGAAATTATTGTCAATTTGTTTAAAATTCGTTGCTATTTTAAAAGTCTATTTATTGTATGCAGTTGTATTTTGTAACTTTCAAGCTTCCAAGCGTTGCTAAACAAAAATTATGTTGTGCTTTCAACACGGACGCCTCGTTTGTCGATAGAACAAGTTTTAGTGCATCAAAAACTGTGCATGGTCACGTTCAGTGATCACAATTGTTGCCGTATTTCAACCCAAAAAAAGGCTACATGAAATGTTCGAAAAATTGTCAAATTAACGATATTTATGCTATATACAATGTATATATCGATGGTTAAGCGCACTGCATTTTTCAATCCATCAATATAATATCTACCTTGTGTAAATTTATTGAAAATGCATAGCCAGTGAATGCGTGTTTTGTATTAGTGTTTAGTGTTTGTATTAGTGTTTTGTATTGAGATGTATTGAAATTTAAAAACAAAATCGACGTTCCTGAACATTTGAAATTATTCACTTATCACTTTAGTGAGCTTTATCATCGATATATTACGGTGAAGAAAATAAAACTATTTGGGTTGTTTTGACAGCAGAGAGTGTTCTGAATAACTCGTGTTAGGAATACCGACCGATATGCTCGAAAGAGTTGTCGAAAATTGAATCCACAGAATGGACCATTTAAGAGCTAGTCGTGGGCAATATTTAAAGGAAATAATTTTTATATATTGAGTTTTAGGAACCGAACTATGATTCCAAATAAAGATTTGCATCAAAACATTCATTTTTGTATATTTTATTTAGAAAACAAAGTAGAAAGCTCTTATTGAATCACCATTTGGCATAAACAGGACAAACTGTTTTACCCAAAAATTATTAAATTATAAAAAAGACATTTTTCGAAAAATGAATTTTTTTTTTAATTTCCTACTTTCGGTAGTATTTTCAATAATGGCGTAGTTTTTTTGATTACTTGATTTTATATCGTGTGTTTAGTTAAAAACGAAATGTAAATGACCACAAAAAATATCAAAAATTTAAGTTTTTTATTTCCTTGAAGATCAAACGAAAACTTATAAATTTAAAGTTATCGGATTATAAAGAACCTTTAAATGGCAGACATACAGTAACTGGTTGATTTATTTCTAAACAAGAATAAAAGTAAACTCAACTGTCATAAAAATGTAAGTCATCGCCAACTTATTTTTCTTTTGATAAAATTAAATACTTTTTCTAAGATCTAGATAGCTCAGATTAAAACTCTTAGCAACCCTACTAGAAGATTTATCAGATCTAGGGACTCGACATCAAAGGGAACTTTTTTGAATGATAAAATATTACGTTTAGCTTTTCTCCTTAATTAGTTATTATCCCAAGAAAAACTATACTTCAGATCAACGAGTTATATTTTCAATAATATGCCAGAAATTTTGGATGAAACTTTAATCTCACAAGCAACCCAAAAGCGATGTTTTAATTTGTAGTTCAAATAAAGAACTATATTTAAAAAATTTGTTTTGCCTATTTTATTAAATATGAATTTAAAATTTGTTAAAGTCTAAAATGTCTGGGGGTTTTCTTAAGAACAACATTTTCTGATGCATAAATCAATAAACAATAAAGATTGCGTGAGTTTAAATAAATATATTTTTTTTAACCCAAAATTGAACCTTTGTGATAGAAGTTAAATATAAAAACGCATATTAAGGTCAAAATAACGGTTTACGGAACACGTTATAAGTTAATTAATTGAATTTTAAAAAATTCAGAGAACCCACCGTTTTTAGGAATATCATTTCGGGAAAAATGTTTTAAAGTTAAAACTATTCGCATTTATAATTCGGTTTCTATTTTTAAAAATATAAATATGACTCAAACGGCTTGGATTTTAACTTGAAAATTTTTTTAAAAATAATCACGATATTTTGTATTGATATATTAAAATTGATATTTAAATAAAAATCAATTTTTTTTTTAATTACAACATCGCCTTGAGTTGAGTTAAGCTTAATGCATAAAAGACAAGCGTCATGCATATACCTAATATCACTCAAACTTAAATAAATTCTTGCCATTACATTGTTTTTCAAAACTTTTGAAATTATATAAACCGAATAAAATTTCAGCCTCAAAGTATAATTGAAGTAACTATAATTGATTGTATTTTATTTCACTGTTTTTTATTAACATGATTATTC
Source organism: Tetanocera ferruginea (assembly GCA_958299015.1). Taxonomy (NCBI): domain Eukaryota; kingdom Metazoa; phylum Arthropoda; class Insecta; order Diptera; family Sciomyzidae; genus Tetanocera; species Tetanocera ferruginea. The sequence goes on from OY282643.1 coordinate 135,505,809, forward strand.
AAATATTCACATTTATTATCAAATCGTCATTTATATATATAAAAATATTCAATGAATTTTCTGGTTTATTTACCACCGAAATATTGACACATCCACGCCATAAGTCGAAGCAAGCCATATTTGAACAAGTCACGTTGACTCTGATTAATATTATATTTTCATATTTTGCCTTGTTCATTCATTTTTTAAGGGCGCCTTTATATGTTGCCCTTAAATAAATATATTTGTAATATATTTTTTGCTTTTTTATATGAAAAGTGTTTTTTTTTTTTTTAATATTTGCATTGTTGTGTCTGTAACGGATTGTGTTGTTAAATGTGCACCTGCTGTAACGAGACCAAAACTGCAACAGTGCCAAAAGCTAACCTCATTCAAGAATTATAATATTAAGCTCTAATGTTTTTCGCTCTTTTTACTCGGTCTTCTTCTTCATACAAAACGTAGCCAGAAATATGTTAACATGTTATGGCAGTGTATGTATCGTTTTATGCAGTAACTATGGAGTACAATATGAGTTAAAAAACTAAAATAATTGGAGAGTATGTTTATACTCTACTGAGGAAAAAGATTTTTTTTGTGCTTAAGCTACAATAGTTTTTAACAATATATTTTTGTTTTTTATACAAATGTATGTTTAAAAGACATGCCACAGTTTGCTTAAATGTCATAAATGTGCTTAAATATAAAATGGAATTATTTGTATTGCCTCGTGTTTTGTTTGTTTTATTTTTTTCAACTTTTTGTTTACGATAAGACAGATTTAAGACAGTTTTTCACATTTGTTGCGCCAAAACATTTATTTATTTTTTAATTGCTGCTATTGCTTCACAAGCATGCCTCATTGAGCACCCGTCTCGCAGTTCATGCATCCGTCCTAAAGTGAAAGTATTGCTAACTCTAACAAATGCAGCGATTCAAATAGCATACCTCGAGTACCGTTCAACAACTCGCGCCGCAAAATACATCACAATTCAATAAATTAAAAACTATTACATGCAGTTTAAGTTGCACAGTAAATTTGCACAGTCTACCAAAAACCTCTTGGTTAAGCTGCATGCGTTTTAGAAGAAACTATTAAGAAAAGGTGGAAAATATTACTTGTGAATGTTTTGTTGGTTATGCAATAACTTTGTAGTATTTACAATAACAATATGTAGTCTGTCGACGAAAGCCGGTTTTGAGTTTATAGGTTTAATATAAAGTAGGTTACATGAGTTGGCTGGTTCGTTCAACAACCTTGAACCGAGTTACTTTGAATTTTGCATTTACCAAAGTGCATATACAAGTTCGTATAATGGTTGAATTAACATAAAAGATACAAAAGGTACATCAATTCACATTTAAAAGAGATAATTAAATATGATCTACTAGCTAAAATAAACCCGTGTTACGACGTGGCTTATGTTTGAGGTTAGGTCCAATCACCAATCCACCGATTTTGCTTTTTTAGTATTTATTTCTAGAATTTGCTGAAGTTTATTCAGTTTCATCTAAAGCTTTCATTAATGCTCAGATATTTCATTACCATATGGTAAATAATTATTCTGCAGTGTAACCAACTATACAGTATTATAAAATTACAAAACATACCCTGCCACCTTAGTAGTAATTAAGAAAATAATTGCTCTCTTTCTAGAGAGTTTATTAAAATAAACTCCACAAGATTAACCGACCACAAGTTCTTAATCAGTTCTGTCGTCAGAAAACCATTTTCATTATTCAAAACAAAAGATGCATTATAAAGTATCAATAATTAACTGAGTCATAAAAAAGCAATAGCTGATAGCAGATATGTAAGCTTTCATTACGATGAACTTATGACTTTTACAATTTAATTTAGATTTATGAGTACCAATTTCACATTAAGTTATACATATAAGCTTGGAGTTTGTCTTTATCTTTTGTTTTTTTTTTTCACAATCAAATTAAAATTAATAACACAGTGCGACACGAAAAAATAACTTCAAATATCTCAATGGTTTCTAGTAGAGCATGGTCTATATATTATGCCCTCGTACTCAGTTTTATCAGATTAGGTCAAATAAGAGAGGAATTCAAGGTCAAATTTCACCTTTAAGTCACCAATTTTTTCTTATAACTTTTAAACTAAATTCAAATCCTCTGTAGTAACTGCATCTAAATATTTGCAATAGATGGTTCTTTACATTTTGAGACCATTTTTTGCTCAAAGAGTTACGTAAGGGGGTTAATTATTTCTTTGAAAACAGGGCTTTTTTAATAAAAAACAAAATTTTCAATAGTTCAGTTACTTTGTATTTGTCTTCAAAAATAATCATATTTTGCTGAATTTTTGCACATACCTTAAGTAAAATAAAATAACCCACCTATGGAAAGACCACAACAATTACATGTGCGCATCCAAAGATATTCGGATTCAAAGATTACCAAAGATGGTAGCTTCGTTAATGTAATCCCTAGAATAAAATCATTCGGATGAAAATTATAGATCCGACAATTTTCTTCAAAACTGTCCCTAACATTTTTATCGAAAGAGTTTCCGTTTTAAAGATATGCGCGTTAATATGTAATTACAACTTATATGAAAAATTCGAACTTGAGAAGAAATAGAAATACAAATAATTTTTATTTTAACCGTTTAAATTTTTCATATATAATTTTCATATAATTGTAATTACATATTTACGCCCATATCTTTGAAACAGTAACTCTTTCGGTAAAAATGTTAAAGACTGTTTTGAAGAAAATTATTGGATCTACAATTTTCATCTGAATGATTTCACTCCAGGGCTTACATTAACGAAGCTACCATCTTTGGTAATCTTTGAATCCGAATATCTTTGGATGCGCACATGTAATTGTTGTGGTCTTTTCAGAGGTGGGTTATTTTATTTTACTTAAGGTGTGTGCAAAAATTCATCAAAATCTGATTGTTTTTGAAGAGAAATACAAAGTAACTGAACTATTGAAAATTTTGTTTTTTTATTAAAAAAGCCCTGTTTTCGGAGAAATAATTTACCCCCTTATGTATCTCTTTGAGCAAAAAATGGTCTCAAAATGTAAAGAACCATCCATTGCAAATATTAAGATGTAGTTACAACATAGGATTTGAATTTAGTTTCAGAGTTATAAGAAAAACTTTGTGACTTAAAGGTGAAATTTGACCTTGAATTTCTCTCTTATTTGACCTAATCCGAAAAAACTGAGTATGAGGGCATAATATATAGACCATGCACTATTATAAACCATTGCGATATTTGAGGTTATTCCAATTGACACTTAAATTGTCGTACAGTGTAATTAAACATATATTATTTTTAACATTTTTCAATTTAAATTTATGTTAAATAACATGGAAAGATAAAAAGTTATAGAGTTGTAAATAGTCATATCATGTGTTATTCTAAAAAATGTTTAACTTTGAATTTCATATATAAAAATCTCGTGTCTCGGTGTTAGTGTTCGAACTCCTCCGAAACAGCTGGAATGATTTTAATGAAATTTTTATTTAATGAAAATGTATGAGAATAGGTCGTAAAGTATTTTTCATCCTCCTACCTGGGAGGGGCGTGGTACTTTTGCAAGACCACAAGTTTGCGGTTTAACATTCTACCTATAAGTCACACATCAATGAAACTCGCTACGAAGTTACTATTTTGTCGTACCTTTCGACTGTCAAATTTGAGAAACTTTTGTAAAAGACGCGTGGCACCAGCCATACAATTAAAGTTTTTGATATCAAATAGATTTGGAAATAACTGTCGTAAAACAATGAAACTGAGTATGAAGTAAACTATTGTTCAGGTATTGGAAAACGGGGCGTGGATTCGCCCAAACAATTCAAATTTTCGATTTTAATGAATATAAATTTAAATTTCAATTTAAGCATGATTTATATTTTAGTATTCTAAATCATTAAAAACCCAAAAAAGCATATTTGAAGTCAGCTTTTGGAAGTTGATTTCAAGACAAGCTACCCGCTAGTATTGAGAGTAACCAATTGCCTACTTATCACTAGCTATTTTACTAGTTCTTTACGTACTAGCTACTTTTCTGTCCCTAGGTAATGCATAGACGGGTCAGTTGAATCTACTTCAAGCTCGTACTGTTTATTGTTTATGTTTTTTACGGCTTTCTCTCATGAAAATGGCTGATTTTATTCAAAGTAACTTTTTCGGAAAAACATGATATATGAGGCTTTTCAATTTCATTGAACAACGTGAATACAAAATTGTAATAAATAAAAATAATTTAACTGAAGATTGATGTCGCAATGCCTAGGTTTTTTGTTTTTTTATATTTCTGACTAGCAAATAAGCTTGCCCTAAAGTACTAGTGAAGTGGCTAGGGAGTGGGAACGTAAAAGGTAGCAATTGACTCCTTCCTATGACATCTTCACGTTAAATTCGCCAGTTGATTGCAAAGAAAGTAGATTGAAGTAGAACTAGTACTGGCTACCTAGGAGCTAGTGAAATCGCTAGTTCTGTACTAGTGCCAAATACTGCTGGGTAGCTTAATTTAAACAAATACATGGGTTTTTATATTAAAAAGGGCTACAATTCATCACATCGGTCTTAATTTAAGATAGTTTGCATTGCTATTTAGGCCAGTTTGTTTACGATAAAAGCTGAAATTCAGCGAAGGTAAGACTGCATTTACCATTTAACTGCCTTTAAGTAAGACATCATTGAATGCTGTTTTACAGTATAAAAAGGCAAAAGTTATTTCAGCAAAAGCTGTCTTAATGCTGTTGCCGCTTATTTTAAGACAGTTTTTTCACCTAATATGGAGATTAACTTTTTACAGTGTAGGTATGAGAATAGGTCGTAAAATATTTTTTACCTTCGAGTGGCGTGGCTCTTTTGCAAGAATAGCTATAGAAGTAAAAGTCACGGAACATTTAAACTTAGAATGGAGTTACTATTTGGTGGTCTCCTGCTATTGAAACTGGCATCGTACAATGGGTAGATCCGCTCATATAACACACAATTTTTTTACATTGAATAGCTTTTGAAAGTAATAGTCACATATAAAAGAAACTCAGTTTGGAGTAACTTTTTGGTGCTATCCCTCTACTCGGAAGTACTCGCAAACTAAAACGGGCATTGAACAAGGGGTGTTGCTCCGCTCATAAAAGCCAATTTTTATTTTGAATAGCTTTGGAAATAATGGTCACAGAATATTGAAAATCAGAGTCACAATTTGTTGATGACTTTCTATTGGCAAACTGGACAGACATTGGACAAGGACGGCGGCAACGCGTCGGGTACCAGCTAGTATAATATAATATTTTCAAAATTGTAAAAGATAATAAATTCCAGTTATGAATTCAACAGAAATGGTTAGGCTAAATATTGCTTATTCAATGCCTATAAAAGCGATTTCAATTGACCGATGCGTTAAAAAGGTATGGTCCAATTAATTGAAAATGAACCGTTACATACATTTTTGGCTATATCTCCAAAACTTGACTTGATAGAAAAAAACGGACTGTGGATTCGAATTTTGAATTAATAAAACTGTGTTATTTTTAAAAAATAATAATTAATTATTTCCTTCAGAACATATATTTTTATAAAAAAATAATTTTTTTGTTTTTTTTCATGTCATTTATGGTCAAAGAAGATTTATTTATTTTTAATAATTTTGTTAATGTTAATGTGAATAAAACTCTAACTTTTTACGAAACCTTCCCTTGTGGTTCAATAGGAAAGGCTTAAACTTATGAGTTTGATTGTTTTTAAAACATAAAAAGGCGAGGTTTATTTTTGATTTCTGTCGTCATGTTTTTACTTATAAATTTATCTATATATTATTGAATTTCTCTCCCGCCTCCAACTTAGTCTATTGTAATTGGTGGCAAACAAAAATTTGACTGTTGGAGGGTTAATCTTGTGGTTTACAGAACGTTACAGTACAAGACCATATATTTAGTTTTCATACAACAATCTATTATGTGTAAATATTGATACAAAGATGAAAGTTAATTTGTTCTTAGATGTGAGTAATTTAAATACGGATGCACTGTAAATAGCGCTTCCAAACAAATGACCGGCATTATCAGGTAGACAAAGACATTATTGTTTGTTTCTGGTTTATCTTCGCGTAAACAATCGATCTTCTTGTTACAATTACACCCCATTGTTCTCCATTGCAATTTTTCTCATTTGTTAAATGCATTCCACGCAAGGCTATGCCATCATAAACTTATCTTTATCGGCGTTTGAACCGTTTAAACTCTTTTATTAATATAAATATTTTCCAGGTTTATCTCACAAGTTCTTGCGATACGCATTAGCTGCCAGCCAAACTTGCCATTTCCGTTCAACACACGGAGATGTCGTCTACAGAGGCAATGAATTTTACATATAAGTCCATACATGCTCATCCCACTCTTGCGGAGTATTATTCAAGTAGGTGATCCTTTTAAATTTGAAATTTAAATAAATAAAAAAAACTATATCTCAACTTCTTGCAGATTTAAGTCCACTCATAACGCTCTCCATATTTCTTTCCACTCTACTGCTATTTTTGAATGTTTCCATATTCTACACAACGGTATCGAAGCTTAAGAACCGCCTGACCAAAAATCTACTCAAACACTCAACATTCCTTTGCGCCGTGTATCCCATCATATCGCTGGCTGCTGTCGTTACAATTCTTTTTCCGAAATCATGGCTTGTTTGTCACACGGTCATGCATTTGTCTTTCACCGTTGCCGCAGTTGTATTCCAGCGCCTGTTATTTCGATACGTGGGCTCGGAGGAGAACTACGTAAAGGTGACTGATGGAGAAGCTGTGCGAATAAATACACCACCATGTTGTTGTTGCTGCATGTGTCTACCTGCCGTTATACCATCTAGACCCAAATTTAGCATTTTAAGATATATGGTATGGCAGATGCCGTTCGTACAAGGAAGCATCATGATGGTGCTAAATGGGTTCTATTATAAGGATGAGGTAAGCAAAATAGAGAAAGCTAGAGAATATAACATTTTTCACTGATTTGATTTTACACAGGATTTGTATGCCAATGTAATGCAGTACTTTATGCCTTTTATTGTGGTATCAATACTTATTGGTGTTTGGAGCATGAATCTTACTGTTCGCATGGTGGCAAAAGTTCACACAGAATACAGACTCATGGTAAGGGTTCATACTTGCATTTGAGGATATAGCATGGATGACAGAAAGCAAGGTTACGACATCCGCATGTTTTACCGCTAGATGACGTTATTGGAGCCAACTTTTCCTATTGGCTTAAAACAGGATGGCAATAATATGTAAATAGAGAATTTTCAATTGGCTCCAATGACGTCGATATCGTTATGTTGCATTCTTTCATTCATGGGATATATAATGTGTATAGAAAGAGATGTGGATTAACTCACTACCTGACACTTATATTTCTCATTCAATCTAGACCTAAATGCATGGGGATTTTTTTTAACTTTAAACTACTTTTTTTTATTTACTAGAAAAAAATGTTTTGCATTCAACTCATCTTATTGCTATGTAAGCTACAATATTTAGTGATGGACGGTCAAATAGATAGCATCGAAATGGGAGAAGGCTATCCAATGAACCATACAATCTACAAACAAAGTAAGTTTGTCTGATCAAGTATATTACATGCAAACGATTATCAAAAATTATACTTATTACTTTAATAAAGCTATTATAAACCTACTTATACTGGTAGAGATGGTTTTGGTCTCGCTGTTGGTCAACAATGCATACAAATTTCCAGTGGAGCTATAAGTTAAGATGAAAATGTTTCTTAAAACGAGCAATCGTAAATAAATTTCCTTTAAGTATATCATAAATGTTTGTTATTTAAGTTATAATTTGATAGTAGTTTTAAGTTGTTTCCTTATTGTTTTTATAATGTATCGATTTTTTTGCTGAAACGTACTTAATATATTCGATTATTCAAAGTTTGTTATAAGACGTGTTATAGAATTTTTTTTAAATGAATGAAATATATACAACGTTTGAGTACGGTAATTAAGATTTTTTTGTAAGTTTTAATATATGTACCAAATATTACTTTTTTACAAATTGAATTTGTTATACATTTTTTTTTATTTATGCATATTTGTAAATTAATTTTAAAGCCTTAAATTTAAACATTTGTATGCAAACGATTAAATTTAAAATAGAAAAATATATATATTTTTATAGACAAAGTCAATATCAACTACTTGTTCTTAACTTGTGTTAATGAAAAATACACAGACGGATTGAGGAACTAACAGACATGGTTAAATCGACTTATGATGTGACGTCGATCAAGGATAAATATACTTTTCTATACCGGACTCGCTTATTTATAGGTGCTACAAACGTTTACACAAAGTTTATATACCCTAACCTGTTCAGGTTAAGGATATAAAAATTAAATTGTGACCTTCGAAGTTCTTGTGAATGGTTTAAATGATTTGGCTGAGATTTTTTTATTTTGTTGGTATTTATGTTAGGATAGTTTTAAAAAAGAAATTCTAAAAATTTCGATTCCCGAAATTTTAAAAATCGCCGAAGAAAGTTTCTTATGAAAATTTTATATTTAATATAGATTTAATTTAATACGGAACTGATTGATGATATTTAGTCGAAAGGAACGTCACTAATTTCTGACTGGTTAAGCAATTTTTTTTCATCCATTGAATACATTTACTTATTGCAGTGAAAAATTAATTTAGTATTAAAAACTTTTGTGTAGTTCAGGTATAAAAATGGTTTTAGTCTCAAATTTTTAAAAATTTTAGTGGCCTGATATTTCTAAGAATTTTAAAATATTTTAACACTCTACGTGAAATGGTTTAAATATTAACACTTTTAAAATAAATAAATAAATAAAAAATAAATATGGGCATCTCCCAAAAAAGGTCCACCAAAAGTGAAGGAAAACATTAAAATAAAGCACTCTAACAGTTTTAAACTTTATTTTTATACCCCCACGCGTACTGCGTAAGGGGTATATTAATTTTGTCACGACGTGTGTAACGCCCATAAGGAGGCGTGGTAGGTATAGAAAAGTATATATATTCTTGATTAGCATCACCACCTGAGTTGATTTAGCCATGTCCGTCTGTCTGTCTGTCCGTCTGTCTGTCCGTCTGTCTGTCCGTCTGTCTGTCTGTCTGTGGACACGATTACAGCCGTAATTTTGAAACTATTGTGCTGAAATTCGATATTTAAGCTTTTTTCTAAAAAACTAAGATCAAGTTCAAGAATGGGCTAAATCGGTTGAAAACCACGCCTACCTCCCATACAACACAAATAATGAAAACTCTATAAAGAGGCCAATATCAAAGTTACAAAACTGAAACTCGGTATTTGTCTGTTCTATGTCAAAACTTAAGTGTGTTAGAATAAAAACTTTTTAACAAAAAAAAAAACCTACTTCAAAATCACTAGAAAGTAAAAAATAATTTTAAATTACTTTTACTATTTATTTCTTGGTCAAATTTGTATTTTTATAATAAATATATTTATTTTTTTATGATAATAAAAGCTTCTAGTCAGCGCTAATCATTGACGTAAAATCATGATTTTTTCGCCATCCCTACTCTATTTAAGACTTTTTTATTTGTAAATATCCTGCTTGGGTGACGCTGTATTAATTTGTAATCTTAATTTTTCTTAAATCTTAATTAAAATGCTATATGTGTGTTGCAGCTGCATAAAAAATCTGATTATATTAGCGCCGACTTCGAAGCTCTTATTATCATAAAAAAATAAATATATTTATTATAAAAATACAAATTTGACCAAGAAATAAATAGTAAAAGTAATTTAAAATTATTTTTTACTTTCTAGTGATTTTGAAGTAGGTTTTTTTTTTTGTTAAAAAGTTTTTATTTCTTTCTTTTTAGAGAAAATGATGTATATTAAAAAAGTGTATAAATTAATTAAACACCAATTATTTATGCTCATAATATGGAAAATGCTTTTCTGTCGTTTCTTATTCTGGTCTTTGTCAGTATGTTTATCAGTACCTACTCTTGTATTTTTATCACTACCCCAATGTCAATATTGACTGAAATATAGTGTGTTTATAATATTGACACGCCTCTTTGTTGAGAATATCACACTCTTTGTTATAGTGTTTTCAATAGTTCTACCCATTCTAACAATGAATTTTACCACCCTTAAGTCAATATGATACAGTTTTTTACACACTGCCACACCCCTTAGTCGAATAACGCCCAATTCTTCGGTAGTAATTTGTAATAATTGTGCCTACGTCTGTACTTTTTCAGTTAGTTGTGTCAGTATTCGATTTAGTGTTTTCTAATATTGCCACATCCCTTTGTCGAATGACGCCCACTTTATTCACAATAACTTGTTATAAGTCTATACTAAATATCAATACTCTAGTGTCAATATTATTCGCGATACAGTGTATTTTATATATTGCCACACCCCTTTATCAAACAAGGTCCACTGTATTGAAATTAATTGTTTTATAACTGTGCCTACCCCTGTAGTTAACTTTAGTACTCTAGTGTCAATATTATTCGAGATACAGAGTTTTTCTAATATTGCCACACCTCTTTGTCGACTAACGCCCACTTAATTGACTGCTATTTTTTACCTACCCTTGCATTTTTTCTGTGAATTTTATTAACTCTAGTACTCTAGTGTCAATATTTACTGAAATACAGTGTTTATCTTACAGTGACACGCCCCTTTATCGAATACCGCCCACATTACTGACGGTAATTTGTTATATTTGTACCTACCTTTGTACTAAATTTTAGTATCGTAGTGTCAATAGTAATCGAGATACAGTGTTTTTTTTAAATATTGCCACTCCCCTTCTCGATTAACGCCCATTTTTTTTTTTACAAAAATTTGTAGTAATTTTTCCTACCTTTGTAATAAATTTCTGTACCCTAGTATCAATATTATTCAAGACACAGTAATTCTCTTATATTGCCACACCCCTTAGTCGAATTACGCCCACTTTTGTTATAGTAATTTCCAATAATTGTACCTACCTCTGTACTTAATTTCAGTACTCTAGTGTCAATTTTCTTCGAGATACAGAGTTTTTACAATATTGCCACACCCTTTTTTAGAATTACGCCCACTTAAGTGATCGTCATTTTTAATACTTGTGCTTGCCCTTGTAATTTTACTGTGAATTTTATTACCGTAGTGTCAATATTTACTGAGATACAGTGTTTTTCTTATAGAGACACGCCCCTTTTCCGAATACCGCCCCCTTTCATAAACGGGCACCTCCGCGTTGATAATCTCTATATGTTGACAAAAAATTACGGCAATCGGGCAAGTACTTTAGGAGTAATCGATGTACATACATTCACAAAAAAAAAAAAAAAAAAAAAAAAAAAAAAAAACAGAGAAACCAACCAACTTGAGAACCTCCTCCTTTTTGAAGTCGGTTAAAAATGGGCGTTATTCACCCACTTACACGCCACCTCCCATGCAACCCCAAAATTGAAAACTCTATAAAGAGACTAATATTAAAGTTACAAAACTGAAACTCGGTATTTGTGTGTTCTATGTCAAAACTTAGGTGTGTTAGAAAAATGGGCGTTATCCACCCACTGTGTTAGAAAAATGGGCGTTATCCACCCACTAACACGCCCACCTCCCATACAACCCCAAAATTGAAAACTCTATAACGAGGCTAATATTAAAGTTACAAAACTAAAACTCAGTATTTGAGTATTCTATGTCAAAACTGAGGTGTGTTTGAAAAATGGGCGTCATCCACCCACTAACACGCCCACCTCCCATACAACCCCGAAATTGAAAACTTTATAAAGAGGCTAATATTAAAGTTACAATACTGTAACTCGGTATTTGGTATTTTATGTCAAAACTGAGGTGTGTTGAGAAAATGGGCTTCATACACATACTAACACGCCCACCTCCCATACAACCCCAAAACTGAAAACTTTATAAAAAGGCTTATATTTATGCTACAGGAAAGCAATTTGATATGTTTTTGTATTTTAGACAAATAAAAATAACAAAATCTTCTAAAATCTCATACAAAAAACTCTCTAATTTAAGATTATTTAACCCTTAAGAATCAGTCGTGGGGGTATTTTAACTTCGGCCAAGTCGAAGATATACCTTACTAGTTTTGTTTTGATTAGTATTACTGCTACCCAGTAGACAATGACATCGCTGCTAGCAGGCCTTCTTGTGGATTTTGTAGTACTGCCGCACTCATATACAATTACACTTTCTTTTTTATATGAAGTGGGAAAATTTCGCAGGCCTTCCGCTCCGATTGCTCAAAAGAGGCCTGATAGAAGCACTTCTTTAGAATGGCTAAGAGTAGGGGTAAACAAAAAGTGTTGAAAAAATATTGTTTTCTTTTACACTTTATTCTATTTATTTATATATTCTATGATTATATCTTCTCTCCTATGTTTTTTAAGTTAGATTAATTTCAATCTATAATCTTTGATATAGCAGTAAGAAGGGCCATTATTGCGTCATATTTTTAAACTGATATATATTCTAACTTTTAACGAAAAAGTTGCCCTGAAGTAAATGAAAAGTCAGTCTTTGTAGGGAAAACAAATTTGTTGTGCTGCCTTTTGTACAGAAAAGGAAGGCCTTCAAGAAGTGCTCATAAGAGCAGCGAGGAACGGATGTGTTTAGTCCAGCGTTGCCAGATAACCGTGGAGAAAATTCTGCATTGTGGTATTGAAAAATCTGAATTTGTACCAAAAATACTTCCTTTTAAAATTTTTCGAACTAGGCGCATAGGAAAATAAATAATTTTGTTTTCTTATTGAAAAATAATTATATTAACCCTGGATCACTAACCTATGGTAAGTTGCGTCACAACTAATTTCTCAAACCTAAGAAATGTGTTGGTTTTCAATAAAGTGCAGATTATTTTCGCCATTTTAAAATGTTTTCTTATGAAAAGAATGGTTATTTCAATGTCAAACAAAAAATGTTGAACTAGTTCATGAATTAATTTAAAAAAAAAAAAAAAATATAATAGGTTTTGAAAAAAGCGTGTCATTTCGACAGATTAAGAGCTAGTGAAATATGATATATATAATTGTAAAGCTGAAATTATACTAACAAACAAATTTTATAAGTACTTTTCTCTCTTTAGTATAAATTTCCACCTCAAAAAGTTCAGCTAATTTATATAACTATTGCAGTAATATTACGCTACTGGAAGAACATAATATCTGTCGTTTTCCATTTTTGCGAAGGCATTGCGTTGAAGGACATACTGTTGTTAGTGCAAATTGGATATATGTGTCCTTATCAAATGTATTTATCACTATTAGAGCACGTTATCTGAGTTTTGCTTCTAAGCTTCCTGGGTGTAATTCACAAAAAAAAAAAGTATTTTATAATTAACCTGAGTGTAAAGCACCCAAACACTCACTTCTTATTTTAATCGCGCTGACACGCTTATATCTCGGAGACCACTAGAAACTGAAAATTATTTAATTAAAAATATTGAATAGAGAATATTGAAGAGAGATTGTTAGTTCGTCACGCAAGAATTGCATTAGAAATCTTACATAGAAAGTGCGACTGGTAGATTCCACCCTAAGGTTAGTGATGGAGGGTTAAGTAACATAAATTTTTCAATTTTATATTTAAAATAATTCAAATCAATTGCCACTAACACTTTGTTCTCTAGATTGATCTATAAAACAATTTAGATCTTTTAATAAAACATAACAAAACAAATGAGATCTTTTAATAAAAATTCAGTTCAGTTCATTTCAAAAGAATATATAATTTATAAAGGTTGGTAAATTTTAAATTTACATTTTAAGAGCCTATGTTGATTTTGAATTCAACACAAATTATTTATTTTTTGTTATTTCTTTTTATTATGATAATATTGGTATAGTTCAATTATGTACATTTTCGATGACGCTGAGGCATAATTCAGTTTCTATGCCGTTAATGTGCCGAATTATCTCATCCTGTAGCTCTTTCAAATAACCCCAAAGAAAGAAGTCCAACAGTGTCAAATCACATGATCTTGGCTGCCAATTGACATCGCCACCACGTGAGATAACACGGCCATTAAATTTGTCCCGCAAAAGAGCCATTGTTTCGTTAACCACCATTTATAATAGAGTGGAAGTACTTTTATGCTTAGTATGCAAACATTTTTTGGCTGGCATAAAATACTTCATTTTAGCAATGAAATACTTCAATCTTATTTTGGGTTGGAAATACTTCCAAGTGAAGTATTTTACTTCCATATGGCAACGCTGGTTTAGTCTTCAAAAGTAGCAGTCAATGCAGGCCTTCGTATGAAGAGCGCTGTTTTAATTGCCTATTGGGTATGTAACTTGAATTGAACATCTTTACTGTATTTTACTACTGTTGGAAAAATTTGTCGCGTCCATGATGTTGCGTCCGTATTCGTGCTAAATCTATTTAAAAAAAGGGAAGAGATAATACTAATATTTCATAAGTCTACGAAGAATAGTTATCTTTTGACCTCCATTAACATGGTTATTATATATAAAAAAAGTTCTCAAAGTTAGCTAAATTTTGCATTTTTCTATACGAGCTTAAAAAACTTCTGGTTTTTGTCGCGTCCGTTCCATTGAATGATTGCTTATTAGTTTGTACTAAATCTCGCCAATATTTTTATAATATGTAGCACTCTTTCATCGCGTTAGAACACTAAAAATACATAGCGGCTCATTTTGTTTCTTTCTTGTTTTTCGAGTAATTAAAACCGTGCGAATGTCGCGTCCGTGCCACTAGAGATGCCCATATGTGAACATAAAATAAATATGTGAACATCGTTACAATAATCGAACAGTTCTACTTTCAAAGCAATAAGCAAAAGCAACACATAGCAACAAATTTTGCTCGAAACAAACAGGAATGAGTCTCGAAATTTTAAAAATATTGATCTCCTGCCTGACTAACATATCACTTTCCTGCTTCCTCATCTCTTCTGTAGATGTCAAAGTCGGAGTTGGTTGAGTGAGCTCAGTGTAGACAGTCAGTGTCAAATTTAAGCTTTCACATTTATTTATTTTTAATGCGCAAACGAATACACGAACGCAAATGCCAAGCAACAATTGCTATGTTTATTTTATCCTTAAGACTTCCTGAAGAGAAAGTATTAAGAATGAATCACTTACGATTATCTCTAAACGATATCTGTAAGATACTCTTCTAAGCTTATTTTGGCACTATGTAAGTGCGAGTTGTTACTTTAAGAGCGCCCTCATATCGACCTCTTAGACCACTGAAACAAGATCAACACTCTTGGAAGCATTGTCTTAAACAAGTCTTACAGATCTATTGCAGATATATACTCTTAAAAAAAAAAAAAACAAATTGGCCATTTCAGACCTTGAAAGGACTTTGAACGAGCTTCTTATGATCAATTGTGTTGTGTGTGTTATTAAATGTTTGCACAATATTGACCGAGAACTGGACCTACATGT
Organism: Tetanocera ferruginea; assembly: GCA_958299015.1. Classification (NCBI taxonomy): domain Eukaryota; kingdom Metazoa; phylum Arthropoda; class Insecta; order Diptera; family Sciomyzidae; genus Tetanocera; species Tetanocera ferruginea. Next base: position 135,521,237 of record OY282643.1, read on the forward strand.
TTAATGCCGACTCCGAACGGCTAAAGTTCATGTTCTCAAGAAGCTTTACATGGCATTATTTACTCTCTGAGGTTTGCCATTGTCTGCAAACCGATCAGAAAAATTTTTTATTGAAAAAAACTTTTCGCCGCGGCTGGGGATCGAACCCGGGCTCCGAGCATGATAAGCCACACACTTAACCTGCATGCAACGGTCACCACTATAGATATATACTCTTAAGAGAATTAAAACATAATTACGTAAATATGAATACAATCAAATATTTCTTATTAGTATTATGTATACATGCAATACTTCCCAAATTATTATATCTATAATATTGTATATGCGTGGTGTAATATTTTATCACATATAGACATACATTTCATTGCGATGGAAACTTTGCCGTATGAATCTTATATTGAACCTCGGTTAGAAGCTGTCCGAGTTTGTTAATTAAAAGTTTTATTTAATTAACAAATTATACTATACTCTCAATAAATGTACTGTGAGGCAGTTTTAAGATTATACTTATAAGAATATACTTAAGTATATACTTAAGTAAGTCATATATAAGAGTTGTATACTCTACGAGATGGGCTAAATACGAAATTTGTGGGACCACCATTTTGAAAAAGCATTCACTAGTCAGACAGTTGCTCTTATAATCAGAGTGATACTCTTGTAGTCAGACCGTTGCTCATATAATCAGAGTGATACTCTTCTAGTCAGATCGTTGCTCTTACAATCAGAGTGATACTCTTCTAGTTAGACCGTTGCGCTTACAATCGAAATGATGTTCTTCGAGCCAGACCGCTGCTCTTAAAATCAGAGTAGTACTCTTCTAGTCAGACCGTTGTTCTTATACAAAGTCTTCTACTCTGACAAATGTCATTTTAGGATATTATAACTCTTTATTGACATTTACAGGGCCCTTGATTTTACAGTATACCTGATCAGATCAGAACCTCTTAAATATAAACCTTGGAAGTGTCTACAAGACTAATCTATAAAGCTTAAACTCTTCAGAGTTTAACTCTGATAGCTGAAGTCTTGTAGAAGTCTGTAACAGCGTTACCAGTTTTGCACTATAAATAGTGCTTTCGGTATTTTTTGAGCTCTTGCGAGATGCTGCGGGAGAAAGTAAAAATCATCGCTTTATGTGAGAAAAATTCTCATGCGAGAAAATGTTTACCACA